>JAZKJV010011111.1:0-401712 GCA_037367405.1 Ottelia alismoides | reverse complement strand
TCTAAACAAAAATTATTTTTATTTTTATTCTCAATTCTCAAACAAACAAAAAGAGGATGTATTACCCCAGAACAAATTTTGCCATTCAATTACCTATATAGCATATATGATCGAACTCAGGAGGATACAATAATCCTGATGGTTATTTATAAAGAAATCAATGAATAAAAAGAGGGATTCTCTTTATGCAACTCTTGATTTTTAATGGATTCTTAGCTTTTTATTTTTGATGAATTTTTATATTTTTTATGACTTTCTGATTATATATTTTAATGTTTTTTTAAATTTTCAAATGTTTTCATATTTTAATTGTTAAACACAAATGAAAATAATATAAATAAAATAAATAAAGTGATTATTTTTGTATTTTTAAAATAAGGTGAAAATATACATAAATTCAAGTAAAAATGTTTTTGGATTTTTTTATAATTTTTTACGTTTATGATTTTTAGACAACTTTTAGAATTTTTAAGATTTTCAAAACAAATAAAAATAAGAAAAATAAACAGAAAATACAACATATGTTTTTGTGATTTTAAAATATAAAATAAAATAAAAAATATGTAATATATATATATATAAATAGAGAATATTTTTCAAAATTTTTAAAGGAATTTTATGTTTTTTTGTATTATCTGTGATTTTATATTAATCTCTAGAGTTTCTAGTCTTTTTCTATTTTTTTAGCAACCACAATTTTTTTAGATTTTTTCAAATAATTTTTATAATTTTTTATTTAATACTGTAAACAGGAAGAAATTGGGGTCTTTCGATATATTAAAAATACTAAAACTAATTAAAATTCAAAACAAAAATTATTGTTAATATAACTACTTAACCGAAGCTTATTATGTTTTTTTAGGAAATTATTAAAGGTGATTAGTTATTTTTTAAACTCAATTAGAAAACAAATAAAACACTGCAAAAAATGTACTAAAATGCAACAAATTTTATTTAACAGATTGAAGCAATAACAAACAAAGAAAAGTAGGGGTGTTCTTGCATTTTCTCCAAAAGAGGGCATGCCAACGCACATGAGCTGCGTTGGCACATACCTCAAGGGAATTATTTTATTTTAAGGGACTAAATAGTAACGAAGAAGCATTAGATATAAAATGCTAAATAATCAAAGAATCACATACACAACATGTTTATTAGTTTTGATAGAACCCACAACAAATATGAAAAACTAGAAGGGCTCCAATGTAAATTTTCAAACAACAATAACAAAACATGTGCCCTCAAAGATCTTATTTACAAATTAAATAACTGTAGGGGATAATGAGCAAAATGTCACTGATGCACGTGAGAAGGAACATGTTGGATGGACAATTGGATCTCTCTGCTGCGGATCTAAAGGCTCTCAATTGAGGCTCATTTGACAGTCTGTATATCAACTGGTGTGGCTATTCTTGATCCAATGGACAAAAGAGTATCAAGAAGAACGTTAAAGAAGGAGATACCCGGTGACTTTCTATCTGCCACAGATCGGCAGATCTCGGTTGCCAGCACCTCCTAAAGGTTGGTAAAGCTCTATGTGGTACTCGTCTATCGATCTAATAAGATTTGAAAGATCGACAATAATGGATCTTTAATCTGGAAGTCCCAAGTGTCATGCAGGTGAAAGTGGTCTCCAGGTAGCGATCCTTCGCTCAAGAATTGCTTCAAGGTCCAGCAGTGTGTTGCTATTTCTCAGAGGATAACTCCGGCCAAGTTATTAGGATCAAACTAAGTATAAATAGGAATATGGATGGGGACTCCGATGAAGGTGATCGGAATAGGAGCCGGACTCCAAATCTGGTGCGATATGGAGGTGGATAGATATGGGAGAAGATGAAGAAGGTGTTGATGAATGTGATGGATGGATCTGATTGAAGTGAAGATGATCGGAATACCTCCGATCACGAAGATCAGATGTATATGGTGAATGATCAGATTTACCTAATTATAGAATTAAAATGCAGAACTTAAATTCGAAATTGAAACTAAATGAACCTAGATCTACCTACGGTGAAGGGGGGGGGGGGTTATTGCCTCAATTTGATGAAGAATTCGAAGAAGCTCAATGCGACGGTAGAGCCCTGGCCACGTACTGGATCACCTCCTCTCACACTCTTTCGCACTCTCAGATAAAGGAATCAACGCTCTGTCACAGGCTCGACGTCAGGGAACCACCCTCGGGCGAAAGAACCTAAGGAAAACAAATCTGAGGGTAGGAAAAGCTGGAGAGGGATATATATAGAAAAAAGATCCAAGTGAATTTTGAAAATGAAAGTTAACTTAAAACGAGTCGCGGATCAATGAAATTATTATTGGGTGATCGAGAGGTTTATTCGACGATCAAATCCATGAAGGAATCAAGAAGTAATATTGAAAGGATTGACCAGAATAAAGATGAGAAGTAGGTTTGACGAAGAGATTTTATTGGGTAGACGGATTGAGGAGGAGTTGTCCCAGGTCAACGGACCCGTGTCCTCTAATCAGAACACAGATACATTACAAGACAAAATACATAAAATGAAGAAGTAGCAAAAAATGTAAATATTTTAAAATAAAAATAAAAATGATTTTAAATAAATGAATAATATAAATAAAAATGTTAATAAATAAATAATTTTGATTATGGTGATTTTTAATAAATTAAATAAATTATATTAATAGGTTAAATAAATAATCATCTTTATCATAGGTATATATACCAATGTATATGCAACACTTATATTTTTACAATTTATTTTCACAAATAAATATATAATTTACTATTTTATTACGGGATATTTACCTTATGAACTTTATAAACTTTGTAAATTACCTTCTCGGCCTCTGAAACAATATAATTCTCCCCTCAACCCTGTAAACTTGCTAACTCTTACCCATAAACCCTGATGTTGATCTGTTTGAAGCTCGTGGGGGTTCTTGGGGTGATTTACAGGGTTGATGGGGGTAATTATGTTGTACAAAAGGTCATAGAGGTAATTTATAAAGTTTATAGGGTTCGTCGAGTAAATATCCCTTTATTATTTACAACATTTTTCAAAGATTTTATTCATATTTTTATTTTATTTTTATGAAATAATTTATAAGGTTAAATAATAAGTACACATAAAATATACATAGTGGTATATATACAATATGTACAATGAATTTATTTTTGTGTATTTTGATTTTTGTAATTTTTATTTGCATTTTATTTGGATAAAATACAATACTACAAATGCTTTAAAATACAATATGAATAATATTCATAAAATAATCTATTCATATAATATATAGTATAGGTACAATATACAATACACTCCAAAAATTTACATTTTACACTCACTTTGATTTTAGCGAAATCACTTTCATTTAGAAGCTTATTTTATTTAAAGTGCAATAAAAGTGAGTTTACTTTATTTTAAGTTTTTATGGAGAAGATATGGGTCTGGTAAGTGACGAACCGCGGACCTACCCTCTTAATGTTTTCTATTTGACTATTTCGTTGCAGTCGGATAAATCCGCGTCGATCAAAAATTACCGCACAAATCAAATAATCGATGAATGAATTTAATGCACGGTTTTATGTTTATTTAGCCTGGGCAAGCCCCAGGGTTGACTCAAGGAGGCAAAGGAACAACTCGGGATCAGATTAGCTGGATTAAATCGTGTTTTTCCAAGTGAGATCTTTTTTTTAAATTTTTTTATGCGATCAAAATGACAAATGCAATGATGCGAATGAACTAGGTTATTAAGAAAATCAACAACTTGCCCAAATTTAATTTTAATGTGAAATTAGTTCAAATTGGCCAAATTATATTTTTCATATAAACCTAATCCAATGATGAATGCAAATGTATTTTTTTGGGATTTTTGGATTTAAAAATGCACAAATGAAAAAATGCAAACTTTTTGGGGTTTTTATGCAATTTTTCATGCAAATGAAATGAGAATATTATGAAAAATTTACTGGAAGATAAATATGATGAAATGAAGATAGGCTAATATTTTTGGAATTTTCTGATACTTTTGATTTTTTTATGATTTTTTTTACTGAAAACAGAGCGATTGTGAGTTTTTAATTCCTAATAAATCCACGAAATCAAATTATCCAAAGAATGAATTATCTCATATAGATATTTTAACAAGGAATTTAGGAGATTTGAAATTTTGTAAAAATCTTGTACGTGGATTTAATTAAAAATCAATTACATAATTCACTCTACAATTCATTGTATGCAATAGACAACTCCTAATTGGACGAAATTTGGACTTGTGCCAACTACAGGCCTTCTAATGCCCTCTTTCCCCTGCTTTGTTCTCTTCTGCCCTCGAGTATCCCATGAGTGAAGACAGTCCTCCAATCCGCTTTTCATGTCTTGTTCTCATGCGTAATTAAAGAGCAGTTAGAGGCATCATTCACAATTTTTTCACAATTTTTGGAGCAATAAATAACTATGTGTGAATTTCAGAGCGTAAATTGGTAAAATATCACTTAATTTCAGTCTTTGATTTTTAATAAAATATCAAATGCTCACAAAAATGTAAATAAATAGCCAGGAGATAAAGATTTAAATGCTCATCAACCTGCTATTTTTCATTTAATAAAATGATGCTATTTTGCAGTCCAAATTGATGCTCAAAGACAGGGGTGTTTGTGTAATATAGAAATTAATATGCAACACAATAAATTATGCCTAAGGGAATTTTTGAAATTATAAAAACTTGCTGGGGGAACTATGCAATATTCATAAATATAATAAAAAACTAAATGGACATTTTCTTCCCTGCTAGGGCACACGACACAGGGAGGAGCTCGATGGCGGCGCGGCGCGAGGGCGTTGACGATGACGGGCGGTGCGTACGTCGGCGATGAGCAGGAAGCAGCGGCACGCGCGCTTCTGGGTGTTGGCGGCCAGGCGCAGCGAGGGGGACGAACGCTGCTAGGTGGCAGTTGGCGCGAGGGGGGCGGTGGCGCACGCGGCGTCGAGTGAAGAAGGAGGTGCTACGGCAGCGCGTGGAGGGAGGTCAGTGTGACGGCAGGGGAGAGCCAGGGAGGGGGTGGGGTCGCGCTGGGTTGTGTCGCGGTCTTTGTGCGCGGCCGGTGGAGTGGGTTGCGGTCCAGCGGAGGACGGGCGGTAGAGGACAGCTGGTCGATGGTGCGGGGTGGCGCTGCGGTGCAACAAGTTGGCCGGTCTACGGCCGCAGAAGGAGGAGCGATAGCTGCTGTTGGCTATTGCTGCGGTGGTGGGGGAGAGCCAGGGAGGAGGCAGCTACGGCTGCTTCTTCCCTGTGCTTTTTTTTGTATTTTTTGTAATTTTTAACAGAAAATAAAAGTGTACAAAAATGGAATGAAAATGTGGTGTGGGTGATGATGGTAGAATAATGGAGTGGTTTATGTGACGGTGATGGTTTTTTTGTGATGTAGAATAATGAAATGGTGAAAATAGTTTGGTGGTGATAATGGTTTTGATGTGATGATGATGTGATGTTGTTTGTTGTAGAACAATTATAAAAAAAATTTGTTAGATAAAAGAAAATAAATAGATGAGATAGAAGATTTACCTGTCGTCGCCGAAGGTGGAGCCACGTCGTGCTGCTTCGTTGTGGCCTCTATCCGGTTCGACGAAAAATCGGAGAAGCTTTGCGATCTTGACGGGAAGTTTGCTACGTGGAGATTAACCGCGGATCTCACCTACAGGTCGTCGTCGCTCAACGTCTAAGGGGAGCTGTCACCTCACAACTTAAAACGGGGCTCGAACCTCTCTCACTTGTAGAATGGCGGATGATGGAAAATGGAGGAGGGGATGAGATTATAAAGAGGAGGAAAGGGAAGTTGAAGAAGGATGGAGAGAGTGGGGTAGTGGGGAGTTATTAGCTTGGAGTGGAAGAAAAGTAAGGGGAGAAGAAGTAAAAGGAGAATAAAAATAAAATTAAATATAGTAATATAGTAGGCTACTAAAAAATAATTATAATAATAAATAATAATAATAAAATAATAATAAATCCGAAAATAATAAATTAAATCCGAAAATAATAAAATAATGGGGTGACATGTGGCAGCTCCAGGAGCTGCCACATGTCGCTCCTAGAAATTTCAAAAATTAAATGTAAAGAAAATCAAAAAGAAATAACAAAAGAGATTAAATCAAAAAATGGTCAACACGAAAGTTGCTCGTCTCGACGAGATCTACAACTTTTGTGAAGGGCTGAAAATCAAATGAAATCATCGGTAAAAAATGTATTTTTGGGTGGTACCTTATAGATATAAAATACCGCATTTTATCTTTTATCATTTTTTGTCATTTTTCAATAAGAGAAAAATCAAAATAAAAATAGAGAAAATATGAGAAGAATATTTACAACTTAATCTATTTTTTTGGATTTTTAATAATAAAGAAAATAAAAGGATAAAATACAGGGGGTAAAACGGTCAATATGTACAATATACAAAAGGGGCCCAAAACCCAAGTTATCTTACGAGCTCTGATTTTAATGAAATCGGTCTTGTTTTGAAGGTCTTTGAATGTATATTACTTTAAAAGTGAGTAGACCTAATTCAGAGGTTGTTTGAGAGAGATATATGCATTTTAAGGTCTAAGGTCTTCAACTGGGTTTGGGGTTTTATTGGGTAATTTTACAAGTTAGTATTTTTTTTATATTTTTCTTTGATTAGTGTTAGTCATATATACACTATGTAGATGGTTTTATTGGATTCGGAGTTAGTATAAAATATATACAAATAAGGTATTTTATCTAATATACAGGTGAATATTTACAAGTGAATTTGACTTCTTATTTTATACAAATATGAAGGCTAAAATGCATATGTTATCAATGAATGCATGAATGCTAATTATGCAATATAAGTTGAAATATGCATCTAATTACTCGAGAACAAGTTGAAAATGGACAAAAGATGAAAGATGAAAATGGAGCTTGACTCGAACTTTGGATTAATTGTGTGGCGAAACCTTATTGGGATCTGAACTTAAGACCTAACAGACTTTAAGTTCCACAAGTCTTCTATTCAAGACTCCTCAATAGTCAGGTCAGAACAAATCCTCAGATGCATATTTCTGATGACTATGATTCTTACTTGTACTGTGTAAGTGTAAAATAGCTCTCCACATCAGAAATGGCTCAGAACCAGCCTCCTCTAACAAGGTAACTCAAATAACCCGATCTAGTAACTCTTTCCTCGAGGAGCAGGGTATTCCCTTCTAAGTTCAAGTGCGACCAACTCAAAAGGAGGAGGTGGAGAAAGCCAGTGTAGCTACCTATCCCGGGATGCCTGATCAGTGTAGCCAAGTCATCCAGCTGCAGACTTCTTGCTAATATACATACTCCGACAAGTATTTTTTTTGGACCTGTCTGATTTTTTTGGAGTTCTTGCATTTTTTCTTTTTTTCTTTTTTTGATATATATACAAGGTGTAGCATGTACATCAGGAGTTTTTCCTCTTGAGCCAGTAGACTATCCCTCTTTTGAAGCATTATTGCAACCCACAGCATCCCGTCCTTAGATGTCAACACCACCAGATTAGGTTGAGATGCACCACCCTCCCTAGAGAAGGACGAATGTTTCCACCCGTGTGCTACTCCAAGCTAAAGGATTCTACCTCCTCACCACCTCATCAATGAAGAGCTACGTGCATTGTGCTTGTCCAAGTTAGGTCATTATCTAAAAGAATCATGCGTGTGCACGAGATATTCTACTTAGACTAATCAAGATGACATGTGAATATAGACTTGCGGACTCAAAGAATTAAGTCACTTGACCTGAGAAATCTTAACCCCAGTTCCTATAAGGTTCCTTTGAAATTAGGTGGATTAAGGTCAAATGAAGTCCATCCTCAATATCTACTCATAACTTGGTTCAGAACCAACTAGCTTTTCACCTTGCATATGCAAGATATGCAGATGAAATGTAGATGACATGCTATGAAGATTAAATGCAAGACTCTTTTTTTTAATGCAAGAATGATATGCAAGAGTAAATAAGAAGCCTCTCTTTTTTTTGTTTTTTCAACTTAGGTATACCTCCTATGTTACAACAATTTACAAGAGTTTATAAGTGTTATACAGATTTTACAAGTGTTATACAATATACAAGTATACACATTTTTTTTTCAAATTTTACCCACCCGTAATTATTGCAAAATATATACAAAAATACGCGAAAATACGAGCTATGGGTAAAGTATATATGTAATATATACACGCCCCCTATACTTAGCGTGTGCTATGTCCTCAGAGTACGTAAAGCGAGGAAAAAGACATAGCTCGTGCTAAGCGTAGGAAAGCTAAAATAACAAAAATGTATAGAAGACGCTCCGCCCCCCTATACTTAGGCTCTGGCAGCCTAAGTGTAGAAGAAGATCAAAAATGGGGCGAGCGGGGTTAAGAAGAGACATGAAGGAGTATATACACAACGGGCATCGGTCCCCCCTATACTTAGGCTCTGGTCAGCCTAAGTATAGGAGAAGAGTGAATGTAAGAACCGATGGGATCTGGAGAATGTATATAGAATGATGAAGAGGCTCGGATCACTCACCCCCTATACTTAGGATCTGATCATCCTAAGTATAACCATAAAATGAAATGATATGGAGCCGAGACAGTGATTCGAATCACTAGAGAGGGAGGAAAATATATACAAGAAAAAATATACAAGGATTAAGAAGGTTTGTGATGAACATTCTTGCGGAAGCGAGGAGGTGGATAATATACATATGTGTCGCTGTCGGAATCATCCTCTGATGAATAATAGTGAGGTGTAGGGATCGTCCAACGAGGGTCGACACACGACTGCTTTCTTATATAAGGCTTGAGAACAACCGAACTGAGCTCACTCATATAAATCACCTTATCCGGATCAGATGAGGACTCCTCCGAAAATTCCTTCTCAGATGTGTTGAAGGAAACTTTCTTAGTTGGTTTTCTAGAACCTGAATCATTGAGAGGGAGATGAGAGCGACGTGCCTTGAGAGGTTCGGGAAAACACCTCGAGGAATTAATTCTCGACTTCCTCTCACTAGAGTCTTGGTTGTTTCCTCTAACAGTCCAGGTGTGGTGCTGACCATGGGTTCCTCATCAGATGAGTCACCATATAGATTAGAATATTCCTGAAGGGTAAACACGCGTCTCGGAAAGGTGCTAGTGATCTCAATTGGCTTGGCATTATTAGGCTCTTGTGTTAGATCACCGAAATGATCAAGGCAATCCACAAAGGTCGTGTCCGACTCAATGATAGCTTCTGGTCGTGAGTCCTCCTTAGAAGCTGTCACGGTGGTGGTGTAAGCAGTTGATGAAGTGGAGGTGTGGGGCGTCTCTGTACCTACGGTTGTCCGGACAATCGGTCTCTCAGGTGTAGTAAAGAGGTGGGACTCATCTTCCTCTCGATGGTCACGACTGTCAGCGGATGTGTGGGTCACCTTAGAGTAAAGTTTATCAAATAATAGATGAGGTCGAAGCGCTCCTAATGATGTAAAATCGATTTCTCGAGTCTCGCAATCTATAGTCGCCTTAGCCAAGGCTAAGAACAGCTTTTCGTGAATAATCGGAGACTGGGGAAAACTCTCCTCGATGCTCAATGTCAATGATCGTGAAGTCCACCTGGAGTAGAGCACCTTAAAAAGTAACGATGACTGAAATATTTCCTCTTGACCGTTTGATGGATCGATCAGCCAGCTGAACGATCTCTCTCGACTTCCTAAGTGGCCTGAGTTTGAGCTTGTCAAATACAGAGGTCGGGAGGATATTTATCGGTGAGTCATCATCAATTCTTGCATGGGTAAAGATGGTGTCTTTGATTTCACACTCAACTCGGGGCAACCGCTTCACTCTACGGCTTTTGGTCTTTCTCCCCATCACCAAGGAGGTGGCCATAGACACTTTGTGTCTTTCAGTCCTTGTCCTCTTATTGTCCGACCTCTTGGGCATCAATTTACTTCTCACAAATCGTTTGAGGTCGGGAAAGTGATCTATGGTCTTTATTAAGGAAAGATTAAAAATCAGTTCTTCATCGAGTGTTTTCCTTAGGGCAGGATCTAATTTTTTTAAATCATTTTCATTTTCAATTTTTATGTGGGTTTTTGGTTTTTCATTTTTTTGGTATTTTTAGTGGATGCATGATCAGACTCTGGATTGGAGGGTAAGTGGTTAGTAGAAGAGGGAGATAGAATGGACTCCAGCTGTACAAATGGTGTGGGTTCCCTGATGCTCGTTCGGTTTTCAACATCAAATCTGCTTACTTCCTTTTCCACTTTCATACTCAGGCTGGCAGAAATTGAGTGCAATATGTTAATGACATCTCTCAACTCGTTACCAAATGATTCATTTTGCTTAATAAGTCTAGAGATGTCATCCTCCACAAAATTCTCATGACAAATCATGGGAGAGTTCTGCTCAAGTGGAGGATACTGCTGAGATTTTGGGTGCTCATACTCAACATACCTAGAATCTGGCATGTAATGCTGGGTCGAGTACTGACCATCTAGATGGCAAATATTGGTCGGAGCCTCATATGATGAAACGGAGACTGATAAGTCTAGATCATGAGTCCAATATTGTAATTGTATAGGCTTTTCAAATGAAGGTTGGTTAATGGAAGCTTGATCATTAAAGTCAATCAAGTCTGGAAAATCATGATGTTCAAGCCTCTCTATTCGGGTTGTTCGATCGACCATGTTATACCCTAAGTTCAAGTCGGGATGTGTATATGTGAATTGTGGTATGGTCTCTACTTGAGGTGAGAATGAAGTATGTGGGGGCATATAATTTTGCCAATCATCTGTCTCAACAGTGGCTTGCTCTTCATTCGAGTCTTTGATTCCTGCAAGTTCTCGAGAGTAAGGATAGTCATCCCAAGGTGGAAGTGGATCCTGGGTGCTAGAATATGGAGTAGGTGAGAAATGCGAAGAAGTGGAGAAGTCACTCGAAGTTCTGACTTCATAATCGGGTTGAGGTGGAACCGACCACGGGTAAGGGTCTCCCGTGGATGGTAGAGGATACATGGACGAAGGAGAAGGTGAAGATGAACGGTATATGGTCGAGGAGGAATGACCAGAGGTCACATGGTATGTGGACCAATATCCCGACATCTTGAAGATGAAATGATGAATGTAAGTAGGTTGAGGTAGGAAATGTGCAATTACGCAGGATAACACACACGGACAGACACAAAGACAAACGCAAGAGCAAACCCTGAGTTCACACTCAACACGGTGAAGGACCCGAAACCGAGTCCAATTAGTCTGATTGATTTTAAGTGTGAATTTTCAGACAAGTAGCAAAGGTTATGCGGCCTATAGGGGAGTCGGTTAAAAAGCTGGTTGCGTCTCCCCTATTTAACCTGTCGTCTAAGATACCGTCGGTCCTTCCTTTCTTCGCTCCTATCCCAAGTTGATGGATTCAAAGACCTGCCCCTATCTACCTACAAGCAGGCGGAGGCTGACAAGGCCGGAACTTCACCCCGAGGGGTTACTGGCAACTTGTCGCGAAGTACCGCAATTTTGCCCCTATCTACCTGAGACATGCGGAGGCTACTTGGCACTAGTCAGTGAACCTGAATAATTCAACTTGTGATATTTGCTAGGATTAGTCGGAACGTGATATGGAAGGCGGGAATATGGGCTCTACCTTAAGGTGTTCACATACACTCAAGTACCCTCACTCAGCCTGAAAACAAGGTCGGGGTTTATCTCCCGCAAACAAGGGTTAATTTTAGTTAATTTTTTTGGGGTCAAATTCAATTAGCAGTCCCGATTTTAAAGATTAGTTGTCACTGATATTAATCCACACAAGCAATCACGTCTACCATCCAGTCCCAACTCCTTTATCCTAGGTTAGAAAACCGAGAGAGAGAGAGAGAGAGAATCGGAAAAAGCTGATGCAATCGAGAAAACGATGATGAATGCTTGACTAAGAATACTTACAGTACCCTTCGCTTTATGCAGGATGTAGAACAGAATTGAAAAATTTTATACTACATGCAAATGCAGACGACAAAATCCACTCCTAGACAAGCAGTTCTATTAGTGAGTGAAGCACATGTTGATTTGACTAGATCTGCGGTCTAAGTGCGTCTTTTAAGTGGTTGTGTGGTCCTAAAAATTACGAGCACAAGCAAATCCTAGAGTGGCTCGAGGAGCTGCTAGTGCAAGCCTATTCTAAATCACACAGCACACGTGGACACGGTTCCACTATGTGTACACACGCGAGAACCCAAACGGGAACCGTTGTAAATGCAGACACTTTTTTGTTTTTTTTAAGTTACAAAAATCTTTTTGACGTCCAACAACCGACTTGATCCAAGAATCGTCGGCCTCCGATGCACTTCGAGATGCGTCGACTTCAAGATAGCCGCTCCAAGTCCAACATGCCCTCGCACAAAAAGAAAAAAATGTAAGTGAGAGAGAGAAAATAAATAGAAAAATAATTCGAAAAAATAGAATAATTATAAGGTGGTTTGGGAATCAGACTACCCGATTGACTGGAAAACGTAAATCTAAATTTTTAAAGTGATCCTAAGTCGTTTACCTCCCCGGCAACGGTGCCATTTGACGAACCGCGGACCTACCCTCTTAATGTTTTCTATTTGACTATTTCGTTGCAGTCAGATAGATCCGCATCGATCAAAAATTACCGCACAAATCGAATAATCAATGAATGAACTTAATATGCGGTTTTATGTTTATTTAGCCTGGACAAGCCCCAGGGTCGACTCAAGGAGGCAATGGAATAACTCGGGATCAGATTAGCTGGATTAAATCGTGGTTTTCCAAGTGAGATCTTTTTTTAAAAAAATTTTATGCGATCAAAATGACAAATGCAATGATGTGAATGAACTAGATTATTAAGAAAATCAACAACTTGCCCAAATTTAATTTTAATGTGAAATTAGTTCAAATTGGCCAAATTATATTTTTCATATAAACCTAATCCAATGATGAATGCAAATGTATTTTTTTGGGATTTTTGGATTTAAAATGCACAAATGAAAAATGCAAACTTTTGGGGGTTTTTATGTAATTTTTCATGCAAATGAAATGAGAATATTATGGAAAAATTACTGGAAGATAAATATGATGAAATGAAGCTAGGCTAATATTTTTGTAATTTTCTAACACTTTTTGATTTTTTACTGAAAAATAGAGCGACTGTGAGTCTTTAATTCCTAATAAATCCACGAAATCAAATTATCTAAAGAATGAATTATCTTAGATAGATATTTTAACAAGGAATTCAGGAGACTTGAAATTTTGTAAAAATCTTGTACGTGAATTTAATTAAAAATCAATTACAGAATTTACTCTATAATTTATTGTATACAATAAACAACTCCTAATTGGACGAAATTTGGACTGTAATTAAAGAGCAGTTAGAGGCACCATTCACAATTTTTTCACAATTTTTGGAGCAATAAATGACTATGTACAAATTTCAGAGCGTAAATGGGTAAAATATCAATTAATTTTAGTCTCTAATTTTTAATAAAATGCCAAATGCTCACAAAAATGTAAATAAATAGACATGAGATAAAGATTTAAATGCTCATCAACCTGCTATTTTTCATTTAATAAAATGATGCTATTTTGCAGTCCAAATTGACGCTCAAAGACCGGGGTGTTTGTGCAATATAGAAATTAATATGCAACACAATAAAGTATGTCTAAGGGCATTTTTGAAATTATAAAAACTTGCTGGGGGGAACTATGCAATATTCACAAATATAATAAAAACTAAATGGACCTTTTCTTCCCTGCTAGGGCACACGGCATAGGGAGGAGCTTGATGGCGGCACGTCGCGAGGGCGTTGACGATGACGGGCGGCGCGTACGCCGGCGATGAGTAGGAAGCAGCGGCGCGCACACTTCTGAGCACTGGCGGCCGCGTGCAACGAGGGGGACGGACGCTGCTAGGGCGGCGGTTGGCGCGAGGGGGGCGGTGGCGCGCGTGGCGTCGAGTGAAGATGGAGGCGCACCGGCAGAGGGCGGGCGGAGTGCGGGGCTCTACGACAGCGCGTGGAGGGAGGTCAGTGCGGCGGCAGGGGAGAGCCAGGGAGGGAGCGGGGTTGCGCTGGGCTGTGTCGCGGTCTTTGGGCACGGTCAGCGGAGTGGGCTGCGGTCCAGCGGAGGATGGGCAATGGAGGACGGCTGATCGATGGTGCTGGGGAGGACGCGTGCGCGCGGGGTGGCGTTGCGGTGCAACACGTTGGCCGGCCACACAAGGCGGAGCGACAGCTGCTACTTGCTGTTGCTGCGGTGGTGGGGGAGAGCCAGGGAGGGGGCGGCTACGGCTGCTTCTTCCCTGTACTTTTTTTTGTTTTGTATTTTTTAACAGAAAATAAGTGTAAAAAAATGGAATGAAAATGTGGCGTGGGTGATGATGGTAGAATAATGGAGTGGTTTATGTGACGGTGATGGTTTTTTTTTGTGATGTAGAATAATGAAACGGTGAAAATAGTTTGGTGGTGATAATGGTTGTGATGTGATGATGATGTGATGTTGTTTGTTGTAGAACAATAATAAAAAATTTTTGTTAGATAAAAGAAAATAAATAGATGAGATAGAAGATTTACCTAAGGTCGCCGAAGGTGTAGCCGCATCGTGCGGCTTCGTTGTGGCCTCGATCTGGTTCGACGAAAAATCGGAGAATCTTTGCGATCTTGACGGGAAGTTCGCTACGCAGAGATTAACCGCGGATCTCGTCTGCAGGTCGTCGTCGCTCAACGTCTAAGGGGAGCTGTCACCTCACAACTTAAAACAGGGCTCGAACCTCTCTCACTTGTAGAATGGCGGATGATGGAAAATAGAGGAGGGGATGAGATTATAAAGAGGAGGAAAGGGAAGTTGAAGAAGGATGGAGAGAGTGGGGTAGTGGGGAGTTATTAGCTTGGAGTGGAAGAAAAGTAAGGGGGAGAAGAAGTAAAAGGGGAATAAAAAATTAAATTAAATATAGTAATATAGTATGCTACTAAAATTAATTAAAATAAAATAATATTAATATTAATAAATCTGAAAATAATAAAATAAATCCGAAAATAATAAAATAATGGTGTGACATGTGGTAGCTCCAGGAGCTGCCACATGTCGCTCTTAGAAAATTCAAAAATTAAATGTAAAGAAAATAAAAAAGAAATAACAAAAGGGATTAAATCAAAAAATGATCAACATAAAAGTTGCTTGTCTCAACGAGATCTACAACTTTTGTGAAGGGCCGAAAATCAAATGAAATCATCGGTAAAAAATGTATTTTTGGGCGGTACCTTATAGATATAAAATACCGCATTTTATCTTTTATCATTTTTCAATAAGAGAAAAATCAAAATAAAAATAGAGAAAATATGAGAAGAATATTTACAACTTAATCTATTTTTTTTAGATTTTTAATAATGAAGAAAATAAAAGGATAAAATACAGGGGGTAAAACGGTCAATATGTACAATATACAACAGGGGCCCAAAACCCAAGTTTTGCATACGAGCTCCGATTTTAATGAAATTGGTCTTGTTTTGAAGGTCTTTGAATGTATTTTACTTTAAAAGTGAGTATACCTAATTCGGAGGTTGTATGAGAGAGATATCTGCATTTTAAGGTCTAAGGTCTTCAACTGGGTTTGGGGTTTTATTGGGTAATTTTACAAGTTAGTATTTTTTTGATATTTTTCTTTGATTAGTGTTAGTCATATATACATTATGTAGATGGTTTTATTGGATTCAGAGTTAGTATAAAATATATACAAATAAGGTATTTTATCTAATATATAGGAGAATATTTACAAGTGAATTTGGCTTCTTATTTTATACAAATATGAATCTTAAAATGCATATGTTATCAATGCATGCACGAATGCTAATTATGCAATATAAGTGGAAATATGCATCTAATTACTCGGGAACAAAGCTCTATTTTCATCTTTTAGAGTGATGAATCGCGGATTCATCAGTAAGTTCGTCTTTGTTGTTTTTTCAAAGTGTCATTATTTACATTATATATAATGAATCTTCTTGCAATTATTTTTGATATTTATAACTAATTTTTTTGTACAAGTTTCAAGAAAAAATATTTTATTTGGAATGAATTGAGTGATAAATAAAATAGCAGAAATAATTCTATACAAAATAATGATGTACATGCAATGATGAATACTGAATGAAATTTGATTTTCTTTTAGTTTTCTACAGTAGGCCTTATCTCCACCTACTTTATTCCTTGTCGATCACATCAAGTCTTGACCTTCTCTAAGGGTCGGACTCAACCTGTATTTATTGCATATATACAGTCTTTATTTTTTGTTTATTTTTCCTTTATTTCTTTCTTTAATTATTTCAGATTAAAAACAATGGTTTTATACAATATTTATAAAATAATAAAGAATAATAAAAAGAGTGTTTTATTGGTATTTACATGTATTTGAGAAGGGATTTTAAGCTAAAATAAATGAATAAACATGATGAAATGCAGATTCATCAGTGTCCTATTATTGACCCTGCCCATGGTAATTCTGCAATAGTGAAGCAGATGCACCATAGTAGGCGGTATTGTGGTAGATGATCTAGTGTTAGATAGTGCAGCAGGTGAATTCCAAGAGGTGCAATAGGATACATGTTATGCCATTTAGATCATAGTAGGCGCATCACAGGATGACCTGCTATGGCGTTTAAGCCTCTAATCTTTTTATTCTACTATATGGAGAGTAGAGCCCATACATTCGTGGAAAGAAACACAATGGAGAAAGCTAGGGCATCATTTTGGTGTGCCCTAACTACACTCCAATCATCTGTGCCGGTCTAGTGAAGCTCTCAATGGGTCCCTTCTCATACTGTGGTGCTTGGCTCGTGCGAGAGCGTAGGAGACTGATAAATCTCAGATTCATCATCATTATTTGGAATAATTATCCCTCTATCCCAAACTAATAAATTAACTTCAGTTAATTAATTAGAGTTAACATTTAACATTTTGTACATAATTAAGGTTAATTATTGTATATAAATAAGTACATAATATATGTATTTATGGTACCCTTTATTTTATATGTTTTTCATTATGAAAAATCTCATTAAAATTAGTTTATTTTTATATAATATATTATGCATTATTCATTATTAAAAATGCCAAAAAATAATAAAAATAAATATTCTTATTTGTTACAAATACTTACAAAAAAATAATTATGTATATATGATGTAATTTGACTTTGAGTTCTACATGAATGTTTTAGATCTTGAAAAGAAACACAACTTTTATGTTGAATACTTTTTGATTTGACACCATTTATTATTTCATTTTTATTTTATAAGATTTTATTCTTTTCTCTATTTTTTGATTGGGCCATGTGGCCTAATCACAATCCTCCACGTTGCCGACTCTTTATTAAGTGTTGCCCACTTCTATGGGCATCTGATCTCTTGATTAGACAAACCCGATTTAATCCAACCCGTAGCTCTTCTGACCACTTGATCTTTTGATCAAGCGGATATCACCCATCCACACGTGCCTTTGCCTTGGTTGTTGGATCCCTTGATCCAAAGACTGTTGCTCATCTTCCTCCTCCGGACGTTGATCTTGTGAAGAGTTGCGACTCTTCACCGTTCATCTTTGTCAATTTTCATCATCGTTCCACGTAACTTCAAGCCAGGAATCTAGTAGCATCTAGTTCTTTATTTTCCCCATATCTTCACCCTAACCTCCATCTCTTCCTTCTCCCTCACGTGTGTCTGTTGTGTGTGGTTGAAAACACCCACTTCAACCACTATTCCTTTGAATAAAATAAGTTCCTCTGCCTTATTCTTCGATTATCCCTCTATATGCGAGCACCTCCCCTAACATCTCTCTACCTTTGGTGATATCACGAGGGAGATACCATGATGGAGGGGATCTACAGTACGATCTATGGTCGATGGGCCATGTACACAACCTTGATTGAGTTTGTTTGAACTTTGCATGCCCGTTGCATGCATTAAGTGAAGACCGGAGGTCTTCTAAACCTCATCTCCATGTGAATCGTCCATTTTTCGACCTTCTTCAGATCCTCGGGAGAGTTTTTGTGAACCCCCTTTGAGTTTCCTACTATTTTTTCTTGTGTACACATATATTCAATGCCATTCTACTACCCTACACTTTCACTAATCATCACTGATCTTCGTGAATCCACTCGACGTTACCCCCTCTTCTCTAGACCCTCTTCCACCTTAGCCTTCTTCTTCCTTCTACAAGGGAGAAGATCCAACTAGGGCTCTATCTCCCCCATTTCCGATAGTGCTCCAGACCACTTAAATTCCCACCCCCACCCAATGATCCCCCTTTGCTTCGGCTATGTCTTTTAACCTTACAGGTGCCCCCATTTCTTCAATGGTCAGAGCTTCGAGATGAGCTACTTTCTAGAGCTCCACCTTCGATGACACTTCATCGACCCAATGATTCAACCACCGTCAACCCTTCTTCTCTTATCCAAGACATTCTCTAGCTCCTTATGGATGTATTTAAGACTTCAACAAGGCGTGAGGAGGATGGAGGAGGAGGTACAAGACTGTTGGAGCTCCGATGTTGGGCCACCACATATAGAGGAGATCGATCACCCACAAAGAATAGATGTCATCCAATCATCAAGATCTGATGGTCTATGGCCATCCTACACCACTGATATGACTTGCCAGCCTTAGTGGAACCGAGCCTCATTCCAAAGCATCTGGGTCACGCACGTTTGATGAGCCACCTACCTCGATCGAGCCTAGATACATGCCTCACCTACATATGCCCTGCGCATGGGTCCTGGGAAATTATAGCCAAAGCCATCATCCTTCATCAATTGTAGAAAGGTCAATCCCTTATGTGCTTCACGTGTTGCTTCTGAGGTTTTTGCAAGCACGACCCTCCATGTTTCTAGATTTGTAGATAAGACCCCATACACTTGAATAATTGCATTAAACCTCTTTTGGTTTATTTAAATTGCCTTTGGATCCTTATTGGATTGATTTGTAATATTTTTAAGTGTTTTAATTTATATTTTTTATTATCTTTATACTCTTGTGTTGAAACTTAAATATCTTGAGAATGTTAAGTCCAATTAATATGAAATTCGTCACATTTGAAAGATCAAAGATCTTGAATATGGCATGATTTTCTTTGATTTGATTTGTGGAATACCAGTAATAATTACAGGAATAATTATTTTGTTTCACATTAATTTAAATGTCAATCACTAATTCTAGCTTATTCTAATGCATCATTTGGTCAATGATTTGATACAAACATTGTGAAATTAATCAAAGATCTTACTTGTTTATTCTAGATCATCATTCACTTGATTATTTGTTCAATTAAATTTAAATGATAAACATGGGATTATTAATGATCTTCATTAAAGAGAACTCAATACATTAAGCCCTTTATTCATGATGTACTTAGACCCTAATGTGCTTGTACTTTGATGTCATCATTGATTGGTGGAGAAATTAATTCAGGAGCTTGTTCTATAGCAGTTGTGTGTATTGTATATTATTCATTTTGTAGCATGTATCTTAACTTGCATTTAAAATTCTAAAAATCATACATTCATTCATATTGTGATTCTTGACCTAGAAAGTAATATTAATCGCTTGACCTGACATTTAAACCATGATTAAATAAGCATAATTGTTCGTATTTTTGTGTTCGACCATGGATTTATGCATGATAAATTTAAGCTACGATCTCTTCATCAGGATTTCTTTATCGAGGTTCTGATAAGTTGTTAATCAGTCACATTACAATGAATATATATTAGATTAGTTAGTTAACGCTTCATCAGATGGTGTCGTTGCCTGAGACGTCGCATCATTAGTTGTATTTAATTAGGTTTATATACTTAACTAAGGGATTTTTAGTGCTATTTAGGTTAAGTATTTGTTGTGTTGACTTTTGTAGTATTATTGACTTTGTCATGTTGTGTTTTTGACTTTGTGTTGTTAATTTATCTATGATTTGTTTAGTTCATAGCTGAAAAGCGAGAATGCGAGAGCCGCTAAATAGCGGTCTGACAAGTCAGACTCACTGTCGCTGGTGCGACTGCTCAAACTTCCTCGGTCTTCAACAATTATCCCACACAATCAATCAGAGAATAGATAGCAAGGATTAAAATTTATTATACCCTACTAAAGATGTACAGTGGCAAGCAAGTAGGGGTCGAACACAAGAAGCAAAGGTGTAAAGCACGGATAAAAAAATCCAAACCTAGATCTAACAAGCTACTTAGCCAATCTAAAATTTTTGTGTGTTTTTTATTTTTATATTTTTTTATTTAATTTTTTTTACTTTTATATTTTTGTATTTTGGTTTTTAATTTTCTGATTTTTATATTTTATATTTTATATTTTAAATTTTTTTTATCTTTTTCAATATTGGAAAATAAGGGCCATGTAATAAAAGAGACAAAGAGGTATTTATAAAAATAGAGAAAAATATTCAAAAATTAAGAAATAAAGTCTTTTTGGTCTTTTTATACTTTTTTACTGTTTTTGTGATTTTTGGGTAATTTTTAGGATGTTTTTGGTATTTTTAATTGCTGAAATAAGGCAAAACAGTGGAAATAGGGCTCGCTGTGACTAAAATGCAAGTTAAAATAAACAAACAGCAACCAAATTTTTTCACACTATTTTTCCAATAAAAAGGACAGAATAAAGAACAAACAGGAACTGAGTTTGCTATTTTTGGATTTTTCTACTATTTTATATATTTTTTTGAAGTTTTTGAGTGTTTTTAAATTTTTAGTGTTTTTCTTATGAGATTTTTAATGATTTTTGGCTGGGAGTTAAAACAAACTAAAAGACACAAAATATATTTTTTTGGAATTTTTCTGGAGTGTTTTTATATTTTTTAGTGATTTTCTAATGCAAACAGTGCTGGAAATGACTATTTTGATTTTTAATAAATACTGAAATGCAATAGTTATGGAAAATAAAAATATGACATAAATCTACAATGCAACAGGAGCTTAAGTTCAAATTTTTAGAAATTTTGGAATTGAAATGATGCGCCAAATAAATGGACAAACACGCACAAATTAAAGGGCTGGCAGGGACCTTTATGCAAATATCTAAAACTATGGGGGCACGCTTGCAAAATGTCCACGAAATTTGTACTGAATAAAGTAATTTCAGGGCCCAAAACAAATGTCCAAAGCCGCAAGGGCCTTCCTGCAAAAAACCCCCAGGCTCACGTGAAGCACACGCGCGCCTGGGAGGGGTATGGATGCAATTCTAGAAAGTTCAGGGGTCCGCTACTAATTATTACAAAACATAATTCAATGCATATGAAAGTTTTAGCATTAAACTAAAAAGACAAAATGTGCGAGGGCTGAGGTGCAAAATACCCTCGCAGCGGCGCTGATGGACGGTGGATGGTGCCTCACTTAAGCCACGTGGCCGCTCCAGAATAGCCGATGACGGTTCGCTCGTGGATGGCCACTATTAGATGCTGCTTGACGATCGGACGACAGAAGGTGAATGTGATCCAACGGCAGCTGAAGCGCGCCAAGAACAAGCCAGATCCGACGGCGCCTGGAGGATCTCCAAGAACACCGGCCGCAGGTGGCTTCGATCGGTGATTCCGGCCGACACACGGCCTTCTCCAGCCCAGGACCTAGGGCAAAATGGTCCTAGGGGTCCTCCGCGTCGATGGGATGGATCTGATGGACTTGGGAAGCTCTGATGTGCTCAGACGACGAAGGTGGCCTGGGGACGTCTTCCCTGGAACAATGAGGCTCGATTGAGCCTTCTCCTTGGCTCCTCTCTGCAGGGTTAGACGCGGAAAACAAATGCGACACAACTGGGGTAGTTTTGGGGTGAGATGGATGGCTAATGCGTCGGGGCGAGATGAGTCCGGCGAGCGGCGGAGAAGGACTCAGAGATATGCTGATCTGAGCGAGATCAGCTTGAATGAAGGTGCGGCGGAGCGAGAGGGAGCGAGGAGGAACGAGATGACGGTGATCGGGGAGGATGCGGTGTAGTGGAATGGCTGGAAAGCGGAGGCGGAGCGGAGCTCCGCTGTGAAATCAAGGAAGGATTCTCGGCAAAATACACAGCCGCACTAAAATCTGCTATGATACTAGACTAATCTAAGTCTAAGCTACAAGAAAATGCAAAGAGAAAGGAGGGAGGCTCACCGGAGACGAGGGTCAGACCTTGAGGCGGAGCTCCGGCGAGTGAATGGATCAACCTCGATTCAACGCCGATCTTCACGCAAACGGGCTCCTTGAGTCGCTGTTGTCACCAAGGACTCGAAGGATTCCCTAGGGTTCGGTAAAGGATGGAGGAAGAGGGATCAAAATTCAAATCGAAGTTGGGAGTCCTCTTTTGAAGGGTTGACGCACGGCGTGGAAGACGAGGGTCCAGCACCTCGATCGATGGTCCTCGGCCCAAGGAATCACTTGGGCGTGATTCGCCATAGATCGAGGTGCAAAAGTGCAGAAGACGTCGACACGATTTGGTGCAAGGTTAGACCTAGAAAAAGTCGAGAAGATGGGACAAAAACTCATCTGACAAGTTTGGAAGGGGAGGTCAGACAGTTGACCTAGGTCAACTGTCAGACCAACCTGGTTGGTCCACGTGGACCAACCAGGAAAAACCTTCACAAAATTGTAAAGAAAATCGAGATAAAATAGTAAATGGATGAATTTTCGTTTGGTCAAAAAAATAAAAGTTGTTTATTAATTTATGGAGTATTTTATTATGAATTTTATTTAATTTTACAAGGCTTATTTTTACAGGTTCACCTTTTTACCCCTTTATAGGTATAATACCTATATACTTTATTACTTATTTTTCTTTTGTGTATTTTAATGCTATTATTTTTGTTTATTATTTTCTAAGATTATAACATACTTTAATGTACACAAATATATTTTTATTTTATTTTATTGATATATTTTGTATATTTAATAAAATACAAGTATGTGTTGTATAGGTATATATATATATATAGGTAATGTACCTATATACAAGTATTTTTATTTGAGTTTTAATTATGTTTTTATTCTGATTTTAATGCACATAATTATTATAAGTATTATTTACAACATTATAAAAATATAAAATTATAAAAATAATAAATAAATAATAAATTGAATATTTTAATATGTACAAGGTACAATAGGGGTCCAAAAGTCAACTTTCAAACCGTAGCTCCGCCAAATGCGAAACCACCGCCATTAAATAGCTTATTTCCTTCTATATACAATTAAAGGTGAGTACGCTGCATTTGGAGTTTTTATTTGTGAGATACGGGTCTGGGAAGTTGGCATTCTGGATTTTTATTCAGACCATAACTTTTTATCTGTACATTATTTTTCTGTGAAATCAATTTTGTATTTTTCTTTATTAATTTATCTACAACTTTCATTTACAAAGTTTCTTTATTTGAAGTATAAAAAGTGGAACCAAAAATAGGTCCCAAAATGAATAAAGAATGAATTAATAATTATAGGTAATTGGCCCTTATCTCCCCCTACTTTATTCCTTGTCGACCTACTCATCAAGATGCCTAGGTCTCGGGGTTTCGGGTCATAAAATATTTACAATATTTTATTCTTTTTTCTTTTCTTTTCTTTATTCTATAATTTTGGCTTTAAAAACCGCAATTTATACAATATTTACACACATATACATGAATGCTAAAATGCATGAATTAATGCTATTTACACGCATTTACTAGGGTTTTTAAGGCCAAAATGATAGAATAAAGATGATGAAACGTGGATTCATCATCCCCCTATACTTGCCTTTGCTAGTCCCTAGCAAACACTTATGCAATAAGTGCAGAAAAAGAAAAATAAAGAAAAGAAAAAGAAGAAAGATGGACTAAATTTAATGATTAAACTTGTCTTCACAAAATCAAAGTTTGGAGCTTAAGTAGGACCTTTGGAATTTTAGTGCGGGTGGAACCTTAGTGAGAACCGAGTTTGAAATACAACAGTCCTCGAGAATCCCAAAACTCTGTCCAAGTCTCCTCACTAGCCAGGTCAGAAATATCTCAACTCATACGCAAACTCTTACGATTATGAATCTGACTTGTACAGTGTAAGTGGTGGGGGCTCTCCCCAACTAGAATGACAAAGAAACTGACTTCTCCAATATGACAACCCAATGATTCCCCAATCCAGCAACTCCATCCTCGAGGAGCGGGGTTTTCCCTTCTAAGTTCAAGTGGCAACCAGCTCAAGAGGAGGAGGTGAAGAGAAGAATGGACGGTAGCCAGTGTAGCTACCTATCCTTGGATGCAAGACCAGTGTAGTCAAGTCATCCTGCTGCAGGCTCACATATTTGACTTTGGAACTCAAGCTTGCTTATTGACTGTGTACATACTTTGCAGGCTTTTTATTTTTGTACATGCCTGAACTCTTTTTTTTTTTTTGAAATACTATTCACAGCAGCATTTACATAAGGAGTTTTTCCTCTTGAGCCAGTAGACTATCCCTCTTTTGAAGCTTTATCGCAACCCACAGCCTCCTGTCTTTAGACTTCCTAATCACTGGACGGGTTGGGGTGCACTTCCCTCCCTAGAGGAGGACAAGTGTTTCCACCTGTGTGCGTCTCATACCGGCAAATCCAATCCCCTCACCACTCCAACTGAGTTGAGCCATGTGAAAGGTGCAGGTGTCCAAGTTAGGTCATTATCAACAAGAGTCGTGCGTGTGCTCCGAAATACTCTACTTAGGCAGTCAAGAATCCATTGAACCAAGTCTCGTGATCCTCAAAGAATTAAGTCAACTAGACCTGAAATACCTCAAACCCAGTTCCTATAAGGTTCCTGTTATTAGGTAGATTTTAAGGTCCAATCAAGCTCCAATCTTCGGATTTTACTTAGACTTGTTCAACTATCAAACTCAATCCGAAAAATGCGAATGCCATGCAATTACCATGCAGAAAATATTTTTGTGATGCAATTTTCAAGATTTTGAACTTTTTATGGATTTTTGAAAATATGATGATGATGCATATGCATTTTTCTCTATTTTTCAAAAAGATTTTTCAAATGTTTTTGGATTTTAATTTTGCAAATGTTTTTGGGAATTTTTGAAAACAAAAAGCTTTTGGCTAAAAACTAGGAGAAAACTATGTACACGGGAGTGCTTCTTTATATATACAAGAAGTGGATTTTAAGAATTTACAAGGGTAAGTGGTCAATTTTATACATATATATATAGTGGATTTTGGTGTGATGTGAATATTCCTCAAACTTATTTTAAAACAATTTACACACAATTTTTGAAAACTATAGTCCAAAATAATTTTTACAAACATTTTACACACATTTGAAAATCATTTTGCAAAGGCTTTCAAAACAGTATATATAGGTTTTTCAAATCATTTTTGCAACCATTTTTCAAACCTTTTATTTCACACAAAGAAAAGAAATTTTACAAAACACACATTTTTCACATAGGTTGAAAACACGAAACAAAATATTTTCAAAATAGTTTTCAATAGATGTTCACAAAGATTTTCAAACTATTTTTCAAACATTTTGCAAAAAACATTTTCACCTGATTTATTAATCAGTAAATACAAAAAGAATTTGAGGAATAATCACATCTTTTTATTAAGGATTTTTAATGAATTTTAAAGAATTATTAACCATGTTTATTAGGAAAATATGAAAGTACGAGTTATGGCTAAAGTATATACACAGTATATACGACCCCCCTATACTTAGCTTGAGCTATGTCCTCATAGATCGGAGAGAAAAGAGAAGACATAACTCGTACTAAGTATAGACAAGTCTAAATAATCAAGGAACAAAAGAATCAAATGAATGAGAAGTTGACCGTCCCCCCTATACTTAGGATCAAATAATCCTAAGTATAACAGACTGTACACAATGCGGGGAGGGTCAAGGGTGGGAATGAACAGATCGTACTCAGGTTGTCTCCCCCTATACTTAGGGTAAGATATCCCTAAGTATAGACGAGAAGAGGAGACAACGGAGAGGATCAAGAGGAATAGAAGAAACTCGGGGTGCACACCCCCCTATACTTAGGACAAAGTGCGTCCTAAGTACAGAAGACTGTCTACAAGGGGTAGCACTTTTCTGATAGATGAAGAAGATAGAAGAGGAAAGAAGAAAAGAAGAAAAGAAGAAAAGAGATGGGATTGGGTATGAACAACTAGGGATGCACATCCCCCCTATACTCAGGATAGAGTACATCCTAAGTGTAGCAGTGATGAAAGGGATGGCATCAATTCGGTAGAATAAGATAAAAGAAGAAGAAAAGAAGAAAAGACGGAAAGGAAAAATCATTCAAAAATGTTTTGATGTGCTTTGCCTTCCTCTGTCTCCTTCAAGATATTCAACTCATCCTCATAGATTACTTGAATCGAGTCAACGACGGCCATGAATGTGTCATGTTCGAGGTATGGCTTCAGAAGCTGTCCATTGACTACAAAAGGCTGTGCGTCAGCTGACAGATTGGATATCAATACACTTTCGTTGTCACGCACCTGCCTCACTACAAACGGCCCAGTCCATTTGCTCTTCAATTTGCCTGGAAAGATTTTTAATTTCGCATCGAACAACCATACCTTCTGACCTGGATCAAAGGACTTGTGGCGGATGTGCTTGTCATGCCATGTTTTGACCTTTTCCTTGTACATCAGGCTGTTGTCATATGCATAATCTCTGAATTCCAGTAATCTGTTCAGATCCAATTTCCGGTTCTGTCCTGCTTGCTTTGAGTCCAAATTACAGATGTTAATAGCCCATAAAGATTTATGAATAAGTTCCACGGGCAAGTGGCATGGCTTGCCATACACCAGGCGGTAGGGAGACATTCCCAAGGGTGACTTGTACGCTGTTCAGTAAGCCCAAAGAACGGAATCAAGCAGCTGAGACCAGTTCTTGCGATCCGGACGCACAAGTTTCTGTAAAATTGTCTTGATCTCCCTGTTTGAACATTCAGCTAAGCCATTGGACTGCGGGTGATAGGGTGAAGCAACATGATGCTCGATGCAGAATTCTTGGGTCAGCTTCTTCACCTCTCTGTTTATGAAATGGCTGCCCCCGTCAGATATGAGGATCTTGGGAATCCCGAACCGTGCTATGATGTGATCTCGTAAGAATCGACAGACAGTCCGACTGTCGGCGGCTCGGGCGGGGATAGCCTCCACCCAACGACTGACATAATCGACAGCAAGCAGAATATACTCATAACCCTGACTGTTAGGAAACGGGCCCATAAAGTCGATCCCCCATGCGTCAAAGACATCTGAGATCTGAATGTACTTCAGAGGCATCGTATCTCTCATTCCTATGGTTCCACCCATCTTCTGACAGTCAGTGCAACCTTTGACGTATTCATCTGCATCTTTGAACAATGAAGGCCACCAGAGGCCACTTTGAAGAACTTTTGCTGTCGTCCGTTTTCCTGAATGATGTCCTCCAGAATCTTGATCATGACATAAAGCGAGGACACTTGGAACCTCCTCCTGAGGTATACACCTTCTCCAGATGCAATCGGCTCCCTCACGAAACAGATACGGGTCTTCCCACTGGTAGAAATGGATTTTAGACAAAAATCTGTCTACTTTCAACTTAGGCCAGTCCTGTGGGATTTTCTTGGCAACTAGATAATTCACAATGTCTGCATACCAAGGTAGTGAGGCGACAGACAGAATCGATTCATCTGGAAAGGTCTCTGTGATAGGCTGCAAGTTTAGCTCAGGAGACTCCGGTTCAGGAAGTCTTGACAGATGATCGGCCACTACATTCTTTACCCCAGGTTTATCTCTGATCTCCATGTCAAACTCCTGGAGGAGAAGGATCCACCGGATAAGACGTGGTTTGGCATCCTTCTTCTGCTGTAAATACCTAATGGCCGAATGATCAGTGTAGATGATAACTTTGGACCCAAGAAGGTAAGATCTGAACTTCTCCAAAGCAAAGACTACCGCTAGCAGCTCCTTTTCAGTAACAGTATAGTTTCGCTGAGCTTCATCGAGCGTGCGGCTAGCGTAGTGAATTGCAAACGGTACATTGTCTTTTCTCTGTCCCAGGACAGCTCCGATGGCATAATCCGACGCATCGGTCATAATCTCGAAAGGATGAGTCCAAATCGGTGGCTGTAGGACAGGGGCCTGCGTGATGAGTTCTTTCAACTGATTAAAGGCAAGGAGCACACGATTGTCTACAATGAACTCATTGTCCTTGCCGAGCAACTCAGTCAGCGGTCTGGCCAGTTTGCTGAAATCTTTAATAAATCGTCGGTAAAAACCGACATGGCCCAAGAATGACCGGACTTGCTTGATATTTGTAGGTGGCTCCAGCTTAGATATTACATCCACCTTGGCTGGGTCAACCTCCATGCCACGTTTAGAAACAACGTGACCCAGCACTATTCCTTCGGTCACCATGAAATTGCTCTTCTCCCAGGAGAGCACAAGATTCACTTCGCAGCACCTCCGTAAGACTCGGTCTAGATAATCCAGACATTGATCAAATGAATCCCCATAGACCGAAAAATCGTCCATAAAGACCTCGAGAAAGCTACCCACCATATCAGCAAAAACTGCAAGCATACACCTCTGAAATGTGGCTGGGGCGTTGCAAAGCCCGAACGGCATCCGTCTGAAGGCATATGTGCCAAAAGGACAGGTGAACGTGGTCTTCTCTTGGTCTTCAGGAGCAATAGCAACTTGATTATACCCAGAGTAACCGTCCAAGAAACAGAAATATTCCTTCGCGGCCAATCTCTCCAAGATCTGGTCGATGAAGGGTAGCGGAAAATGATCCTTCTTGGTGGCGAGATTGAGTCTTCTGTAGTCTACGCACACTCGCCAAGAAGTCGGTACTCTGGTTGCGATCTCCTCTCCTTTGTCATTTTTCACAATGGTGATCCCGGATTTCTTGGGCACAACATGCAGAGGGCTCACCCATTTGCTGTCGGAGATGGGATAAATGAATCCCGCATCACACCATTTCTGGATTTCTTTCATAACCACCTCTCGCAGGTTCGGATTTAATCTTCTTTGCAGTTCACGAGAGGGTCTGTTGTCTTCCTCCAGAAAGATGCGATGCGAACAGAGTGACGGATTGATCCCGTGGAGATCAGAGGTTCGCCAGCCTATCGCCTTGCGGTTACGTTCAAGAACCTCCATCAGACGAGATTCTTGATCTTCGGTCAGATGCGCATTGATAATGACCGGGTACATATTCGGTTCTCCTGCAAGGAAGGCATACTTCATATTGGAGGGCAGAGGTTTCAGCTCTGGCGGGGTCTGAGCTGCTTCAGCGGTGACCTCAGCGATTAATACAGGTGGTGATTCTTTCAACTGTGCAGTGTCCACCATAATCTGCTCTGTTTCCTCTCTCAGATCCTGACAGAATTCTTCAATGATTTGATCTTCGTCCGAAGATGCTTCCAAACTCGGCTCTTGGTTCTGAAGGCATATCAACCCCACAGTAGTGTCTTGTGGTGCATCAGCAAAGTCCTCATCTTGATCGATACACGGAAATTCGACTGCGGTCTCCACTTCCTCCTCTGGACAGAGGAGTCCGTGGATCTCATTATCATCCAGGAAGAGGTTGGTGTCTTGAATCTCGGCTAGAAAATCGCAGTCTTCATCATTCTCAATCACCCTGGCACATGATACAGATGTCGGTTCAACGGGCGTTCCCTCAGACAGGGTCTCTACTCGGATAATTTCATTGCCAGCTCCAAAGGTGATTTCTCCTGTCCCATAATTCACTACGACGTTTGACGTCCGCAGAAATGGCCTTCCGAGTATGATCGGGGTGAGGAGCAACGGAGCGGGGACGTCCATATCTAAGACCACAAAATCGGCTGGGAAAGATTTTCCCTGAACCGTGACGATCACGTCCTCCAACAAGCCCCTAGGCCGCTTGACTGACTTGTCTGCAAACTGCAGAATCATCTTTGTAGGTTTGAGCGGTCCCAGCTTGAACTCCGTGAGTAGTGAGGCTGGCATCAGATTAACAGATGACCCGCTGTCGAGGAGTGTTCGTTCGAACTCTTGATCGAACATCTGACAACGTACAAGAGGTGCTCCCATATCTGGCTTTTTGTCCGGGAGGTTACTGATGGCATTGACGGTGGCCATAGTGAGGATGTGCTTTTCAGATTTACCACCTTTGCGTCGGGAGTTATGTGGGGTTGGCCTGCGCTTGGTTGTACATGCCTCCTTAAGTCCTTTCTTCACAGCTGGCATGTACTCAAGAGCTTTCATTAATGGCATATTTAACACCAAATTCTGAATGATTTCTATGATAGCAGGATCAGACAAAGCACTTTTCAAATTTTTCATTTTTTTGTGTTTTTTCATTGCTTCAGGAAAAGGAATATTTACAAACTCTTCTCCAATTTCATTCAAAATAGTGTCCGTGTTGTTGTTTGCAGGTAGATGACAAAAAGGAATGGATTCATCTACAATTTGTGGACCAAAAACGACAGGCTCGGCTTCGGGTGCTGGCGTTGGACTCGCTGCAGGTGCGGTGCTCCTCCTGTCAGGAGCTGACTGTGATGCGGGTGCAGGCGTCTCCAATGCTGGCCGGTCTCCACCGAGGTTACTGCTATCTTTTTGTGTTTTTCTGTTTTCTTCATTTTTTTGTGATTTTCTGAATGCTGGTGCTGCTCCCAAAATGCTTGCTGGCCCTGGTGTTGGCTGGGCTGACGACTCCCCGTCAGATGCCATGTGCTTTCCTTTCGCCGTCGCCAATGGCTGGAGTGTCCTACCGCTCCTGAGAGTAACAGCGTTAGATAAAAAACAATTAAGTTCACCTGATTCGGGTTGGACACTGCCGGCTACCTGCTCCTTGCGTCGGAAATTGTTAGGATTGGCTTCGACCTGGGCTGGTATGACAGTTTTGGTTGCCGTCAGGTCGTCGATCTTCTGGGTCATCTCGGCCATATTCTTCATCAACTGTTCCAAACAGACCAGGGCCGGATTGACCGGCACAATCTCAGAAGATTCCCCCTGCTGGGGTCTAGACTGCGGATATGGCGGTTGAGATTGTGACTGGTATCCCTGTGCAAATTGTTGAGGAGGGGGGTTTGAGGAGTACTGCGACGGGTGGTGGTTGTATTGTGCAGCCGGTTGCTGGTGATATCCTTGTCCACGATATCCGGACTGCTGAGGCCCATGTTGGTAATTCTGCCTCCATGTGTTTCCATGTGAGGGATGCTGGTACTGGTAGGGCTGCTGGAATGGTCTTCCACCCTGGTGTTGCTGCTGGAAGGGTCTGTTGCCCATGTTCTGACCCTGAGAGTGTCCCTGAGGACGGGTCAGCTGCGCTTCGTTGTTCCAGACGCCATTGATCTCCTGGATCAGCGGCGGGGGTGGAGAGAACTGCTCGGAGTAAGCGGGCTGGTGCTCGGGTTGATATACAACCATCTGTGTCGGAGGCTGCGGTTGCTGCTCCGGGACCTGCACGTAGTATACGTGCTGGACTGGCTGGGGCTGCGGTGGAGTCGGCTGAGGATTTTGCTACATTGTAGGCTCCTTCTTCTCAGCGTTCGGCTCGGCAGAGGTGGACACAGCGTTGCACATGTTTGCATTCAGTGCTCGGACGAGCTGCTCCAGCTGCTGGGAAATCTGGTCGAGCTTCTCTAGACCTTGGGTCCTCTTCTCTATAACTGCCAGTTTTTCGAGGTCCTGTGACCTCTTCTCGATGATGTCCACTTTGGACAAGTGGCTCCCGATGATACTCAGGTTGGAGCTTTCATCTTTGTCCTCAGTGTGAGAAGCCATGTTAACTGGCTTGCTGATGGCGGTCGGTGGCTTCATGTAGACCCGGGACGAGGATTGGGCTGCTTCTCCCTCAGCCATTTCTTCAAAGACATTCCATACGACATCCTCGTCCTTGTTAAAATGTGAACCACCGCAAGCTGCATCCACGAGCTTTTGGCTCTCAAATGATAACCCCCCAAAGAAGTGTTGCACGAGACTGGTCTTGGGTATTTCATGGTGGGGGCACTTCTCCTGGAGATCCTTGAATCTCTCCCACGCTTCATGGATCGTCTCGTGGGGCTGCTGGCAGAAACTGGAGATCCGGGCACGCATCTGGTTTAATCTCCCCAGAGGATAGAATTTATGGAGGAAAGCAGATTTCAGTTCCTCCCAGGTGGTGACGACCTTCCCGAGATGATCGACCCAATAAAGGGCCTTGTCTTGAAGGCTGAAAGAGAATGCGGTCATCTTGATCACATCCAGGGGAACTCCGGGGTAGTGAGCAGTGGAGCAGATGCGGTTGAACTTCTTGAGGAAAATATATGGCTCCTCAGTGGTGTTTCCATGAAAAGTGGGAAGCAGTGACAGAAACTGTGGCTTCAGCTCGAAGTGAGCATGCATTCGTGGAATCTGAATCCACTCAGTGATGCGCCCTGCTCCTGGGTTATATGTCTGCTTGAGTGTGGGCTTGGGCTGCGGTGGATCTTCTTCTTCTGCTGCTTCAAAGTCAGGTCCCACTGAAAACTCATCGTTGATTTCAAAGTTCGGCTCCTCTTGTCGGCCATCCCTTGCATCGGCCCTCCTCCTTAGATCATTCAGCATGTCCTGGAAGGCTGTTTGAGCCAGGGCTTGATTAGTCAACTGCTGCTGAATGGCTTGAATGGAAGCCAGCAATTGACTGTTAACCTCGCCCTGCGTGGTATATTGTCCTTCCGCTGCGTTGTCTTCAGGCTCCTGCTGGGGCTGTGGTCCTTTTCCTCTTCCTCCTGCCATCTCAGACTGCACTTGTATTTCTGACTCTTGATCGGGTTGAAGATCTGCATGATGGAGTAAACCCTGATCAGCACCTTCCTCAGCACCAACTGTTGAGATGAATCTGGGATTAAGGTCAATCCCATAAGGTTGTGAACGGAGCATATGATATTGACTGAAATCGACCTCCATCCACAAGGGGTTATTTCGGGGATAAGAGTAGTCCCGGTGTATTGAAAGGGGAAGAGCTAGTTCGGGTTGCGAGTCCATCCCGAATAGCGGGTTAATTGGAGAAAGGCAAGTATTGAAAGAGGCAAGAATAGGGGAGTCCAAAGAGACATCCGCAAGATCCGAATTAACTCTTCGGAGATCACCCCTCTTTATTGGAGACGTCGAATGCACGGAATCGATGTGGGTGTCGGCGAGGTCCCGACTAAACCATCCGTGTCCCGACATCTTGCGAAGGTCAAGAGGAATGGATGTTGGATGAAGAGCACGAGGGTAACAAGAAATAAAGAGGATTGTAAAACAGTAGAAGGCTCACAATGAGCAAGGGTCAAATAGAAGGGGAAACAAAATTGCGCAACGGCGCGAGGTTTTTGATCTTGACCTAAATATGATTAGCAATCAAACACAAGACAAGGGAGTTCACCAACTCAACGCGTGAAGCCGTGAAGGTTCGGCTTTTGTCTTTGTAATTTTTATCTTGTTTTCAGGAATTTATCTTTCAACGAGTCCTTAAAGCGCTACGCCTATAGGAGCGAGAGTACCGCCGGAAAAGTATTCCCGTACTTGTCCTCCTCCTGTGTAACCTGTAACTTGCGCTTTTTAAGGTCCTTGTAACCCTTCCTGGATCCCTACTCAGCCAAAGAAGTAGAGGGAGGAAGCTGATAGGCGAAACCGATACTTCGGATCTCGCTCGCAACGGAATCACCCGTGAGCGTGCAAGATCCTACTCGGACGCAGCCGGTGAGACAGACACCCCCGTGAAGGCATGGCCTATGCTCGGTACTTCGGACAAGGTCGGCGCTCACACAATAGTGAGTCACCACTAGCGACCAAGCCCTACTCGACTACGTACGATAGTAGCGCCAATACTTCGGAAATCCAGGCGATACACAAGGCAGCCACAAGTTGGGTTTTGGGCTCTAATCCTTACGAACGCTCAACTCACTTGGAAGGAGACCTTCCCATGCAACCTGAAAACAAAGGAGGGTGTTACTCTCCCCAATCAATGAGTCCAATTACCAATTTTTATTTAGGTCAAAGTTTTCTTAGCAGTCCCTTTTTTAATTTTTTTGTGTTATCGCTTCTTTTGAGTAGATTCAAACAAGCGCCTAACGATTTTGTATTTTCTTTATCCTAAGGTATCCAAAATCAGAGGGAGAAAAGAGTCGGGAAAAGCCAATGCAAGTCGGCACCAAGATGGAAATCTCACCTTTGTGCCTATATGATGAATGCAAAGTGAGAAGACTTACAGTGAATCCCAGCTCTCTCCATGCGGGATGCAAGGCAGAAATTTATAAACCTAATCTATATGCCGGTTATGCAATGCAGAAATCGTCCTAGAACATGCAACTGCTAGCGTGAGAACCACGAGTTAACCGCTAACTCTCAATCCTAGTGTCCGTTCTAGGATCACTCCTCCTCTGCTCAACACATTTGAGTTAGGAGAAAGCGCTTGTGTGGAGTGAGCTCGCGGCGCGCGGATCGAGAGCCAATGATTAACTACTTAATTAATCTAAGTCCAAATACGATCTATAGGAGCATGCAAGAGTTATTAGGTGTTTGGACCTAGGTTACTCGAATCAAGCAGGACCTAATGCTAAGAGCTCAATCCACAGAAGAAATGAAAAAGAAAACAAAACCGGAAAATGACAGTCGAGAAAACACGAAAAAGCCGCGGTGAGCCCCCGGGTGAACAAACACCCGGAAATTAGGCCCGAAGTGTTCAACTGTCCAAGTCCTGTATTATTACAAATTGATCAAATACTCTCTCTCACAAAAACAAAGCAACTCTCTCTCTCTCTCTAATTCTCCTGCTCTCTCCTGCCGGCTAGGGTAGAATAGCCGACTCCTCCTCCCAAGGCTGCTCAGGATCCCCTAGGCGATCCTCCTCGGTCGGCGGTCCCTCGCAAGAAAACAAAAGAGATGTCAGACAGTTCAAAATAAATAATACACAAAATACGAGTAAGCAAAAATGGCTAAGTGACTAGAAAGACACAAAGATACTCTACGAGCCGATGCTCCCCGGCAACGGCGCCATTTGAAAAGCGAGAATGCGAGAGCCGCTAAATAGCGGTCTGACAAGTCAGACTCACTGTCGCTGGTGCGACTGCTCAAACTTCCTCGGTCTTCAATAATTAACCCACACAATCAATCAGAGAATAGATAGCAAGGATTAAAATTTATTATACCCTACTAAAGATGTACAGTGGCAAGCAAGTAGGGGTCGAACACAAGAAGCAAAGGTGTAAAGCACGGATAAAAAAAATCCAAACCTAGATCTAACAAGCTACTTAGCCAATCTAAAATTTTTGTGGGTTTTTTATTTTTATATTTTTTTATTTAATTTTTTTTACTTTTATATTTTTGTATTTTGGTTTTTAATTTTCTGATTTTTATATTTTATATTTTATATTTTAAATTTTTTTTTATCTTCTTCAATATTGGAAAATAAGGGCCATGTAATAAAAGAGACAAAGAGGTATTTATAAAAATAGAGAAAAATATTCAAAAATTAAGAAATAAAGTCTTTTTGGTCTTTTTATACTTTTTTACTGTTTTTGTGATTTTTGGGTAATTTTTAGGATGTTTTTGGTATTTTTAATTGCTGAAATAAGGCAAAACAGTGGAAATAGGGCTGGCTGTGACTAAAATGCAAGTTAAAATTAACAAACAACAACCAAATTTTTTCACACTATTTTTCCAATAAAAAGGACAGAATAAAGAACAAACAGGAACTGAGTTTGCTATTTTTGAATTTTTCTACTATTTTATATATTTTTTTGAAGTTTTTGAGTGTTTTTAAATTTTTAGTGTTTTTCTTATGAGATTTTTAATGATTTTTGGCTGGGAGTTAAAACAAACTAAAAGACACAAAATATATTTTTTTGGAATTTTTCTGGAGTGTTTTTATATTTTTTAGTGATTTTCTAATGTAAACAGTGCTGGAAATGACTATTTTGATTTTTAATAAATACTGAAATGCAATAGTTATGGAAAATAAAAATATGACATAAATCTACAATGCAACAGGAGCTTAAGTTCAAATTTTTAGAAATTTTGGAATTGAAATGATGCGCCAAATAAATGGACAAACACGCACAAATTAAAGGGCTGGCAGGGACCTTTATGCAAATATCTAAAACTATGGGGGCACGCTTGCAAAATGTCCACGAAATTTGTACTGAATAAAGTAATTTCAGGGCCCAAAACAAATGTCCAAAGCCGCAAGGGCCTTCCTGCAAAAAACCCCCAGGCTCACGTGAAGCACACGCGCGCCTGGGAGGGGTATGGATGCAATTCTAGAAAGTTCAGGGGTCCGCTACTAATTATTACAAAACATAATTCAATGCAGATGAAAGTTTTAGCATTAAACTAAAAAGACAAAATGTGCGAGGGCTGAGGTGCAAAATACCCTCGCAGCGGCGCTGATGGACGGTGGATGGTGCCTCACTTAAGCCACGTGGCCGCTCCAGAATAGCCGATGACGGTTCGCTCGTGGATGGCCACGATTAGATGCTGCTTGACGATCGGACGGCAGAAGGTGAATGTGATCCAACGACAGCTGAAGCGCGCCAAGAACAAGCCAGATCCGACGGCGCCTGGAGGATCTCCAAGAACACCGGCCGCAGGTGGCTTCGATCGGTGATTCCAGCCGACACACGACCTTCTCCAGCCCAGGACCTAGGGCAAAATGGTCCTGGGGGTCCTCCGCGTCGATGGGATGGATCTGATGGACTTGGGAAGCTCTGATGTGCTCAGACGACGAAGGTGGCCTGGGGACGTCTTCCCTGGAACGATGAGGCTCGATTGAGCCTTCTCCTTGGCTCCTCTCTGCAGGGTTAGACGCGGAAAACAAATGCGACACAACTGGGGTAGTTTTGGGGTGAGATGGATGGCTAATGCATCGGGGCGAGATGAGTCCGGCGAGCGGCGGAGAAGGACTCAGAGATATGCTGATCTGAGCGAGATCAGCTTGAATGAAGGTGCGGCGGAGCGAGAGGGAGCGAGGAGGAACGAGATGACGGTGATTGGGGAGGATGCGGTGTAGTGGAATGGCTGGAAAGCGGAGGCGGAGCGGAGCTCCGCTGTGAAATCAAGGAAGGATTCTCGGCAAAATACACAGCCGCACTAAAATCTGCTATGATACTAGACTAATCTAAGTCTAAGCTACAAGAAAATGCAAAGAGAAAGGAGGGAGGCTCACCGGAGACGAGGGTCAGACCTTGAGGCGGAGCTCCGGCGAGTGAATGGATCAACCTCGATTCAACGCCGATCTTCACGCAAACGGGCTCCTTGAGTCGCTGCTGTCACCAAGGACTCGAAGGATTCCCTAGGGTTCGGTAAAGGATGGAGGAATAGGGATCAAAATTCAAATCGAAGTTGGGAGTCCTCTTTTGAAGGGTTGACGCACGGCGTGGAAGACGAGGGTCCAGCGCCTCGATCGATGGTCCTCGGCCCAAGGAATCACTTGGGCATGATTCGCCATAGATCGAGGTGCAAAAGTGCAGAAGACGTCGACACGATTTGGTGCAAGGTTAGACCTAGAAAAAGACGAGAAGATGGGACAAAAACTCATCTGACAAGTCTGGAAGGGGAGGTCAGACAGTTGACCTAGGTCAACTGTCAGACCAACCTGGTTGGTCCACGTGGACCAACCAGGAAAAAGCTTCACAAAATTGTAAAGAAAATCGAGATAAAATAGTAAATGGATGAATTTTCGTTTGGTCAAAAAAATAAAAGTTGTTTATTAATTTATGGAGTATTTTATTATGAATTTTATTTAATTTTACAAGGCTTATTTTTACAGGTTCACCTTTTTACCCCTTTATAGGTATAATACCTATATACTTTATTACTTATTTTTCTTTTGTGTATTTTAATGCTATTATTTTTGTTTATTATTTTCTAAGATTATAACATACTTTAATGTACACAAATATATTTTTATTTTATTTTATTGATATATTTTGTATATTTAATAAAATACAAGTATGTGTTGTATAGGTATATATATATATAGGTAATGTACCTATATACAAGTATTTTTATTTGAGTTTTAATTATGTTTTTATTCTGATTTTAATGCACATAATTATTATAAGTATTATTTACAACATTATAAAAATATAAAATTATAAAAATAATAAATAAATAATAAATTGAATATTTTAATATGTACAAGGTACAATAGGGGTCCAAAAGTCAACTTTCAAACCGTAGCTCCGCCAAATGCGAAACCACCGCCATTAAATAGCTTATTTTCTTCTATATACAATTAAAGGTGAGTACGCTGCATTTGGAGTTTTTATTTGTGAGATACGGGTCTGGGAAGTTGGCTTTCTGGATTTTTATTCAGACCATAACTTTTTATCTGTACATTATTTTTCTGTGAAATCAATTTTGTATTTTTCTTTATTAATTTATCTACAACTTTCATTTACAAAGTTTCTTTATTTGAAGTATAAAAAGTGGAACCAAAAATAGGTCCCAAAATGAATAAAGAATGAATTAATAATTATAGGTAATTGGCCCTTATCTCCCCCTACTTTATTCCTTGTCGACCTACTCATCAAGATGCCTAGGTCTCGGGGTTTCAGGTCATAAAATATTTACAATATTTTATTCTTTTTTCTTTTCTTTTCTTTATTCTATAATTTTGGCTTTAAAAACCGCAATTTATACAATATTTACACACATATACATGAATGCTAAAATGCATGAATTAATGCTATTTACACGCATTTACTAGGGTTTTTAAGGCCAAAATGATAGAATAAAGATGATGAAACGTGGATTCATCAATAGCTTGATATCTATTTGATCTGTCTAACCATCTTGTTATTGTATATGGGCCTGCGGAGCCAAGGATGCTTGGAGTGATGTGGAGGCGAGGAGCTTGGTGCTCCAACTTAGAGGAGCCCATGTAAACTGAGCCTGGGGAGTTCAAGGGATAGGTAACTATTTAAGTAGTGAACTTAGAATAATTATGTTGTAATTAATTTGTAAACTTCATTATGTCATTTATAACGACTCTTGAGTTAAATCTCGTGATTATAAATATATACTTTTTAACATTTATTATGTGGTGTGTCGAGACATGTTTCATCCTTTACCCAAGGATGGGGCTCGACTTGAGTGATCGAAATTTGGATAAGCAAACGACTCTTAGAAACTTACTTAGGTCATTTATGTCTTTGACATCATAATTTTAGGTCACACATGCATCTCTTAAGATTCGCTTAAATAAAAAACACGTAGCTCATTCTATCTAGCTCAAATTATAATTCAAATTCTTCTAGATAATAAAACTTATGCTAAGGTGCGATTTTTCTCGACTTGCATTGCATGTAATGTAAAAATTTAAATATAGTTTTGCATCCTACATGGAGAGTGCTGGGAATCACCGTGAGTATTTCTAACATGAGCATGAATCATTGGTTTCACCCGCATTCTGTTTTTTCTGACTCCTTTATCTTAATTTATAACTTAGGATTAAAAAAGGAAACGAGAGTGGACATTAGGTGATCTATGATGTGCTCGCATTAATTCAGTGATAACCTAACTCTTAAAATTAGGACAATTTAAGTAGGTCGATCAAAATAAATTATGAGTAAAATTAACCTTGCACTATGGAAGAGCAATCCCCTCATTATTCGTAGGTGCATACCTTTAGACAAAGTGGGTGAGGATGTATCCTGAAGGATATAGCCTAAATCCCTAAACTTGCACCCTAAGTTTTCATTTCTGACTTTCGCGGATTTGGGAGCTGCAATGCTTGCCTCCAACTTTTGTCTACATTTTGGTTGTGTACGCATGTTACCAGTTTGCTATTGAACTCAGCAGCCTGGGAAGATCACCCTTTTACTTGGGAGCTATAAGGAGTACTGCTAAGCGTAAGGAGACTCACCGTGAGTAAGTTACTCTAACATTATACTATCATAAATTAAAACAGATAAGATAATTCGACCGAACTCTTACGCCACTCATGTATGAAGTTGGTGAAATAAGGGGTTGGATATTGCATTTATTTTGTGTGAGTTTTCTTGAACTTTTTATCACTCCCATAGGGCTTTCATCTCCTGCAAGTTCTATATGAATAGAGCAAAAGATTCATATCAGAAGAGATTCAACATCTCAAGATTCACACATTCTTGTTCTTCTGAACTTAACTTCTTCACTTTGGTTTTCTATTGTTTTTGTATTCTCGGTTCCTTCTCCTTTAGATTCATTAGTCTCTAGTAAGGCTACTTAAATCCTAAGTTTGGGGGGGTGGGGGTGGGGGGGGGGGTGGGGGGTTGCTGAGATCATGTTCTATTTCATCTATCTTGTTCTTCTGAGTCACTCTCGATCCCTTATTTTCTCCATTTACTTGGGCCATTTCAAGCTTAATATGGGGGCAGGGGGTACCAAACCATCTTTTGTATATTCATCACGTTTTTTCTATTTAGTTGATACCCTCTTCCCTTGTATTTTCTTCCTATACTGAAGTTATTTAAATCCTAAGTATAGGGGAAGTACCTATTTTTGTTCTCGTACAGTTCTTTTATATTTAGTACAATCTATGTTCTTCATTTTTACTTTGTGTCATGAGGACATAACACAAGTTAAGTATAGAGGGAGTACGTATATATTTCATATATACTTTATCCATAGTTCGTATTTTAAAATATTTTCATACTATATTATGGGATAAGGATATAGATATTGCAGACTGATTTTTGAAAAATGATTTGTAAAATATTTGGAAAATCTTTATACATATGTGACTTGGTTGTGTAAAAATGTTTAACATATTGTTTGCAAAAGGGTACGAATGATTTTGACATATTGTTTTGTATTTACTTACAAATTATTCAAAAATCTACATTAATACATATATATATATATTAAAAAACTAAAAATATTAATAACTCATAAGTATTTTTATCCCTAACACTTTCACATCACACAAGACATGTGTAGTCCAGGATACTTGGTTTAGAGTAAAACTTAAATCAGATTTTAACCATTGTTGTTCATTAGGGTCTTAGGACATAATAACTTGAACTTCCTAGTTTGAAAGATATACATTAAATATTGCATATAGAATATCTATTATGAAAAGAATATGTCCAACATTTTACTTGTGTGATTGCATCATTATGATGAGTCGATATTTTTGCCTGAGGAACTAGGATGAGAGGTTTGAGTTTGGACATGATTTAACGATGTTCGAGGATGTGATAAGATTAATGATTGCTTCGTGATACCTGAGTCCAACACTTTAGCCATTATGAGAACAATATTCTTACACTATCTTGATTCAAACCTAAGTGCCAGTGTGTGTAAAATCATAAAATTATTAATTAATATGCACCAACTTGGTAAAAGTAGTGGAGCTAGCCAAAAAGAAAAGAAAGAAAGAAAAAATACTACAAAAATAAAGCTCATACATTTCCAAAAAATTCAAAGAGCTTATGTCAAATGGTGATCGCTCTCAATCTTTTCAAAGTGTCCACTTGGACCAAATCAATTAGGCCATGTGAGTTGAGCGAGTATGATAAAAGGGCTCTATATCATTAACGATACACGTCTGGGTGTCAAAGGTATAATATATACTCAAAAGAGACACACTCCAGTGTGTCTCAGAAAAAACAAGTGCAGATGACTCAACATTCTTGACGGATATATTGATTTTGATACCAAAAAATACATGTATGTGTTAATAACGTACTCGAGAGATCCTTGTTCCTATGAGAGGAGAAAAGAAATAACACAAATATATATCCTCCAAACTTGTCCATTCCATTTAACATTTTTCAATCTGATAACTAAAGAGATGGTAGAATGATGTGAGACTCTACTTATTCCCTAGAGTTGAGGATTAGGTCCTAAGGAATATCTTTTAGACTTGAATCTCATGCGAAGATTTGACTCTACACTTGTATATGTAGTCCACACAGAGTGTGATACCTCTTATATGTGTGTATACATACATAGAGTCTTTTAATTAGTGAAGTTGAGTTTCTCTTGAGTGAGACTTAGTTTAACTTAGAGATTAAGAGTCACATGAAACTCGTATCCTCAATGTCATGTCTTGTACATCACATGCATAGTCATGGACTCAACTAACTTATTCATTCTTTATGTGCTCGAGGACGAGCACAATTTAAGTATAGAGTGGTGATGAATCTCAGATTCATCATCATTATTCGGATTAATTATCCCTCTATCTTAAACTAATTAATTAACTTAACAAGTAATTAACTAGAGTTAACATTTAACATCTTGTACAAAATTAAGGTTAATTGTTGTATATAAATAAGCACATAATATATGTATTTATGTTTTCGTTTTCTCATGTTTTTCATTACTAAAAATTCCATAAAAATTAGTTTAATATTATATAATATGTTGTGCGTTATTCATCATTCAAAAATACCATAAAAATAAAATAAATAAAAGAAGTATTCTTATTTGTTAAAATACTTATAAAAATATTAAGTATGCATATATGATGTATTTTTACATTGAGTTTTACAAAGTTGTAGACCTTGAAAAGAGGCACAACTTTCATATTGAACACTTTTAAATTTGACACCATTTATTATTTTACTTCTATTTTATAAGACTTATTATTTTCTCTATTTTTTTGATTAGGCCATGTGGCCCAATCACAATCCTCCATGTTGCTGACTTTTTATTAAGAGCTGCCCTCTTCATGAGCCGCATGATCTCTTAATCAAAAACTCAATTCAATCCAAACCGCCGCTCTTCTGACTGGTTGATCTTTGGTCAATAGGATCTCGTCGGTCCACACATGCCTTAGCCTTTTATTTGTCTTCCTTAAAGAGAACTCAAGACATTGAGCCCTTTATTCTTGATGTACCTAGACCATACACGTGCTTATACTTTGATGCCATCATTAGTTGGTGGAGAAATTAATTCAAGAGCTTCTTCTATATGCATTTGTGTGTATTGTATCTTATTCATTTTGTAGCATGTATCTTAATTTGCATTTTGAAATTCTAAAAATCATGCATTCATTCATACCATGCTTCTTGACCTAGATAACATTATTAATCGCTTGACTTGGTATTTAAACCATAACCTAATTGCTCATGTCCTTGTGTTCGACCCCTATCCAAAATAAATTTATGTCCCGATCTCTTCACCGAGATTTCTTTATCGAGGTTCTAATAAGTTGATAATCAACTATGTTATAACAAATATATATTAGATTAGCCGATTAGCACTTCATCCGAGATGAAAGAAGATGCAACAGCAAAGCCCTCTTTGCATGAGGGCTACGGACTTGTGTTTCATCATTGGTGATTTCTTTCCTTCTCTTATTACCTTATTTAGTAGTGTTCCTTTGTTGATACATAAACACAAAGGAATATGTTTTGTAATATGACGTCGTTGTTTGTACCCCATAGTTTGAACTTATTTTATGTATTTTATATGTCAAAGCTTTTTTATCCTAAACACGCCACTCAAGTTTGGTGCCATTGAGGTGTTATTTTGTGTTCGCAACACCTCGTAAAGATACAATTTCAGTGAGAAAACACAGTGACTCTTTTGAAATTTTACCTACAACGTCTTGGTCAAAAAATAAGTTTTAAGTAATAAATAAACATTCTTCTTAATTCTCCAAACACTATAAAATTACATATAATTGGATTTCTCTTACATGTAGTTGTATTGGAGTCGGACTGTCTGATGTAGTCGATGATTTTATTGGTGTTTCGTCGATAATAGATATGAAGGATATATATGATATCTTAAAATCTATAGTTGGACCTAATTTGTATACAAATTTGATTTATGTTTTATTTATAACTAGTTTTGGTTTAAGTAATAGTCGCAGCAATTACGAATTCAGATCTTGATTTCAATGTTGTTTGGTATTTGGTTTTATATTATTATTAGAATATCTTTTAGTTTCATATTAATCTGATATCACGCGTGTGGTTGTGCAATTTGCAAATCTTAGAAAATAGGCAATGCCGTATATTCTTTCTAAAACTACACGTACTAATAAGTTTGTGTGTCTGATCAACCACCCCTGAGTGAAAATCTAACTGTCCTGAAAGATCTACTGCAAGAAATAATCGTCACAAGGAACCATGACTACGACTCTGTAGGACAACAAATGAAACCTTCTATCAAAACAATGGGAGCTCCAGCACTCATCGGAAATCCGGACACAGACACCACCTACCTCTGAAAAATCGATTCTTGTCACACCTATTATGCACCGATTACCCAAAGATATTGTGTCATCTACCTTTCCTGCTGAGTTGCTTTTGAAAAAAAAAACAAGGGATTTTTACCCGACATACTCTATAATCTTTGTCAATTACCTCCACGGCCTTCGAAATAACATAATTCTTCCCTCGACCCCGTAAACTTGCTCCGTCTTACTCCACAGACCCTGCCATTACTTTTACTTTTACTTGAGTTAATAAGATGGGTTAATCTAACCTCATGTCATTCTTCCTCTTCATCTTCTTCCTCTATGGCATCCGAACCGTTGGCACCCGTCCCAGAGAAACGGTGATCACCACGTCCCCTCCCACCCTCCTGTCGGGCCTTCTTCTGGATCCGCGGCTCGTGATCTTCTCCACCCACAAGAGAGCTTCCATCTTGGCGCCCAGATTCCACTAGGGATATCCCTCTCTTTTTCCCACAGAAATGTGGCTCGTCTCCTCCATCTGGACGTGATTTTGAAATTGGATATCGGTCTAAAAACTACTGAATCCGCCTCTGGATCTGTTTTGCTTTGTTGATCGTTCCCGAGATCTGACTTTTTCGAGTTGGTACCTGCATTTCCGGTCCTTTTTCCCCCATTCTGACGTGATTCTGTCTCGTCTGCTTCAAACGACAATTTGAGCCGTGGTCTAGATCCGATTCTGATGAGGAGGAGATGAAGGATAGGACCTCTACAACCGTTGGGTTCCACCTTATGCACCGCTTCCCTGGGACCATGAGGACGAGGGCCTAACTCTTCGATGGACGAGGCAAGTACGACGAGAAAGAATAGAACTTGGACCACAAGGAATCCTGAGGGGAGTTCTCGTGGTACCACGTTGAGCTCCCGAAGAGAGACCATAAGCTCACGCTTTATGCCCAGTATTTGATCGATGTGCTCTGCCCACCATTGAAGCTCCAGGAGATTCTGGCGTAGGGGAGCAATGGGCATTTTTGCGGGCACGAAGATGGGGCCATGGTGTTCAGGGTCAACTCCCCGGGGCCGCTGGGGAGTAATTTCACTCTGTGGCTCGCTGCACGCGTCACATAGAACTCAGTGATCACCATTTCGCTGGGAGGGGTGCCATGGCTCGGGTTCTCTCACGCGGGGGAGGCAGTGAGCGGGGGTGGAGGATGCAATGGAGGGGGCCCTGCTGCGGGCGGAGGTAGAGGAGGGGAGGCGGATAGCGATGGTGGAGGAGGCGGTGGAGGGTCGGCCGGAGGAGGAGAAAGAGGCAGAGGTGGGAGAAGATTCTGGGTGGGGAAAGAGAGGTGAGGAGGATGGGGGAGAAAGGGTTAATGTCAGTTATTGTAATTTTTGTAAAATAAAAGGGTATTATATATAAGAAATTAACAGAATTCGGTTAGTTTTAACAATCCAATAGATGGAAGCTAACCGCAGGGTTCGTGCGGTAAGGGTTAGCAAGTTTACGAGGTCGAGGAAGGAATTAAGTTGTTTCGAAGGTCGTGAAGGTAATTGACAAAGATTATAGAGTCTGCCGGGTAAAAATCCCAAAAAAACAAACACAGATGTAATCTCGGAGTTTTCTGTCATCCATCGAACAGGGATTCATTATCCATCACGGAAAACATTTATGAGGAAAACCTGATCAAAGCAGAATTTACCTATTGTCTGTACTGTAGGGAAATCAAGTTAAGACATGCTTGCTAAACTTCACAAATCCGGGAAAAATAAAAAAAATCGCAAAAAAACCTTTGAAATCTTGGAAAAAGGTCCACCAACATGGGCACCCCCCAGTTGACTGATCTTATCACAACTGTCGCCTGGTGAACCTTCGATCTCTACCCTCATCTTAGATTTATCCAAGATAAAAACGAGCCCTCTGTTCCCACAATTACTTTGGAAGGGAAAAAGTTCAAAAGGAAAAATCCTCGTGCTCGGGTTATCGACGGGTGTTCCCCTCCCTTGTCAACTCCAGGCGCCATCGGGAAGCAGAATAACGGCATTTGGATGGGCCATCGCTTGTGTAAAAAGACTGTGCTCCTTTCGCCAAATCTTACCTACCCACATTCCCAAATGCACGGTAATGTAGCGTCGAAAAAGGCTTTGTGGGCTGCGAACGGAACCCTCTGCCGCCCCATCCCATCAACCTACGCTGCTTCGGCTGCCTTACGGAAGGCCACAGGATTCGTTCTTGCCTCGACGAACTCGCCTATCTTTATTGCAAGCCCTGAGGTCATAAGGTGACCGATTGTAAAAGAGGAATTTCCCATATAGGGCTTGCGTGCCAAAATAATATCGGAAATGGATATTGGATGAAAAATTTCTCATAATGGGTATTAACTGGCAAATGGTTTGTGTGGACTGACATGTCGCGCACGCACAACAAATCATTTGCCTTTTGCTTGCCAGTCCTCCATCCCCTCCAACATCTCTGGCTACCACGACAACGCCTCCTCCCCGCTTGTCTTCGACTTCTCCCTCGACACTCCCCAGTCCTCACCGCCACCGACGACTCCACCTACCTCGTCGAAGGGAAACCCCGCCCCAAGTTCGACCCTCACGGTGGGCACGATCCTTGTCATCCTTGATGAGTCATCGCAGCAGGCATAATCCTTGCCAGCCTCACGGCGATGGACCTCGAGCTTTTAGTCGCGGTGCTAGGGGAGGAGGGGGCAGAGTTGGAAGCGACACTGAGGGAGGAGGGGGTAGAGTTCTTCGGATATGTGGACTGCCATGAGCCTGTCTAGGCCGCCGACGAGCATACCCCCTATGAGCGCAGCCGGGAAACCGCCCTCCCCACGAGTGTCGTCGTCAACCTCGTAATCCTCGGAGTTGACCTCCTGCCCGAGCAGCAACCTCCCTCACCATGTGACACATGACACACCCATTCCTTCCCACGGTCGTCAAGGATGACAAGGAGCGCACCCGCCGTGAGGGCCGAACTTGGGGCGAGGGTTTCCCTTCGATGAGGTAGAAGGTGGAGTCGTCAACAACAGTGAGGGCGGGGGAGTTGTCGAGGGACAAGTCGAAGCCAAGCAGGGAGGAGGCGTCGTCAGGTTCCGGGAGATGTTGGAGGGGAAGGAGGACCAGCAAGGGATGCAAAAGGCAAATGGTTTGTCGTGCGTGTGTGCCACGTCAGCCCACAGCAAACCATCTGCAGGTTAATACCCATTCTGGGAATTTTTTTCATCCATACCCATTTCGGGAATTATTTTGGCATGCATGCCCTATATGGGAAATTCCTCATTTTTATAATAGTCTCGAATAAAGAGTCTATCTCTCACTCTTCCTCATGACTCAGTTTTTGGAAACTTTTTTTAAATAATTATTAAAATAATTATATTCACCTCTGGCATCTATTTGAGCTTGACCTCCCTTCAGCTATTTTAAATTTTTATTCTCCTCCCCTCTCATCTTAATTATAGACCCTTTTAATTTTACAAAATAACTTCATATTATTTATACAAGTAATAAATATAATTTTTTTACACAATAAAAATCTACTAGACAATGTTTTGTAAATTATTTTATATTTATTTTATAGAAATTATTATTATTATTATTAAAATAAGTGTAGAATATGTCTTATTCTACATCTCATAGAGATCTTTTTATTTTATAGTGTAAATAGTCAATATAAATTGAATATAAAGTATAAGTATAAATTATTTTTTTATATATTCATAATATTATTGTACACAATTTTTAATTGTTGTATGTTTAATTTATACAAATTTTGTTTGTTTGTTTATTATTTAAGTGTAGATCTCATAAATATCTTCGTATTTTATAATGTAAACAATAAATAGAAATTACATATCAAGACATTGACAATGACATACGTAAGCTCAGCATTCCACATTATAACATCATCATTTTGGAAAAATGTAGATATTGTATTAAAATCATAGAATTATAATAATTTTCTAAGAATTAATGCAAAATACTTTACAATATTCTATGGTCTCCATTTGTTTGAAAATCTTTTTAGGCATCCTCCTCCCCTCACCTCCTCCTTTGTCATTTCCTTTGCTACCGTCTCTCGTCGTCTTATGGCTATCTTAACGTGTTATCTTCTTTTTCTTCTTGTGCTTGATATTCCGTTCTAAATGCGTTGGTACGTGCATGGAAGGAAATATCGTGATATATCGACGATATATCGTCCATATATAGATATCGACATGGGACCGATATGGGCACCGATATGGTGATATATCCTGATTTCCAGGCATTTTATTCATAAAGGCTCGTCGATATGGACGATATTTCGATGATATATCGATGATATATCGTCAATATATCATCGGAATATCATATCGATACGATATCGAAACGATATCGATATCGATACGACCTTACATGGGTACGTGCCGAGGAGGATGTGACCTAGACGATGATTTCCATGGAGGTTCAACCGTCGAGTATCTTGATCTCATGCTCCTTACACTTGTTGATTGTGTTGGCGGGTCTGACGTAAGAGACTCATTGATCCTTACTCCTACCGATGATTTTCGAGACAGTTCTTGAAGCTATTGTGGTATTATCACGAAAATACCAAAGAATTGTCTCTCAAAATCGGTTGTCTCAACTTGGTGAACACTGGAAAATAACTCAGCTTGAAGAGCTTCTGAATTGTATTGAGTAAGTGGTGTGAGCTGAGAGGGCGTAGAGTTAAATCGACTTGAAGGACCGATAAATAACGATCTTGTAAACTGTGATTGACTCAAAGGTTCTACATATCCTATAAGCAAGAGATGATTACGTTATATTAAAAATTGTTGAAGATAAACATATTTTTTTGAAAAAAGTCAGTCAATTAAATTAATTATTTCAACATGAAGGTCCAAAGACGGCTTCATCATATTACGACCCTACCGTGCTATATTTTATGTATCCCACACCTGAAAGATTTACCTTACATTAGATGCCACATAAATCAAACAATTAATCTAGGAATGATATATTTTCATAAAGAGCTCATTATAACCTGAAGCTTCAAAGCATGGTTGCTCTTGTTGGTATCCTTGTCCGCTATATCTCGCATAAGTCATTCCTAAGAGATTTTCATTATATTCAGTATTTAATAATGCAGACATTGTAATTGAGAAAGTTAGATAAAGAAATAATTACAACCTGAATCTCAAAAGTTAGCTGCTCTTATGACAACCCATATCCATTGTATCATGAATAACTCATACCTAAAACAATTGCATTATATTCAAATTTAAAAAACTAAACACTAAGTTGAGTTATTGAGAAGAATAGATAAAGAATTAATTTCAACCTTAAGTCCAAATATTGGTTGCTGTTGTTGGGACCCCTCCCTGCTATATAAAAGATTTGCATCATATAATTATAAAAATTAGTTGACCAAAAGAGAACTAACTTAATCTAAAGCTCTGAAGATGCGAAAAATTGGTGTGCTAATTTGTGAATTTTAGTTTTCGTGAACACACACGATTCTCAACATTCTTAAATAAATAAACAATGAACAAGCAAAAATAACTCCTAGGGAGTACATTAGCAAGTTCAAGGATCGAATACAGAGACATGACGAAAATAGCACAAGCTTTGAGAAGAGAATTGCTTTGAAATTGGTAAAAATGTATGATGGGCTCTCTTAATTTTTCTTTAATTTTATAAAACTCTGAATGCAATGGAAATGATTTCTAATAGATTGCAAATATTTTCAGGATCTTGTAGGATTTTTGGTGATTTTTTTGAGTTTATGGCTATTTTTAATGATTATCAAAGATGTAGGGATGAAAATGTGATGTTCAGAAAAGCTAGGGGCTCGGATGCAAATAAATAAAAAACAAAGAGCTTGATAGTAATTAAATAAAATGATTGGACAGAAGTGAAATTTACTGAATAAAAAATTACTTAAAGAGAAAATTGTAGAGAAAAAAAGTTTTATGATAATTGCAAAAAAATCCCGAGAGGACTGAAATTTAATTTATAAAAACTTGAATAAAAAATACAAATGCTACTGAATATAATAAATGAAAATGGAAAAATTACATAAAAGATGACAATGCTTAATAAAATTGTAAAGAGGTCCAACTGAAATAAAGATTAATAAAGGATCAATCAAGCTACACCAGACCAAATCCGAGTATTTGAGATTGAGAAGCAAAGCATTAGATCGAGTTTCGATCAAATTGGAACACCGGAGAGGTGGAGATCCATTCTCTTGGAGATTGCACGAGCAACATCATCGATCTGAGAATTGATACCATCACCGTAGATCTGGAAGCATCAACTCATTAAGAGATCCACTCGTCAAGTCGCTCGAGAATGAAGAATCAATGAGAATCATTCTATTCGTTGGGGTGTGCACTAGATCTAGACCAGAGAAATCTACCGCCGCCTGGAGACTCGTGATAAAAGCCATCGTCCACGAATCGCCTCGGCCACTGCAGGAGATCGAGATCGGACGGTTCGTGAGTATGCCGCCCCACCACTCAAGGCAAAACACGTGCACCTCACGTGTGCACAAAGATATTTTGGGAGTAATTGCGCACTTACCCTCGCTTTCATCTGAATATTCACAAACAGGTCTAAGTAAAGGTCAATCACGAGATCGACCATGTGCTCTGCCCGAAATTTGCGCGCATGCCCCCGAACTCCACTGATTTTTGTGAATAGATCCTGCCACTGGAGGATCACATGATCAAGCATGCGCAATCCTGGTCATTATGCACATTACGCCTCAAGTTTTTACTATTTACTTGCGCATTCTCAGATTACCAGAATATCACATCCATACCCTTAACAATATATACTATACTATACATATTAAATTCATAATAAATAAGATACAAAATATAGAAGATAATAAAAATATGTATAACTACCCTATACTGTACTAAATATAATATTAAATCTGTTTTGTAAAATAAACATATTTTACATTTTTAACAAATCATTAAAACACCAAAAAAATATAACAAACTCATAAAATACATAAAAAATCTAAAAAACTCCTCTAAAAATCCTATAAAATTTAGTTACAATATATTTTTCTATAATTTACCCAGAAAACTAAAAACAAATTAAAATTTGAACAATAAAACCAATAAAAAAAATACAAAATACATAAAAGCATTGAAAAATCATAACTAAATAAATAAAATTCACATAAATATGAACAAACCTATCATTTTAAAGATAATTTCACTATTTTCTGATAAAAATAAAATTATAAAGATTTTGCTACTGATTACAATTTTAAAAATAAAAAAATAAAAATCTTTTTTTGTCAAAATCATTGTTTTCAATATTAAAAATAATTCAAAAATCATAAAAATCTAGAAACCTTTAAAAATTTGTAAAAACATGAAATATAATTAAAATCATAAAATAACAAAATAAAAATGAAATAAAAATTGCAAAATATTTTCTAAAATTAAAAATTAAAAAGTACTTAAACCATACAAAATCAATATAAAATTCAACAAAATCAATTAAAAGTCCAGAAAATTACCTAAAATAAATAAAAATTAGTAAACCTATTATACCTTAGTTTTCTACCATTTACCCTAGTTTTCCAACAGCTTGCCTCCCTGTGTTCGACACTCCCGTACTTGACACTATATGCATCTAGTTTTAGAGTAAAATAAAACAAATAAAATTTCTGGTAAAATTCACCTGACCGACACATCGATACTATTCTTATTGTAGAATAGGAGGTTGGGAGGTTTTTCAATTTACATTTGATATACACGGTGTGCCTTCTAGATTGTGAGGTAACGATTGTAACTTTGCGCTTGCACATGAATCCCAAGACAATTTTGATAAGATAGTTTGCCTTGCCTATTTTTTCGATTTCGTGGAATGTTGCTTCTCTCGTGTGTTTGATTTGCATGCCCGTTTAATGCTCTGGTTCTTGTGGCGGAGGATATGTGGTTTTTATGTCTTGTTTTGGTTGTCTTATGTAGTTCTTATTATTCTGTTGTAGTTCACCCTTTCCTTAATTCGACATATGTAGTTTTTACGGCTGTCGTAGTTCACCTGTTCCTTAATTCAATATATGTGATTGTGGTATGATGTGATTCTTTTGATGTACTCATGTTAGACTTGTTGTTGTTGGAGGTTGATAGTAGCTATTATAAGCTTTACATTCTGATGATTGTAACATCCTGGTCCATAGACCCAATCTGTTATCAAGGATTACTGACCCAGACAACCTGTTGGGATTGGGTTCAGCATGAGACTTTGTCGACAATCCAAAATGCTTAAGCCCAGTTTGTTTAATAGTAGCACATACTACTTATAAGGTACTACACTATTTTGGGCTTGGGCTCAGTTGGAGCCTTTGAACACATCCCGAAATGCTTAACCCCATGTTGTCTAGTAGTAGCCCATAGTACTTAGAAACTACTACTACACTTTATGATTACTAGATGCGGTGCTATGTCAGAGGTGCTACAATGATGCTCTTTGTTATATGTGTTATGTTCAGTGGAGTTAGGAGTAAGTGATCTATGTTCAGTGGAGTTCTATGTACTATGTCATCTATTCTCAGAAAATAGAAGTTGTTCTATGCTGTTTTATTATAGAGATTTGTTGCTTTAGAATTAGCTTTATGTTGCTTTATTATGAGAGATTTGTTGATTACATTAGCCTATGCCTTGTAGAATTTTTGTGTTGTTAAAGGAATTGGCCCATGCATTGTAGAGATAATATATATTGTGGTATAAGAATACATTACATTGTAAAAGAAAACTATAACAAAATTAACCTTTGACAACGAATAATTCAATATTCATTACCATATAATCCGCAGTTAAATATATAACAATGACTAATATTAATCACTTAGTTATTTAAATTGTAACTTCTACTGTATTCGTTGTTATATTTCTAGCAACGAATTATAAAACAACAATTTTCCATTGATGTTATCTTCTAATTATTGATAAATTAGCAAAGATTTCTACAAATTTTAATGAACAAATCTTTGTTATATGAACCTTTTGCAATGAATATGACATTCGTTGTTAATTACAAGAATAAAATCTAATTTTACAAAGAATAATGTTCATTATTATACATTTAACATTGGAAAATATGGTAACAAATATTCAAATTATTCGTTGCTATAGGTCAGTTTTCTTATGGGATTTTTACCCAGCAGATCCTATAATCTTTTAAATTACCTCTACGATCTTTGAACCAACTTAATTTCCTCCTCAACCCCGTAAACTTGCTAACCCTTACCTTGCAGACCCTGTGGTTAACCCCCATCCATTTACCCGTTAAAACTAACAAGATTTCGTTATGTGCATTTACATTGTACCCATTTTGTTTATCAAATTTATATTGAGTGTCACTCTCCCTCGCCCTACTCCTCATCTCCCTTTTCCCATCCAGCAACCACACACCTCCTCGACATCCACCGCCCTCGCCCTCCTCTCTGACCTCCGCCACCTCCTCCAGGTTTGCCGCCCCTGCCCCATCCCCCTCCACCGCCTCCTCCAACCCCTTCCCCTCCTGCCCCACACACAGCTCCGCTCCCCTCCTCCCCTACCTTCGCCTGCAGGGACCCCTGCTCCTTCCCCCTCCAGCGCCTCTGCAACCCCCCGAACCTCTGTTGACGTCCTCCGCCAACCTCCCCTTCCTCCCGACCACCTCCTCATCTCTTCCTTCCCTCACCGACACCTCCTCCTCCCATCATAGATACCTCCTCCTCCCCTTCCTCCTGGAAGCCCCTCGCCTTTTCCTACCCACCACCGGCACCGTCATCGAAGTCACCTGCAACCCCGGCCCCTCCCTCGCGCCAACCGTCTTCGAAGCCTCCAAGCCGTGGGTGCCTATAAGCCCCATCCCTCCAGCGACCCACTACCTCCTTCTTGGAAGCCCCTCCTCCCCCTCTATCGGCACCTTCGTCGAACACCCCCAACTCCCCTGCGCGCCACTGCGTCCTGCTTCATCGAAGCCTCCAACCTCGCCTGGACCCCCTCCCTCCCGCACCTGCAAGCCCCACAGCTCCCTGCAACCCACCGCCTCCTTGTTGGAAGCCCCCTCCCCCCGTGCTGGCACCATTGTCGACCATCCTGATCGTCACTTGAAGTGATCAATCGCACACCTCCGACCTCTGCCACTCGAGATTGAAGCCACCATTTTATTGGGTAGAAAAGAGTATGGAGGAGGAGGAGGAAGGACAGAGGGAGATTGAAGATCCGTTGTTGAATTTCTTTGGTTTGATTAACTAAAGTTTAACTCAAGTAATTGACTTCAATAAAGTTAAATATGAGGGCAGGGTTTGTGGGATAAGACAGAGCAAGTTTACGGGATAGAGGGAGGAATTAGGTTGTTTCAAAGGTCGTAGAAGTAATTTGAAAAGATTACAGGGTCTGTCGAGTAAAAATCCCTTTTCTTATAGTGGAACAGAAAATTCCACTTCTGTTTTTATCATGGTTTAATTAAAAAAGGTGTTAAACTATGCTTTCAATCCCAATAAAGGACCTCATTTTTTAAAATGTGACAAAAGAGTTGAATGCTTAATATCTTTTTGTTACATTTGAAAATAGAGGTCTTTGATTGGAAATCAAGATATAGTTGAGGTCTTTTTTGTAAAACACCATTTGAACAAATTGCGTCTGCTAGAGGTGTTCATTTGAGGAATAAGGAAGGATACCTTTCATTATTCCTCTAATTTCTTATCCCTCATTAGACGGTAAACATTTTGGTCATGGAGTCAAGATGAGGAATAATGTTTCTTTCAATATCCCTCCACCATCGGTCTCTCCCGTAAAAAATACAAATAAATGTCATTTATCTAACAATCTTATCTCATATAACTCCCTTATCCTCTCCCTCAAACAAACAAAAACATTATCTTATATCTCCTTATTCCTTTCCCCATATTCCTTTATGTAATGGCTCCTTTAAGGCCTGTTTGGTTGCTGTGTTGGATTGGGTTGGGTAGGGGTACACCGGTGTACCCTTCCTTCCAACCCTCTCAATCCTCCTCACAGTTTATTATTCACAGGGATACAATTTGCTATTCACATAGGTACCCCAACCCAACCCAATCCAACCCAGCAACCAAACAGGCCCTTAGAGTCATGCCGGGTTCAAAACATAAATACACAAATTACTAATACTAAATAAGAACGATGCACTCTTACTAATTATCACATACATAATTACATATAGATAAAATAATATGTATAGACAAATATGTATATGCATCCATAGTTAGATGTGTATGTATCAACATATATACACATACATACGTGTGTGTATAGGTTTATAGAACACGTGGATTTAGATATCTATGTATCTGTTCGTTGCTCAGTCGCTTGTTACTACCATTGTCCTCCATTAAACTCGGAAAGGTAGAATCGTGGAAGAGAAGATCAATTGTTTGACAATCTATACCAAAATGAAGGAGAAGTGATCGGCGAATCGATGATTGACAAAATAGAAACGAAGGATCAATTTGCCGAAACTACTAAAAATGGTCGTTCGAACAAACCTATCGTGAACGGGATATTATATGAATATACCTACAAACATCGTATGTAAAAAAAATTCTAGTGAATACCTTACAACTTTTACTTACCATCCTCCACTTTCCTATTTCTTGTTTATTTGACTCCGCTAGTCTCCTTTTTCTACCCTTCCACCGTCTTCAAATTTGAGAAGCTAAACAACGAGAAAGGATAGGAAGAACTTTCCTATGAGAAATCTATAAAACTTATACATGTTATATTTGAGTTCGCTGAAAGTATATGCGATTATGAAATAGTAATAACATCCTAAACTGAAGTAGCAACTAATGTATTTGATAACAATCACGATAAGAATCATACATTTTATGCAGGATGTAAATATATATTTCTCCCTTCAGAAGACAGATATGAAATGGGTACACATATTTTTCAATATTAAACATTTGTTACAATATCCTCAAACATATCTATAAATTGACATTTTCTAAATAAGCTAAATATATATTGGATTTTGTGTGTAAATCAAAATTCGTAGAACATAATGTATATTAATTGGTGTGCATTATAGATAAAAAGCCAACGGATAAAACTTTATAATTACGGATGAATTGCATGTACACGAATATACATCTATGTATGTATTTATTTATTTTGTTCATCAATGATCTTGAGGAAAAATATCAAAAATCTCAAGAACGAAAATCGTAAACAATATCTAACAGCATAACGTAATCTTTGAACTTCCTCGAAAATATATAATAAATAGGAAAAAACTTTCAGATAATATATAATTCTCTGTAAAGGAGAAGACTTTTTACCTTCATAGAATGGGTAATGTGAAGTATAAATATATTAAAGCTTTCTCAGAGAGAAAGAAACGTGCAAACAAAGGGGGGAGTTTGCTAACAATGGAAGAGATATCAAGTGGTAAAACAAAAAAAAAGGTATACATTCAATCTTAGTATTTGAATCTAGATTTTCGAGGGGGGAAAATCACAGCCGCACTACTGCTGAGGGGTTCTGTTCTGCTCTAATAAATATGTGTAAAGTGCGACGTCCTTCGTACACTTAAAGTAAGATATGTGAGGTTTCATATGGTTTATCTAAATCCTGTCCAATCTCAATATCAGCTTCGTCATTGGAAGAGCTAATCACTAGGCCTGCCATGATCATCTCGTCTGCCGTATTTCACTCTCTCTTCTCCTCTGCCCATAAACCCTGACGTCGTCTCTCGTGTCATTCCCCTCTATATATGATCAGAACTCACTTGCGACCATCGTCAACCACCTCTTACCTCCATTCCCTTTCCTCTTCCCATCCTTCACAAATGGCGCTTCTTCTCCTTGTTATCGCTGTGCTATCCATGTCGTCCACCACGCATGCATTCGTCATCAGAAACGAGACGACCCTGAGGAGCGAGCTGGAGGTGAGAGACATCTACGAGGCGTGGCTAACGACATATCCTAAATCCTACAATGGCCTGGAGGAGAATGATAGAAGGTTCGAGATCTTCAAGGACAACCTCATGTTCATTGACGAACACAACCATGGGGAGAACGGGCACTCGTACGTAGTCGGATTAAATCGGTTCGCAGATTTGACGAACGAGGAGTTCCGGGCAACGCACACGGGATTGAAGAGGACTCAGCCAAGACTCGACATGAGTAGCACTGGTAGGTATGAGGTGCAGGAGGGGGAAGAGCTGCCCAAGGATGTGGACTGGAGGAAGCATGGAGCTGTGGCTGCAGTCAAGGACCAGGGCAGTTGTGGTCAGTTTTTTTTCGCATGCAATGTTCCTATTTCTTATCATTAGCTTGTGGATGGAGGTGCACTAAAAAAAATTGAGCTACAATGACGGTTTTGAAAAAATCCGTCACTAAATTAGTCGTTGTTAAATATATAATGACGATATTATTCATTGCGAAATGAGTTTTCGTACTCAAAATTAGGAACGAATATCATATCTATCGTTATATCATTAGCAACGGTCCACATAGCGACGCTTACTCGTTGCTATTTTTCAAAATTTTAATTAATCGGCGCTAAATTTTGAACTAAAAAAATATCAACGATTAGATGATATTTTGAAAAATAGCAGCGGATAAGCGTCGCTATGTGGACCGTTGCTAATGATATAATGGCATATATGATATTCGTTGCTAATTTTGAGTACGAAAACTCATTTCGCAACGAATAATATCGTCATTATATATTTAACAACGGCTAATTTAGTGACGGATTTTTTCAAAACCATCACTATAGCTCAATTTTGTTTTAGTAGTGGATTGCTGCAGTACTGTAGACTGCAGTAACCGCGAGAGCTGCTCGATCTTGATCGAGCGGTTCACATGAATTTGTACGGTACAAACTCACAAAAAGTGTGAATTCGTGTGAACCACTTGATCAAGATCGAGCGGCTCCAAGAACCCATAGTTTTACTGCATAATCTGCAGTACTGCAGAGGATCTCACCGCTTTGTGGATAGGGCCCGGGTCATTTTCTGTAGCATTCTCCTGCTGTAAGCCTGTAACGCAACGGACCACCCGGAAATCCAGACTCGAATAGCCAACTTTTTTCCTTTTTCCGAGTACCAATTTCTAGCAAATATACTAACATCTAACTTAGCCACTCCGAATTTACTTCATCTGGAAAAAAAAGCTTCTGCTATTTTTTTAAATGGACCTGAGAGCACAAATTACTTGTTGCACCTGAAGGTAGCTGCTGGGCTTTCTCTGCCATCTCGGCAGTAGAAGGGATAAACCAGATTGTCACCGGCAAGTTGATCACGCTGTCTGAACAGGAACTCGTCGACTGCGACACCGCCTACAGCCAGGGTTGCGATGGGGGCTACATGGACCGCGCTTTCGAGTTTATTGTCAAGAATGGCGTCGACACCGATACCGATTACCCCTACACTGGGCGCGATGGCAGATGCAACACCCGCAAAGTATTTTAAATCTGGAATTAGTTCAACACTACTAATTAGAATGCGTCAATTATAATCTTGTTACCTTTCTTTTGCTGCAGAAAAAGAATAAGGTGGTGTCAATCGATTCATATGAATATGTCCTGCAAAATAGCGAGAAGGCCTTGCAGAAGGCAGTGGCCCATCAACCTGTTAGCGTGTCTATCGATTCGCGGAGTCGCGCGTTTCAGTTCTATACATCCGTAAGAAGATGCTGCCTTTCAAATACCTGGATCATTATCCATTTACTCAATGTATATAGTAGTGATTGTGCACGATGATTTCCAGGGTGTTTTTGATGGCAAGTGTGGAACATACTTGGACCATGGAGTGGTGGCTGTGGGCTATGGCACAGAGAATGGAATAGAGTACTGGATCGTGAGGAACAGCTGGGGATCTGACTGGGGAGAAGATGGATACATAAGGATGAAGCGCAACATCAAATCATCAGCGGGCAAATGCGGCATCGCAATAGATGCTTCCTATCCTGTTAAGTATGGCTCAAAGCATCGTCCTTCTGATGACGAACATAGCAAGAACAAAGCCATGAAACATTGGGACGCAAGATCATCAGATATGTGAATAATGCGCCAGTTTAATAACATAATATGCCATTTTATGGATATAGACTGTAACGGAGAGCATACGTGAACAAGTCTCTCTACCAGAAGATTCATGTAAAACTGCAGTATACTTTGTGTGGGCTTAATATTGTTTAAATCAGCTTGATAATACCTAAATAAATGTTATGGTTGTTCTGTAGTGTGGTCTAGTCACGGCGAAGGAAAAGGTTAGAATTCGAATGAATAGAAAGAAAATAAAATGTTGTTAGTTGGAATTGGATGAGATCCCCAATTTTTCAATATAGTTAAAATCCATCTGGGAAGAGTCTGGGAGATCTTGCTATCCAATATTTTATTTGTTATATACGTAATGTTCCTCAAATATATTGTAATAGAGACCACATTATGATAAGCTAAATAGCTTTTGATAAACTTTGTTGGGAGACCATCACATGAACAATCCACAAGATAACAAGATTTACGTGGGAAAATACCAGAAAAGAGAAATCATGAGCTTAGAGAGACTAATACCAGTATTTGAGAAAAGAAAAAAAAAGGAAATCATATAGTTGCTAGAATGCTGGGTGACAACATTCCTTTTGTTACAAGTTACATGCACAATCTCACACATTCAGCATATCTATTTTTAGGAGGATATGGATATATATTTTTGATTTTGACTGTCACAGATAAGGATATATGTTTTTATTTTTCTGCGGATACATATATGGATATTGTACCATTTCAATTTTTTTGAGGATACAATATAGATATGGTTACAATTTTTTGACAAATACAGATACGGATATCTGTATTACTAAAAATCTATGTGCATATCACAAGTATATTTATCAATGTATGCATAAACAAATATCTAAATATATGGTTAGTTACATACAATATAATGCGTTTAAGAGTCATTTCAAATGTAGGAAGTAAAATAAATATAGTAAATTATAAAAAAGACCTCAACTATTCCTCGATTCTCAAGTAGGACCTTATTTTAGAAACATAACAATAATGGGTTCAATCTTATTTTTTGTCTTAAATATATGCTTGCATACGCTTCCACAAGTTTTTTATATTGGTGTTTGTAACACCCCAACCCCAAACATAGTGCCACATCTAATACTCACGAAGTGTTGGTGTGGTTTATAAGTGATGGGGATTACTACTTGGCAACTTGGACTTAAGCATTTTGGGTGGTTGTCATCGGGTCCAATTGGGTCCGAACCTAACAAGTTGTCAGGGCCAGTTTTCCTCGATAACGGACCGGGGACCTAAGCTCGGGACGTTACAGTGTTAAATCATAAAGTAGAAATTTTAGTATCCTCTTTATATCATTTAAAAAATGAGACCCTAAATGGGAAGTGATGCATACTTGGGGCTTTTTTTTCTTTGTAATTCACCACGTATATATCTTATGGTGTTTAACTATTTGTTATAAAAGTTTAGTTTAACATATTACTTTGTTTTCTTTTTTATTTTTCTGTATTTGTAGTTTGTGTAATTTTGACATTGAATTTAAGTCTTAGAAAATCTGAATCCGTTTTAAAATATCCATATTCAAATTATGATTATCCATTTACATATCCGCATCTATATTTAAGGATATGGTTTGTGATTGTCAATATCCGAAAGATATTTGTTTCCATATCCATATCTAAATTTTAAAAAGGATAAAAATATGATAACACTTATACCTGTATCCATATTTGTCTGTTTCCATCCCTACTTGAAATATATTCATCCTTCAAGGTATCATAATAAGTCAATTTTTAATAAACTGAGTAACAAGTTGTATATGGAAGCGCATAGTACATGCCTACTTTCCTTTTAGATCTGCCCAAATGTAAAATGACCCCGCAAGGAATATTGCAGAGATACATGTCTCATCTAAAGTAATTCATCAATTAATAAAAATGGATTGGAAGCTTTTAATTTGATTATAAGCTTACAATTAAAAATGATGAATTTTATTTAGTGGAGTAACATGTACTATATCAGCCCATGATTGGGGGTTTGGGTAGCAAATGCGAAGAAAAGACAGATTATTCTTTGGATCCCACTGAAAGTAAGTGTATCTACTTCGACCTCTCAACATCAAAGCACCAAAGCACGGAGACACGGAGCCTCCAAACACCGCACGTCTCTATGCTTCAAAGCGCAGGTTGAGGCTCCCAATATTCCAGGCCTATCTACCTCAGGTATTCTGAAATCAAAACCTCTCACTATTTCCAACAAAGTCCTGAAACTACGGACGAGATAGTCCTTCAAATCATATCGTAAAGACGAAGAAAAAGCATTAGAAATACCGGAAAACAAAATATGGGTTGCAAGGGATTCAAAAAGAAAATGGCCCTTCGATCCAACAAGAACGCAGGGATCCAAAACATCGTCCCTGTATCAAATACTGCAATATCATCGTCGACAAAAGAAACAAAAAAAGAAGTGAATACTATCTTTGTGAAAAATATCACAAGTTTAAACAAGACAAAATGAGTACAACTTTCAAAAAGAAAATCAAAAAGCTACTAACAAGTGAGAGCAAGAAAAACTCCTTATCCTCATATGTGAGTAATAGCACTTCCACCTCCACGGTAGTCAATCAACCGATGAAGATCGAAAGATTTAACTCTAACAAAATTGATAAAATTCAGCCCAGCCATGGTGGTGGGGAAGTGATCGATTTTTAAAAAAACAACCGACACGAAGAAGGTAAGGACATTAGAGGCATGGAACATGAATTTAACATCATTCAGGAGTACTGAATCGGATAAGCAAATGCAAATTCAATGGAAAAATGAATATAGAATGTTAGACAAAAAGGTAGCCTCCTGTTGGATCCAAGCTGAACCTCAAAAACCCAAACAGAAGGACCAAATCCTAAACTCAGGGCTGCAAAGTACATGTCCTCACTACAATCAAATAGAAGACCTCCACCGAGGCACAAACTTGACATCTCCCAATATCAATCTAAACAAGTGCAATCTGATAGAGAAAATAAACCCATGTCACAAAACAAGTGATCTTGATCCAATCAGACCGATCAGGCCAAAAAGGTGTATTGATCCGATCAGACCAATCAAGCCAAAATGGAGTATTGACTTCTCTAAGGTTGTTGAGGAACTGAATTGGGACCATTCAAAATTGATACCGTTCTAAAAAACAAAGACAACGAGATCGAAAATAAAAGAAAGAAAAGTGAACTTAATTGTGTTTTAAAAGAACATAGACAACAATAACTATGGTGTTATAAATTTCTCGGATAGAAAATTAGAAAATCCAAACAACTTTATCCAATTTGGCTCCTTCCCGAAGCGCCCATTGCCTAAGGGACATGCGAGGAGTCCCTACGATATGACCTCAAAACCAACATTTAGAGATCATATCCGCGAAAATTACAAGATAAGACCTGGACAAGGCGACGAGACGCAAGGCTGGCGCCTGCTCCAACATAAAAAACGAAAAAGGCAGGGGTATAAGACGAATAATTGGAGAAAGGTGGAGATGCAAAAGAGGCTCTCAAATCAGAAGGCATGCCCATGCATTAATGGGAATAGATTTGGCGCTCTACGAAATCTGACAAACCACGAACCACATCACAAAACATATGATACAAAGATTACAGAAAATCGTTTTGGAGATAAACGACAAAATCAAACCGCCCTCCTCACAACAAATCGCAGTTCAAACACCCGTTCCTGGAAACCAAACGCTGCGACGCCGGGCCTCGTGAAATCACATCAAATCAACACTCGATGCTTCCGATGCCTCGAGAAGGGACATATCATTAGGTTCTGTACAAAGAGGACTCGTTGTTTTCTATGCTTTCGTCAAGGTCATATTGCAGCCTCTTGCCGTTTAGATCTACAAGAACTTTCCTCTCCAAAAACTATGCCCCCCACCGTCCTCAGAAGCGGGTACGTTCGTCTTCTCCAAACATTGAGGGACGAAGTTCTAGCAACACCGCGCCAAAGATGCAAACACACATCCCCGACACCCACCCAAACCCTACTGCAGATACTCGTGTGAGGGAGTTAAATGTTAGACCAATCACGCAGGCAACAAAAATGCGTGCAGACATCTTTGGTAAGACTGTTCTCCCTTTTTGGAAATCAGAAATTTGTGAGGAGGCGAAGCGACTTCGCTCGGAGTTTCAAAAATGCCTAATCACATTCGACTTCCTTCGAATCCATCGATTACGCGAGAGAGATTCTATCAAGAGAAGTTTCGAAGGCATCCTTTGGACGCCTGTGGAGAATCTCCGACCGACAGCTGGTGGGGGAGGTCGATTCCTCCAGCATCTTCGAGACATTGGCCCACTCCGCGATTCACTGCTCCGATGGTAACTGGTTATGGTTCTTCAAATGGTCCCCTTCCCTTGGAGCAAAAAGAGTGGAGGAGGTTGCAGCATATTGGGTGGATGCTTTGGGTCTGCCGCTGCACCACCGATACCCTTACGTTCTCGCAAACATGGTCAAACAGTTTGGAAGGCTCCTGGATTATGAATGCCCAAACCTATCTCTGGACTGCGGGGAGGCCATGGCAGTGAAGCTTTTGATTGACATACCAGATATTACAAATGTACCGCGAGCAATTGAAGTGAGTACGGTGGATGGAGTTTTTGAGGTAACTTTTTCACCAGTTCTCAGTTTTGATCGTCTAAGTTCGTCCATTACAATACACCTCTGGTGGATTCAACCACTCTTAAGAATGGTCTGGGAGCATTCAATCTGGAGGAAGATCTGCAGGGAAAGTCAAATAAATGGACGAGAAGAAGTCTGCAAACAGACCCGATTGTTGAACTTATGGATGAAAAGTTCAATCTCTGCCCTGGAAATGATTGGGAGAGAATTAATTTAAATGTCGTCCCTTTCCCAACACACAGGGGTCCATCTACTGAAAAGCATACAAATTATGTGGAGGAGCCCACAAGAGTGCATCTTGAACGTGCACTAAATTGGCTGGAGCGCAAGGGCCAACCAATAAATCCAATGATGTGGGAGCACATCAAAAATCTACCAACCTCGGAGGTACAGGAATCGGGCAACCTTACAATGGAGACACACATGCAGAGTGCTTTAAATCTGGTGGTGGATCTGACCCTTAGGCAAAAAGAGATTCCATTCGCAACACCGGAAAAAATGGCTGCGAAAGGCAAAGGTATGGAAAATTCTTTTTTACCATCAAACAATGTTTTGAAACATTCTCTAAATTCACCTATGGAGGCAGATAGAATTAGAAGCCTCTTAGACTTTTTCCATCTCGCGTTTCAAAACGAGAGGGAAAAGAATATATTTATTACGGAGCTATGCAACGAATAAGTTGATTACTTAAATGGGAATAATAGTTATTCATCTCTAAAACATCTGAACGAATTGGACGCGTTGAAATACTATACACAAAGAATGGAATTCACTGTGTTAAGTTGGAATATAAGGGGATTGGGGGGTCCGAGGAAATGTGGTAGGTTGCAAAATCTGGTGATTAAACACAACATTCACGTCATTTGCTTGCAAGAGACGAAAACAATTTCCACACCAAGAGTTCCAGTAAATTCACCCATGGAAAGATTTTAGTGGCATGCAAACGGGCTTGGGCAGACTTGCGGAATTATGACCGGTTGGGATTGCCACAAGATCTCTGTGGTAAACCAAATAGACTATCCTTACTTCAGCTTGTTTGAATTCAAATTGTTACAAAATAACTTGATTTGTCGACTCATAAATATTTATGGCCCGCCGAGAGATGACAGAAAGAATGATTTTCTAGACTCCCTTGACTCATTAACATTAGTGGGTATCCCATCGATTTTGGTGGGTGACTTCAACTTGCTTAGAAATAGAACAGACCGCGTATCGAACAAACCACTAAAAATGTTTGACAAAAGATTTGATATGTGGATAAACTGCTCAAACCTTATTGAGCAAAGAGAAAGAGGGACAACATTCACATGGTTTGGATCTTCTGATTGTGAATCGTGGGCCATTCTTGACCGTATCCTGGTGGACCTAAACTTTCAGACAGTTTTCCCTTGCGTTCAGTCAAGGAAATTACTAAAAACATTTTCTGATCACAATCCCTTGTTACTACGAGGAGGATCATTTAGATTAACCAATCGCATCTTTAGGATTGAAAACTTCTGGTTACAAAAGGAGTCTTTTATGACCATGATAACCGATTCTTGGATGAAAGAGGTTATCTCCGACAACCCTTTCCACATATGGGCGGTTAAGGTGAAAAGATTGCGTGCATACATGAAGTACTGGAGCATGCAACAAATCCCTGATATAAACAAAGATATAGCAAGAATTGAGGAAGACATAAGGATGGCAGAAAATGTAATAAAGTCGGGTGAGAAGGAAGCAACTGGAAAACTTAAAAAATTGTACAGTAAGTTGGAGTATCTTAGAAACGATGAGAGAATGATTTGAGAGAAGAGAGCAAAGATAAATTACATACAAAAAGGTAATGAAAATATTAAGTTCATGAAAATTATGGCATCCAAGAAATCGGCCAGAAATTTAATCACGGCTTTGAAAAATGAAAGGGGGGACATGGTAAATGGTAGGGAAGAGATCACAAGGGTCGTGGTGGATTTTTATACAAAGTTATTTCAAGATGAAGAAGCTGGGAGGACTAAAGGACCTGCTGTGGAAATACCATTGCATCTAGTAATCAAATTAGAGGACCCATCAATTTTTACAGTCTCAATATCTCTGACGGAAATACAAGACACTATTAGAACATTCAGAAACAACAAAGCACCGGGACCTGATGGACTCACAATTGAGTTTGTAAAGAAATGTTAGCATTTGCTGGAATATGATTTTATGGACATGATATCAAATCTATAAAGTGAAGGATTTAAGACATCGGACTTCAGACATTTAAACAACACACTTGTCTCTTTAATCTATAAGAAAGGTGGAGTGGAAAACATAGAAAACTATAAACCAATTAGCTTGATCAATTTACCGATACGCATAATATCCAAAACAATAGCTAATAGATGGGCATCCTTTCTTGCGAACAACATCCCACCATCTCAATGTGCCTTCTTGAAGAACAGATCCGCAGCAGATGCCTTCCTTGTTACATCTTCGATTGTCCATGACTGGAATCGACGGAAAACTAAGGCGGTAGTGTTGAAAATAGACTTCAGAAAAGCATTTGATACTCTAAAATGACCCTTCATCCTAGAAGCTTTGCGGGTGGCAGATTATCCCCCAGTTTTCATCAATTTGATTATTGCACTTCTAAAAACAACTCTTTTAAAATCAATGGAACCTCTTCCGGATTCATTCATCCTAAGCGAGGAGTGAGACAAGGAGACCCACTCTCACCTCTTCTTTTCATACATTCAATGCCAGTCCTTGATGCGATGCTGCTCAAATTAGCAAAAGGAGAGAAAATCAGGGGATTCATGAGAGACGGAATGCAAACCCAGATTACAAATATCCAGTTTGTGGATGATCTACTCATCTTCCTGGAATACCAAGAGGAGAGCCTAAAAAACGTCATCACCACACTAAAAATCTTTGGCAAAATGTCGGGCCTAGGCATTAGCGAAAAAAAAAGCGCGTTTTATTCGATAAACTTGTCGGGTGATGAAAATGCTAAGGTAAAGGATATACTAAATTGGTCTGAAGGATCTTTCCCTATGGAGTATCTAGGTTTCACAATATCAAAACATAGGAGGCTCTACATGAGAGAATGGTCACACCATTGATAAATTGGCAAAACTTCAGTAGTGGAAGTCCAAGATACTACCACTACCGGCTAGAATCAATCTACTAAACTCAGCCTTAACACCGACCATCATACATGAGATGTCATGCCTGAAGATGCTGGATGATATAGTTAAAAAAATTGACAGACTTAGACGAAACTTTCTATGGGGGACCACTGAAGATCTCAAAACAAAGGCTAAACTGGCATGGTCAAAAGTAACTAGGCCTAAGCTAAATGATGGTTGGGGAATTATTAACCTTCATCTTTCAATAATGCCCTATTAACAAAATCGGCAATTCGCATTGCAGATTTTGTGAGACCGTGGGTGTCGTCGGCGATTTAGCTCATCGCACTTCAGAGGTGGTCCCATAACACTTTCTTCTACCCCTAAGCATTCACACTCTTTGGTTTGGAAATCCCATATTAAGAGTTTCAAATCGCATTCTAACCTATGCTCTATAAAAAACTGGGAGATGGTACTCACTCCTCATTGTGGAAAGACCAATTAGGAGGCTCCCCTACACTATAACAATCGTATCCGCTACTCATGCCATACATTAAAAATCGCTTCATGTCTGTAAAGAAAGGACTAAACTCGTGGCTAGCAAGATTCAACTGGTTTAAAGCTTTACAAAATAAACTACCATCAGCACTCTCAAATGAGGGAGTCAGATTGAAAGAGGCACTGACCAATATATTCCACCATCTACACAGGGACGAAACATACACAACAATATTTCCCACCATCTCACCTAACAAAAGAAATTCAACAACAAAACAATTATACTACCTCCTTACAGACGTGGGGTAACACATCATTAGTTATTCATTATTTAGAAATGGCCGCTGGAACCAAGAGCCTACTATTTTATATGGATGCTGGCGCATAATAAGATTACAACACAAGACTCTTTCGAAAGATGGAAAATACCGTAGGTAAACAGGTGCTATCTATGCAACAATGGGCTAGAAAACTATACACACCTTTTCGATGAATGTCAAATAATTAGAGATATATTTCTCCTATGTGATCTGGAACCAAACTTTAAGGAATTACTCAACATGTTGTATATGAACCAGACCTTAGACTTCACGGATAAAAAGGGTAGAATTCTATGTTTTAAGATTACGGTTTGGTGGCAACTTTGGAAGAGTCGATGCAGACTCATCTTTGAAGAGATACCTATAGACAAACATAAATTACTCTTCGAAGCATTCATCATTTGCGAGACAAGGATGGGTACGCAAGAAGGAGATATATGGTCCAGGCTAATATCGTCGGGATAAGAATATCAATTACATTTACTCTACACTACTACTAGATGCTTATATCATCTCCTGCTAGTATTATGAACTAACACTGTATAACTTTTTCATAACTTTGATATCGTCCAGCTAAGGATAGCTCAGCAATGACACCAGCAACCCGATCCTCCAAGCGCATCTGACGGATATCGTCTTGAGGCCAATTGTCATGAATGAGGCGCTCTGCTAAAGACGACAGCCTAGGGATGGCTTTTTTTGTTAATGGTCTCATTATACTTAACGTTCTCTTTTGTCTAATTTTATGAATCCTCGAACTTTATCTAATGGCTGTAATTTGTTGCGAATGGGGACACTGTTATATCCCCCTTTTTTGTTTAGGCATGTATTAAACTCTAACTTTTACCGTTGCATTACGATGAATGACTATGAAACGTTAATAAAAAAAAAAATCTATCAAAATATTTGGCAACGTGGATCACTTGTTGAATGAAAGATATGATGAGATCACGAGAGTAATGGGTTTTCTCATGCTCCTAGAGATAAATTAACTTTCTAGACTTAAGAATGAAATGGATGTATATAAGAAATGCATAGAGTTTTTATTCATCGGAAAACATAGCTGAGATTTAAAAAGTAACTGTTCAAACAAAGGAAGTGATCGGTCAATAAAAGGTATAAATTGTCCAAGATGCAAAAGGATGCAATGATTTATATGTCATGGATTTTGGATGATTGATCAAACGATAACGACGATAAGTAGAATGCGAGGTGTCCCTAATCATCAAATTTTTTCGGAGTAGTGTTGGATTAGGTAGGAAATTTAATAAAAACATAGTATGAACATGAGCATAGGAGATGACACATCCTATGAGTAATCAAATTAGGTGGGAGGGCTTGATCGAGCGATCGGGATCTCCTCAAGGTCGAGTTCTTCCATGCATCACTTCTCTTTGTTGAAGAAGACTCACGATTTTAGAAAGTGATTCTTTAGAATATGTACTTTAAAGTGTTACCTGCAAATTTAAATTTTATATTTCACGATTACGACCGTTCTATGATCTTTAAAGTGTATGAAGTCTCATAGTTGACTCTTATGACATGATGACAGAGACTATAGCTAACTTATTTATTAACTTAATCATTCAAATATCAATGAATATTGGTCAAATAACATGAATGAAAACTGATATCAAAATATAGCTTTTTCTAAAACTATCCCTTTTTAGAAAATTTCTAATAAGTTTTAAGTAATTTTACATACCTTTTTCAAAGATTTTATACTTTTTATTGTTTTCGAGTACAATAATAAAGCCTTGTCCCACATTAAATAAGGTCGGTTACATGGATTCTTTGCCTCCATTTGAATCTATTTTGTGTCATTCTCATGCTTAGATGCAAATAACTAAGATCCATTCGAACAATCTTCTCCTTCCAACACTTCATAGGCTTCCTCGCTCTCTCTTAGCATGCTCATCATCCCAAATCTTGCATGTTCTAACTAGTGCATCACCCGATCTTCTTTGGCCAAACTACCTTAAGATGTTCTCAGTAATCTTATTCTCTACTAGAGATACTCTAATTTTCCTTTTGATCACATTGTTCTGAATATGACTTTTCTTAGAGATACTCAAATTTTCCTTTTGATCACATTGTTTTGAATATGATCTTTTTGCGTATGACCACACATCCATCAAATGATTTTCATTTTTGTTACAGTCATTCTCTACACATGTCTATGGTTCACAAGTCAACATTCAAATCCATAGAGCATAGCAGGTCTCACGGCTTCTTTGTAATACTTTACTTTCATTTTTAAAGGAATTTCCTGATCGTGAATAATAGTAGATGCTCCTCTCAACTTTAACTAACATGCATTAACTCTATGAGTGACATCTCCATCAATTTTCCTATCATGGTGCAAAATTGATCCCAAGTATATAGATGAGTCTTTCTCTGAATGTTATCTTGTCCAATCTTGATCTTGATTCCTTCATCACTGCTTCCATCAAATGTACCCTCCATATATTCCATCTTAGCCCTACTTATACGAAATCCTTTAGTCTCTAGGACATGTCTTTGAACCTAGGGCTTCTTCTTTACTCCATCTGTAGACTCATAAACCAACACAACATCATCGGCAAACAACATACATCAAGGTACCTCATAATGAATGCGACTAGTCAACTCATCCATAATCAAAGTAAAAAGAAAAGGACTTAAAGCTGAACCTTGATGTAAATCGTTGCTGATGTCAAAATATTGTGTCTTCCCAGACTGGATCCTTACACAAGATGAAACCCTACCATACATATCCTTTATAAGGTTGATGTGATGGACAAGTTCTTGTCTCTTCTCCAAACCTCTCACAAGATCCCACGTGGAACATAATCATAAGCCTTCTCAAAATCAATAAAAATCACATGAATGCTCTTTCTTTAAGCTCTATAAATCTCCATTGTTTATCCTCAGTAGATGGATAACTTAGAATTTTTTAATGCAGTAAAATAAATATATTAAAAATTTTTATCTACATAAAATGTTCATGAAAAATAACTATTTTTGAACCCAACATATTAAATCGACATGAATTTAAAATCAAGTTAATTATAAAAATAAACCCACTTAAAAATTATCACCTTTCATTAAAAAGACTCAATAATAATTGAAAAAAATATAAACCAAATTTATTAATTGAATAAAATTGATAATGTATTTTTTGTGTTTAAATAATCAACTAAATAGTAGGGGTTGATTTCAAAGATCATTGACTTGTTTATGATTCATGAAATATGAAATAAAGACAAATATATCAAGAAACAAGAACAAAATAAGGGGTTGATTTGAAAGGCCAACGGCTTGCTCCTTTGGAACCCTCCTCCAAAAGAGCAAGATGAGACAGAAGAAGAAAGCCATTAAGGATTGTGTTTACTATTAGAATTCTCAATGATATGAGGGGAAAGTAGCTAATTATAGCCTCACCAACTCAACCATATTATGACATCCATCCATGTTGGACTAAACATCTCCATGAATATGCCTAAATACATAATTATCTCAATAATCCCCCTCAAGTTGGAGCATGTAATGCTTAGATTGGATAATACAACTCTCATTACACACATGCCGTGAATATAACTCAAATACAGCTCAAAATGATATCATCATGCCGTTAATATGTGGGGAATTCGTAATTATTGTTAGTTGGTTCTTGAATTCTGTGAATACATGACTTAAAAAGGGACTCTCCAACAGAGACCTATAGGAGTGATATCACCAAATGAAGACCGAATAATGGGTTTACTCATCGAACCTCTGGAATAGGTCTCTTTCAACATGATATTCGTCGAGCTGGGCATCTCCAACGCTGGATCAAAGAAATGAGATCTTTATTTTGAAGTCCCTATAGATTTTTCTGTATCCAGCCTCTACAATTGATCTTTGACATGTGTGGTTGATGAAGCTGTGATTCATCACTCTATTTAACTGAAAACAGATCTTCATCCTGAGAATTTAGGATCATCCACTCATTAATTCCATTAAATTAACTTTCATGCACTCATAACTAATTGGCATTAATTTGCATGCATTTATGCATTCGTATCCATCTTCATACTTCCCACTAAGACTTCACTCATTTTTAATTAATTCACGCTAACTCCAATTGACGTAAAATAATTCTATTGTGTACATATCTCTAACCTTAATAAATGAAAAATCCTAAAAAAATTTTAACTTGTAAATATGCAAAATAATCTCGAACCCCAAATTTCAGGACAGACAGACGAAAACACTGATATCTCTCGCATACAATGTCCAAATGAAATCTACTCATTTTTGAATTAATGTACATTCAATTATCTTCAAATAAGACCAAATTCAAAAGAATCGGAATCCTTTGTGAAAATTGGGGTTTGGGAGCTAACTATGCTTTGTACTTATTTGCTGGTTTTGACCTATCATTTCATGTGCATATTTCACTTATTTTAATTATTCCCTTTTTTATTTCTTTATTTTATTCTTTGTTTAAATAGATTACATAAAAATCAAAATTCAAAAAATCGAGAAAATGATAAAAAGACCAATTCTGACTTGAGCTTTCTTAAACATGATATTATCTGTACACATTCCACACCCCTAATTTATTTGACAACTCAACCCATAAAAATCCAAAATAAATTCATTTGAGTCCATAACATTATTTCATAGCATGCTTGATTTTTCACATATATTAATTTATCCACAGAAAATCAAATAAAAATTTTATAGCCAAAAATGGAAATTTTATATGCATAAAATACCACATAAAATATCACTAAAAAATTACGTATCTTGCATTCAACATTCCGTTGGCATTAGAGTCCTTCATGTATATTGTAGATCACAATTAAATGCACATTTTTTCATTTTGATCATTTTCCCATTCCGATTCATCTTCTATTCATTATTTATTTATGCATTTTTTTGCATTGGTCAAAGTCATGCGCCATGTGGTGAACTACCATTGGGCCACCTGGCCCTATTCACCCTCCTTCACCTCCTCTCTCTCCTCACGTGCATAGCACATGACTTCATCATTCTACCCCTCGCGTGCCTGATGAGCGGCCCGAGCGACTAAGGTTAAGTGATATCAAAGGTAGTTGCGACCTCAACCACTCGAACTGGGCTCAACGAGAAAATGTAGACCACCAACGAAATCAATCCATAATAAAAAACGAGGCAAGCGGTCTTGCTAGTTATTTAACATGATATACATGGTCGAACACAAGGAGCACGGAATGAAACCTACGAAGTAGTCAGGTAATCCAAGCAATAAAGGTAATTTTGGTGGTTTTTTAATTTTAATTTATTTTTTTTATAATTTTCTAGTAAGAAAAGAAATTTAAGAAAAAGATAAAAATCACATTCAAACAATTATTTAAAGACTAAAAATAGTCAAAAATTCAAAACAAAAATATTTTTATGTTTTTTTAAATATTCAGATGTTTTTTGTGTATTTATGGGGTTTTTCTAATTTTTATATATTTTTTTAAAAATTAAAGAGAGAGAAAACTACAAATAATGTGTAGCCAAGATGAAAAGGCACTTTATAATATCTAAAGTGTCTATAAAATCATGGCAATATTTTTATGGAAATATAAAATAAGCACTACATACAGAAACTGAAAACTCATTTTTTTATTTTTAATGAATTTTTAATGATTTTTATAGTGTTTTTTTGTCTTTTTAAATTTTTAGGTGTTTTAGAAAAAGAAATGCAATGTAATCACAAAGAAATTAAAACAAGACAAAACAAGCACACACGAAATTTTTTAGAATTTTCAAAGGTATTTTTCTATTTTTAATTGCTTTTTTCAAAAAAAAATAGGGACATTTTTTGGGTTTTTTATTTTTATAAAATACCTAATAAAATTAAAATGGGTAACAAAAATTACCAAAAATACTACACAATAGCAAGATCTACGTGTAAAATTTTTAGAATTTTAAAAGTAGTTTTGATATTTATTTAATTAAAAACAACACACATAAGTTACATGGACCTAAATGCAATTTATTTAAGTTTCAGGACTAAATATTAACAAGCAATAAAAGCACAGGATAAGATCTGTAATTTAACCAATAAAATCCGCACATGCGCTAAAAACACACTCATAGGGGCATATCTGCAATTTAAGAAAACATTCATTCAAATCATAACACCAGCAAAGTACTGGGTAAAAGTTGCAAATACACCACTATGCACGTGACCAAGCATGTGGCTAAGACAGAAAGGACTAAACTGCAATTATCTGAAACTATAGGGACTATATTACAAAAAGGTCCAACTATAACTTTTATTTTACAGACCAAAACACAAACTAAAATAAACGCAAGGGAAAAAGAGCAATATACCCTCGATGCATGTGAGTCACGCGTGGTTGGCCACATATCATCCGCTGGTGAGATGAGATCGTGCAGCTCTACGGGCATCAGGTATCAGATCTGACGGTGTAAGATGGTCGGGGATGTGGCGCGTACGGGGTCGTTAGATCTGACATCTAACGGTCTGACACATCGGATGGATGGACGCTTAGGATGGGATCTGGAGGGCGGAGTCGATCCAATGGTGCAGGAACCAACTGGAAGAACAATGCCCAGATGAACTTAGTCGGAGCTAAGGAAGAGATCCTCACCCCCGATGGAAGATCAGCAAGCACTGGAGTGATCATGGGAAGGGATTGCGTCAGGTGAACAGCTCGGAAGGGAGCTCCGACGTCTAGATTGGCGTGACAGAGAAAGGCACCTAGAGCTGCTCCGACGAGCTCTGGAGAGGGTGGTCTGGAAGTTCTCAGCGCGCGACAGGACCTGCAACGAGTGGCTCTGACTTGGAGCTATGCTCCGGTCTGGGTTATTGAGAATGAAAACCAAAGAAGCGGGAGTAGAGGGGGTTCGATCTCCAGCGAACGCGGTAGAAGGAGATCTTGGACCTAATCCTGGCTAGATGGGCTAAGATTAGGGTGATCAGGTTGCGGGAGGAGCTGGAGGGTGAGCGGGTGGCTCGATCGAAGCGGTTGGGAGCAGGTGACAGAGGTTCGACCGGCTAGTCGGAGCTGGTGGAGCGAAGGTGGAGGACAAATGAAAGATTGGAATCAAATGGACTAAGGCGGAGGATAAAAAACTCACCTGAAGGTCGGAACAGATTCCTCAACCCCAGGCGAAGATGGTCATCGGGGTTATGGCCTCGACCAAGTGGCTGAAGGCAAGGGAGGCTTCTCGCGGTGGATCTCCGACCACGAAGGGGGAGCATCGGCGTCACTGCACCAACTCAATCACCAAGAGGCACTTCAAACGGTTGTCCCCACGCTGAAGGTTCCTAGGGTATCGAGAGGGAATGAGGTGCGAGCTACTGACCTGGGGAGGTGGATGAAAGATTTTATAGTAGTTCCAGGTGGCTGGAAAGATCGGGCAAGGGTGCGCGAACCTAGAAGGATATGTGCTTCCCTAGGGATCCGCGAGGATCTTGGATCCATGGGGAAGACACGGGCAAAGTTTCGGGGCAAACGGATGTGAGATCCGACCTAGGGAATTTCGTGAAGAAGGTCCGGTAGAGAGATCGAGTCCGGTCAAGCCCTGGAAGAGGGGGTTGACCCGAGTCAACGTTCAGACGTGGACCAATCACAGGCAGGCTAGAATAAGGACAAAACCCGCTACATGACAAAATAACAAGGAAAATGAAAGATAAATAAATTAAAAATAGTAAATGAATTTAATTTTAAAAATGAATAAAATGGAAAATGTTTGTTATTTTTCAATTATTTTTATGGAAAAAATTATTCTATATACAGTATATTATATTATATACAGATATATTATACCTATGTATTTTGTACAGTTATTTTTAATTTATTATTTTTATAGAAATACCCCAATTTTTATATTTTATTTATTTACAAAATAATTTTTGGAGTATAAAAACATTTTTGTTTTATTTTTATTATTTATTTATAGGTATAAAATAAATAGATAAGGGATTGTATATACATGTATTATGTACAAGTAAGAGAGAGTTTTTATTTCCTTTTTATTTTTATTTTTCTTAATATTATTTTGTTTTTAGAAATATATACAAAGATGTAAAAACATATTTTTATTTTTATTTTTATTTTGACAAAAATAATTTATGTGCACACATGATACATCTATACAAGCTAGAATGGCCCTATCTCTCTCTACTTATTTTATTTGGTGATCAGGCCAATGCTTGGCTCTCTCTTGGGGTTTGGGTCACTCAGTCTTTATTCTAAATACTTCCTTCTTTTTTTCTTTTTATTCTGTATTCTTTTATTTTTGCACAAATACATGCTGATTATATAATATTAACACATGCATGCATATTGCTAAGTTATTGTATTTACACTTATTTACAAGATGCTTTGCCAAGATAATTAGCTAAAATAAAAGAATAAATAGTGATGAATAGGGATTCATCACCCCCTATACTTTACCTTTTCTAGTCCCTTACCAAACACTTATTTGAAAAAGAAGTGAAAAGAGAAAGAGAAAGAAAAAGAAGGAGAATCAAGATTGATTATTAAACTTGTCTTCATTAAATTGAAGTATGGAGCTCAGTCAGACCTTTAAATTATATTTTGTCGGAACGTTATTTGTACTTAGGTTTAAAACTCAACGGCCTCTAAGTTCCACCAACCTATGGTCAAGACTCCTCAATAATCCAGATCTGAACAAGTCTACATACACAAACTCTAATGACCATGAATCTTTTCTTGTACTGTGTAAGTGATATGTAGCTCCCCACCTCAGAAATGGCAAAGTAATAACCCCCCTCAACAAGGTAACTCTAATGCCCTAGTCTAGCAGCTCTTTCCTCGAGGAGCGGGGTATTCCCTTCTAAGTTCAAGTTCAACCAGCTCAAGAAGAGGAGGGAGAAGTGAATGGACCCTAACCAGTGTACTCATGTATCCCTGATAGCCTAACCAGTGTAGCTAAGTCTCCCTGCTGCAAGCTTCATGAGAATGGGTAACACATGCTTTGCTTTATTCGGCTATATACACTCCAGTGGGTATTTCATTTTCTATCAGACCCACCACTTTTTTTGGAGTTTTTCTTTCTTTTGCATTTTTTTTCGATGTGCATATGTACAATATATCTACATGTTGCAACATATATACATAAGGAGTTTTTCCTCTTGAGCCAGTAGACTATCCCTTTTTTGAAGCATTATTGCAACCCACGACTCCTGTCTTTATACCTCAATGACACCAGACCAAGTTGAGATGCACTTCCTTCACTAAAAGAAGATGAGAGGTTCCGCCTAGAAGTACTACCCTAGTATGCTACCCCAAGCCAAAGAAGACTGCCTCCTCACCACCTCATCCATAGAGAGCTATGTGTAAGGTACTGGTGCAAGTAAAGTCATTGTCTGTGAGAGTCATGTGTGTGTTGTTAAGTATTCTACTTAGGCTCATCAAGATGACATGTGATTATATCCTAGTGGACTCAAAGAATTAAGTCACTACCGGACCTAAAAAGTTTTAACCCTAAGCCCTATAAGGTTCCTCTTAGAATTAGATGGATTAAGGTCTTAACCAAGCTCCATTTTCCAATTTAATTCCATGCTAGTTTAAATATCAATCAATGATTCAGAAAACTATAGAAGTATATACAAAAAACCTTTTTATGCAAAGTTTTGAAAATGTGCAAAATTTTTGAAAAATGTTTGAATGAATGAATGCATGGATGCAGAAGTTTTGCAAACTATTTACACGCATTTACACAAGGGTTTTTGCAAACTTCTGTTTTTCAAACATTTCACAAAAATTTTGTACTATATACATAATTTTTATATCAAAATATTTACACAAATTTTACACAAAATATTTTTACAAACATTTGTACAAAAATAATTTTATAATAACTATGTATGTGCAAGAAATAATTTTATGTACATGAAAAATTTTGAATTTTTACGGTTTTTAGATAAAGGATTTTAGCCATTTTATTTATTACACACTCACACAAAGTACGAGTTATGGCTAAAGTATATATGAAATATATACGACACCCCCATATACTTAGCTCGAACGATGTCCTCAGAGTGGATCAAGAGCGATGAAGAAGACATAACTCATGATTAGTATAGGAAAGTGAAAAGGAATGCTATACTACAATGATTTATCAAAGAATAGAATGAAAGGATCTCGGTTTTCCCTCCTATACTTAGGATCAAGTAATCCTAAGTATAGTAGATTGTACATAAAGGGAAATCCGAGTAGAAGAATGTACAGGGTCTACCTCCCCTATACTTAGGGTAAAATATCCCTAAGTATAGGCAACAAAACAGAGGTAAAAAGAATAAAAAGAGAAATCAAAAGTCTACACCCCCTATACTTAAGGTAAAGTACACCCTAAGTATAGCACACTCATAAGATGCAAATGGGGTGTTGGACTGAAGAATGAGATGATATGGACATCTGGATCTATACAAAGCGGAAGACAGTGATAATCAGGCATGAGATGCAATAGATGTGAGTCAAAGACCACATCTCACGCAAAATGAATAAGGGTGACGTCAACGACCAGTGGCTCACGATCTAGATATGGTTTGAGCTACTGCCCGTTAACACGAAGCGTAGACTCAGATGACATCTCGATATGTCAATACTCCCATTGTCATGTACCTTTCGGACCAGGTATGGTCCTTTACACTTGCTTTGCAACTTTCCTAGAAATAATCTAAGCCTTGCATCGAACAACCATACTCTCTGATCTGGCTCAAACTGCTTATGGCTAATATGAGAATCATGCCATTCCTTCACTCTCTCCTTATACTGTAGGCTGCTCGAAAAGGCTGAGTCTCTAAGATCCTCCAGGGCTGTCAATTCTGCCTTCCTTTGATCTCCTACACTCACTCGATCCAATAATATGTCTATGACAGCCCAAAGTGACTTGTGCCTAATCTCAACAGGTAAATGGCAGGGCTTGCCATAAACGAGGCGAAAGGGAGATGTACCCAAAGGAGTCTTGAAGGAAGTCCGATATGTCCACAAGACCGAGTCCAAGAGCTGTGACCAATCCTTTCGGTCTGGGCGTACTACCTTCCGCAATATCGTCTTGATCTCCCTATTTGACACTTCAGCAAGACCATTTGTCCGAGGATGATATGTAGTGACGACTCGATGATCTATGCTGAACTTGCTAGCAAGGGCCTTTACCTTGTCATTGACGAAAAGAGACCCCCGTCAGATATCAAAACTCTAGGTACCCCGAACCGTGAAATGATATTCTTCCTCAAAAATCTGCAAATAGTCCTAGCATCTATGGTTCGGGCGGGGATGGCCTCAACCCAACGACTAACATAATCCACGGCCAATAGAATGTACTCAAATCCCTGACTCTTAGGGAATGGACCCATGAAATCGATGCCCCATGCATCAAAAACCTCACATAAGTGAATGGGTTGCATCGTCATTATATCACATTTCCCACAAGTACCCATCCTCTGACAGTCAGTACAACTCTTCACGAATTCATCAGAATCCTTGAAGAGGGTAGGCCACCATAGGCCGAATTGGAGCACTTTCTATGTTGTTCTCCTCCCAGAGTGATGTCCTCCTGCCTCTAGATTGTGGTAGTATGTGAGGACGTTATGATGCTCCTTCTGAGGAATGCACAAACGCCAGACGCTATCCCCTCCTTCATGATAAAGGATGGAATCCTACCAATGGTTGAACTTGGCCCTTCGCAAGGAAGGTCTAAAGTCAATGCATGGGCCAACCTTATGCAACTTTCTTAGCAACAAGATAGTTCACAATTTCGGCGTACCATGGGAGCGAGGTGATAGCAAGGATCACCTCATCTAGGAAGGTCTCAGAAATGGGATCAGTCTGCTCAGATTCCTCAAGATGCTCTAATTATGAGAGATGATCCACCACCACATTCTTGACTCCAGGCTTATCCTTAATCTCAATGTCAAACTCCTGGAGTAGAAGGATCCATCTAGTCAGTCTCGCTTTGGCATCCTTCTTTGCTATGAGGTATCTGATGGTGGCATGGTCAGTAAAAATAGTCACCTTTGATCCAATGATGTATGACCTAAACTTATCTAAGGCAAAAACTACGGCTAGCATCTCCTTCTCAGTGACCATATAGTTCCGCTGTGCGGCATCCAATGTATGGCTAACATAGTGAATGGTAAATGGCACTCCATCCATCCTCTCTCCCAGCATGGCCCCTACGGAAAAATCGGAGGCATCCGTCATGATCTCGAATGGGAGAGACCAATCAGGTGGCTGAAGGACAGGAGCCTTCACAACTAGACTCTTGAGAGTCTCAAATGATGTAAGACACTTATCATCTACAATGAACTCAGTGTCTTTGGTCAGCAAATCAGTCAACGGTCGGGCAATCCTGCTGAAATCATGAATGAATCGTCGGTAGAAACTGACGTGCCCCAGAAAGACCGTAACTGTCGCAGGTTGAACGGTGGACTAAGTCTCCTGGTGATATCCACCTTGGCCGGATCAACCTCCATGCCCCTGTTGGAGATGATATGACCAAGCACCGTCCCTTGAGTCACCATGAAGTGACTCTTCTCCCAGGATAATATAAGATGTACCTCGATGCATCGTTGAAGGACATAGTCTAAGCAGACAAGACAAGCATCAAACCCATCATCGTAGACCGAAAAGTCATCCATGAAGACCTCCAAGCACTCACCCACCATGTCCTAGAAGTTGGACAACATGCACCTCTGGAATGTTACTTTGGCGCTACATAAACCAAAGGGCGTCCGTATGAAAGCATATGTCCCAAATGGACATGTGGATGTAGTCTTGTCCTGATCTTCGGGCGTAATGGCCACCTGATTGTAATCGAAGTACATGTCAAGGAAGCAGTAGTGACTCTTCCCAACTAGCCTCCCTATAATCTAATCAATAAAAGGCAGCGGGAAATGATCCTTCTTGGTGGTCTGGTTCAGTCGTTTGTAATCCATACAGACCCTCCAAGAAGTGGGTATCCGGGTAGCTATCTCCTCTCCAGACTCACTCACAAATGCAGTGATGCCCGTCTTCTTCGGAACCACATGTAATGGACTAACCCACTTGGAGTCAGAGATGGGGTAGATAAAATCAGCGCTCCACCATTTCGAGATTTCCTTCGTGACAACCTCTCAAAGATTTGAGTTCAGCCGTCGTAGGAACTCACGCGATGGCTTGGCATCCTCTTCGAGATAGATATGGTGGGAGCAAGGGGCCGGACTTATCCCCTGGAGATCAGCTACACTTCATCCTATCGCCTTGCGGTTCTTTTCAAGAACCTCCATCAAACGATATTCTTGCTCTCCAGTCAAATATGCTGAGATAATGACTGGGTGCATCTCATGCTCGCCCGCAAGGAATCTATACTTTAGCGACTGCGGCAAGGGCTTCAGCTCTGGGCAACTGAGAGCTGGCAAATCTGTCCTCTAAAAGGTCTGAGTGAAGGCAACCAAATCTGCATGGGAGAACTCTCACTGATCATCGAAATCTGGTGAAGACTTCTCTGCTGGTGTATCTGTACCCTGTATCAACTCAGTCTCCACCCTAGTTGCTGGCTCTGTAGGAATCAGACACGATATCAATGCATCAAACTCTGCCCAATTGATATCTGACTCTGAGGGATCTGAATTTGAATCAAAAGAAATATCAAGGGCCTCGTGATGAATACTCATTCATCACTCTTTATTCTTATATTTTAGCTACAAAAACCTTTGCAAATGCATGTATATGTGTGTAAATACAAATAATTACCCAAGAGCATGCATAGTGTAAAAACTAATAATCAACATATTTTTGTGCAAAAATAAAAGAATAAAGAATTAAAGAAAAAGAGGGAAATATTTAGAATAAATATTGAGCAACCTAATCCCAAGGGAGGGCTCAGCATGGGCCTGACCGCATAAAAACCAAAAGTAGAGAGAGATAGGGAGCTCATACGTGTAAATAGACCTGCATATATAAAAATAAATTATTTTCCTCTTAAAAATAGAATAAAATGTGTTTGTACATATTTGTATATATTTGTAAATACAAAATCAAAATAAAAATTGAAAAATTAAAAAGAAAATAAAAAAGACTCCCTTGTACATATTCACCATGTATATAGAACCCCTATCCATATTTATTTCACCTTGTAAATAGATAAATTAATTTATATAAAAATTTGTATATATTCTATATTTAAGGGTGTAAATAAATAAAATAAAAACATAAAAACAAAAATAAAATAAAAAGAAACAAAATTAAAAATAAAAAAGAACATTGTACATATACCATGTATATAGATGTATATATCTATTTATTTAACCCTTGTATATAAATAATAAAAATAAAATAAAAATACCTTTTTATTCTTAATTTTATGCTATAAATAAATAAAATATAAAATGGGAATAAAAATGCACAAAAATAACTAATTAAAAATCAATAATTAAAAACCTATATTTGTGTAAAAACCTATGTATAACACTATAGTGTACATATCCTATTTTTATTTCAAAAAATTAATTAAAAATCACAAAAAATAGAAAAATTAAAACAAACATTTTTCATGTTTTGAGTTTTTAATAATTCAGCCATTTAGTATTTTATTTTTAATTTACAAATAATTATGTCGTGGCCTGTTCCCATTGGTCCACGGGGACGTTGACCCCCCGGTCAACTCCCCCCAGGACCACCGAGCCCCGGATCCGAGCCTGCGACCCGACTTCTCGAATTTCTTTACGCTCGGTCCGACGCCCATACCCGCAAACCTCAGGCTCTTCTTCTTCCTTGTGCATCCGAGATTCTCGCCCATCATCCGCGTAGGGATCTACGCTTCGTGGAACCCTGCCCGACCTCTTCTTCTCGGACCTGTACTCGCATATAAGCCGAGCTCCGCCTCCCATTTCAGCATCTTTGGCTCATTCGTTTTCCACCCAAGGACCTCCATCGCCTCCGCGAGAGTGACAGCTCGCTCCAGGCAGTGTTGCAGCGAGGAGGGGACGAGTAGACCATCGATCCGGCGACGTTGCGTCGCCTGGAGGTGACGCTCGAGCCTCGGACACCAACGGTCCTCGAGGCAAGGACCTGGAGCACCCCCAGCTCCTCCACAGTCGACATCATCCAGTAGGTAGCCCCTTTTCTTCTTCTATTTCCAGAATTTACGTTTTCCCCCAAATCGCCCCGTCGTTGTTCATCACTGATTCCGACCACTCTCGCCTTCGCCCCGATCATCGGAATAGCCCATCATCTCCGCCATTCCCCCGCGCACCTTTTCTGCCCACTCATTCACCCCGGTTCACAAAGGAACTGGGTATCGAGTTCCCTTGCCGTCGCTCCGCCGGAGCTCGCACGCCCCGCCGCACCGACCACCTTCACCACCCCTAACCGGGTCGAGGCACTTTGCCCTCGACCCAGGAGTGTGTTGCGTCATTTTGCAGGACCAGAGGAGCCCATATGAGGGCTCGACACTTAGGCACAACACCTCCGCCTCCGCCGACGTCGCCTGAGCTCTCCGGAGCTCCGTCGCGTCATCGGAGGGTTCCATTCGACGCGGGAAGGCGACTCTTCTCCGATCAGTAGCAGCCCGCGAGGAGGCCTCTAGCACCCACACGAGTCCGGCGAACCTCGCCGGCGTCCAGTTCATCGAGGACCTTCCAGAGCCGTCCGATTTCCCCTCCAGCTCCAGATTAGATCTCAGACGTCCACGCCAGGAACATCCATCACCGTTCGATCCTTGGAGGAGTGATTGTGACCGTCGATGTAGCGAGGTTCATCCACAGCGTGCGAGGATCGTCAGATCAGCCACGTGGTGAGCCCGCAGCCGTTCGATCAGAACAGAGGGCTCCTTTGTTGAGGCGCCACCCTCCTACGACCGTTGGATCTCCACGTGGTAGCCATCCGTCCCTCGATTTAATAAAGGGTAAACATCTCTTAGGCCCTTAGATTTTTAGGTGTTAATTTGTAGTCCTGTAAATATTTTAGACATTTTATTTGTGTGTGGTAATTTGCATATAGGACCCTGTAGTTTTTGGTATTTGCTTTTATACCCCTGCCTGGAACACGTACTTCGACAGGTGATTGTCTGGGTTAATTGCATGTATAGCCTTGATGTTCTAGGGTGTTATTGAATGAAATTAACTTTTTAGAATTTGCATAAATACCCCTGTGAATGGTTTTATTGTGCATGTGCGTTATTTAGTGGGTAATTTACACTGAAGCCCCTGGACTTTTAGTACGTGTTACTAAAGAGTCCAGGAACTTTAGTTTTATTGCAAATAGGTCCCTGAGTGCCCAGGTCATGCGCCTCGCACGTGATTTCATGGAGAAATTGCACCGGACCCCCTGGAACTTGTTCTATTTGCGTACATGTCCCTGTGCACTATACCTTGGTTTTCATTTTTAATAAAATAGCAAACCAACTCCAAATTTGATGAAAATTGGACCCATGGCTCCTACCATGGTGTAAAATTTTCTATAAATTTTGGAGACATTTTTTTATTTATTATTTTTAAAAATTCAAAACAAGCTTTTTTGTTACTGTCTAACTTTAAAATTCACATAAAATATTAAAACACCTTTAAAAATTACAAAAAAATTATATAGTGTTTGTTTTGCCTTGTTTGATTTTCTGACTAATTTTGGTCATTTTTGGATTCATAAAACTCATAAAAATTACAAAACTCCTAAAAACCCATAAAAATTCTAATAATTAAAAGAAAAATAAAAAATTAATAATTCCAGTGGCCTTATTTTCCTTGTACTCTCTTCTTTATAGGAAAATTACCTTCAGACCTAGATAGGGCTATTTTGCATTTTAAAGTGGCCCTCCAAGTCTGACTGGATAGTCCCTCTTATTTTCTGCGTTGTTTGATTTTTATAAAATTCAATAAAAATCAGAAAATTACCAAAAATTAATCAAAAATAGTAAAAAATATAAAAAGCATAAAAATATTTTTATTTGAATTTTTGGGTGATTTTTGAGTGATTTAAATAATTGGTTGTATTGGCTTGTTTACTTGCTTTTCTATTTTCTTAATTGAATTAAAAATCCAAAAAAATATAAAAAAATTAAAAATCCACCAAAAAGACTCTTCTTTTCTTTTATTTCTTTTTTAGACTACTTCGTAGGCCGCGAGGCCATCACGTGCTCCTTGTGTTCGACCCTGGTCGCTATACCAGGTTAATATAATAGCGAGACCGCTACGAGAGTTTTCTTTGATTTTTGCCTTTGTTTGGTAGTCTGATTTTTCTCGATCGACACCGCTTGGTGACTTGGGCCGCAACGACCCTTGATTACCTTTACCCGAGTCGTCGGGCGTGCCGTCACCTCGCTATCCTGAACATGGTCTGCCGCCTCAAATGTGTCCTCTGCCGAGAGTGTGCTCTCCAAGCCCTCCTCCGCTGGAATCTGTGGATCTGTGGCATCTGAACGTGAGAGGATGGCTCGTGAAACGCGATCTGACCAAGCGACTTCATCATCTGTAACCACAAAATCGCACTCATGATGGACATCTCGCTCTACCTTTGTCATCTGCTCTGAATCACTGAACTGCTCTGACTAGGCTGAATCTCACGCTCTAGTCTCATCGATCATTTCTATTTGTATACTCTCACCCTCGATGCGAAAGTATACCTTCTCGCTATCATGATCAGACACTGCCTTGGCTATGACAAAGAACAGACGTCCTAGAATGATGGGGGTATCAGTCACAGACTTAGGGATCTCCATGTCCAATACAATGAAGTCCACGGAGAATTTCAAGCTCTGAATTGTGACGACCACATCCTTCAACAACTCCTTTGGCCTCTTGACAGATCTATTAGCAAACTGAAGGACTGTCCTGCTCTATCGAAGAGGGCCAAACTCAAATCTGTCGAGTAATGCTACCGGAAGTAGGTTGATGGAAGAACCGCTGTCTAATAGAGTCCCATCAAACCTCTGCTCATGGATATGACATCTGACATAGGGAGCTCCTGCATCTGGCCTCTTGGCTGGCAGACGGTTCTGAATGGCGAAGTAGGTAGCACGAGTGAGCACATGGATCTCTGCATGATGGTTCATCTTCTTCCTGCGAATGGTGGTCTTCTTTCTGAGGTTCCTCTGGAAGAGAGGGATGTGCTCAAGTGCCTCTTGTAGAGTCAGCTGAATCTGAAATCTATCTATCATCTGTTGGCTGAACTCTAACTGCTGGCTCTTAATGTTCCTGCAATTGGTGGTCTTCTCTCTGAGGTTCCTCTTCTTCCTGCGAATGGTGGTCTTCTCTCTGAGGTTCCTCTGGAAGAGAGGGATGTGTTCAAGTACCTCTTGTAGAGACTTCTTAATCTGAAATCTATCTATCATCTGCTGGCTGAACTCTAACTGCTGAATCTGAATATGAAATCTATCTATCATCTATCACCAGCAACGACACCATTCTGATGAGCGACCCGAGCGACTAAGGTTAAGTGATATCAAAGGTCATTGCGACCTCAACCACTCGAACCGGGCTCAATGAGAAAATGTAGACCTCCAACGAAATCAATCCATAATAAAAACGAGGCAAGCGGTCTTGCTAGTTATTTAACATGGTATAGCCACTAGGGTCGAACACAAGGAGCACAGAATGAAACCTACGATGTAATCAGGTAATCCAAGCAATAAAGGTAATTTTGGTGGGTTTTTTAATTTTTAATTTTTTATCATTTTCTATTAAGAAAATAAATAAAAAAAGATAAAAATCACACTCAAGCAATTATTTAAAGGACTAAAAATACTCAAAAATTCAAAACAAAACTATTTTTATGTTTTTTAAATATTCAGATGTTTTTGTGTATTTTATGGGGTTTCTCTTATTTTTATATAATTTTATAAAAATAAAAGAGAGAGGAAAACTAGAAACAATGTGCAACCGAGATGAAAAGGCACTTTAAAAAATATCTAAAGTTCTTATAAAATCCTAGCAATAAATTTTTATGAAAATATAAAATAAACACTACCTATAGAAACTAAAAACTCATTTTTTTATTTTTAATGAATTTTTAATTATTTTTATAGGGTTTTGGTCTTTTTCAAATTTTATGTTTTTTACAAAAAGAAATGCAATGAAAATCACAAAAAATATAACAAGACAAAACAAGCACACACGAATTTTTTTAGAATTTTTAAAGATATTTTTCTATTTTTAAGTGCTTCTTCAAAATAGACAGGGACACTTTTTAGGGTTTTTGATTTTTAGAAAAAACCCAATAAAATCAAAATACGTCATAAAAATTACCAAAAATACTACACACTAGCAGGAGCTACATGTAAAATTTTTGGAATTTTTGGAGTAGCTTTGATATTTATTTAATTAAAAACAACATACAAGTTACATGTACCTAAATGCAATTTATTTAAGTTTTAGGACTAAATATTAACATGAAATAAAAGCATAGAATAAGATCTGTAATTTAACCAATAAAATTCGTACATGCGCTAAAAACACGCTCACAGGGGCATATCTGCAATTTAAGAAAACATTTAAATCATAACACCGACAAAGTATTGGGTAAAAGTTGCAAATACAACACTATGCACGTGACCAAGCACGTGTCTAAGACAGAAAGGACTAAACTGCAAATATCTGAAACTACGGGGAACTATATTGCAAAAAGGTCCAACTATAACTTTTATTTTACAGACCAAAACATAAACTAATATAAACGCAAGGGAAAAGGAGCAATATACCCTCGATGCACATGAGTCACATGTGGTTGGCCGCGTGTCGTCTGCTGGTGAAGCGAGATCATGCGGCTTTGCGGGCGTCAGGTGTCAGATCTGACAATGTAAGATGGTCGGGGACATGGCACGTACGGGGCCATTAGATCTGACATCTAACGATCTGACACATCGGATGGATGGAACCTTAGGATAGGATCTAGAGGGCGGAGTCGATCCAACAGTGTAGGACCCAACTGGAAGAACAATGCCCAGATGAACTTCGCTGGGGCTAAGGAAGAGATCCTCACCCCGATGGAAGATCAACAAGCACTGGAGTGATCATGGGAAGGGTCCGCGTCAGGTGAACGACTCGGATAGGAGCTCCGAAGGCTGTATTGGCGTGACGGCGAAAGGCAATTGGAGATGCTCCGGCGAGCTCTGGAGAGGGTGGTATGGAGGTTCTCAACGTGCGGTAGGACCTGGAACGAGTAGCTCTGACTTGGAGCTATGCTCCGGTCTGGGTTATTGAGAATGAAAACCAAAGAAGCAGGGGTGAATGGGGTTCGATCTCCGGCGAACGCGGTAGAAGGAGATCTTGGACCTAATCCTGACTAGATGGGCTAAGATTAGGGTGATCAGGTTGTGGGAGGAGCTGGAGAGTGAGCGGATGGCTCGATCGAAGTGGCTGAGAGCGGGTGACGGAGCTCCGACTGGCTGGTCGGAGTTGGCGGAGCGAAGGTGGTGGACAAATGAAAGATTGGAATCAAATGGACTAAGGCGGACGATAAAAAGCTCACATGAAGGTCGGAACAGATTCCTCAACTCCATGCAAAGATGGGCGTCAGGGTTATGGCCTCGACCAAGCGACTGAAGATGAGAAAGGCTTCTCGCAGCGGATCTCCAACCACGAAGGGGGAGCGTCGGCGTCACTACACCAACTCAATCACCAAGAGGCACTTCAAATGGCTGTCACCACGCTGAAGGTTCCTAGGTTAACGAGAGGGAATGAGGCGCGAACTACCGACCTAGGGAGGCGGATGAAAGATTTTATAGCAGTCCCAGGTAGCTGGAAAGATCGAGAAAGGGTGTGCGAACCGAGAAGGATCCGTGCTTCCCTAGGGATCCGTGGGGATCTTGGATCCATGGGAAGACACAAGCGAAGTTTCGGTGCAAATGGATGCGCGATCCGACCTAGGGAATTTTGAAAGAAGGTCTGATAGAGAGATCAGGTCGGGTCAAGCCCTGGAAGAGGGGGTTGACCCGAGTCAACTTCAGATGTGGACCAATCACGGGCGGGCTAGAATAAGGACAAAACCCGCTACACGATAAAATAGCAAGGAAAATGAAAGATAACTAAATTAAAAATAGTAAATGAATTTAAATTTAAAAATTAATAAAATGAAAAATGTTTGTTATTTTTAAAGAGTTTTTTCCGTGATTTTTTTTATGAAAAATAAATTATTCTATATACAATATATTATATTATGTACAAGTATATTATATCTATGTATTTTTTACACTTATTTTTAATTTAATATTTTTAAAAAAATACCCCAAATTTTATATTTTATTTATTTACAAAATAATTTTTGGAGTTTAAAAACATTTTTGTTTTATTTTATTATTTATTTATAGGTATAAAATAAATAGACAAGGGATTGTATATACATGTATTATGTACAAGTAAGAGAGAGTTTTTATTTCCTTTTCATTTTTATTTTTCTTAATTTTATTTTATTTTTAGAAATATATACAAAGAAGTGAAAACATATTTTTATTTTTATTTATATTTTGACAAAAGTAATTTATGTGCACACATGATACGTCTATACAAGCTAGAGTGGCCATATCTCTCTCTACTTATTTTATTTGGCGATCAGGCCAATGCTTGGCCCTCTCTTGGGGTTTGGGTCACTCAGTCTTTATTCTAAATACTTCCTTCTTTTTTTCTTTTTACTCTTTATTCTTTTATTTTTGCACTAATTATATAATATTAATACATGCATGCATATTACTAAGTTATTGTATTTACACCTATTTACAAGATGCTTTGCCAATATAATTAGCTAAAATAAAATAATAAAGAGTGACGAATAGGGACTCATCAGTGCCCAGCACGTGAGGGTCCTCCTTCCCACTCAACGCCTTCCCTCTCCGTCAATCCACAGTCGTCGCACCGCCTTGATCCACCGAATCGAGCTACCTTCGGTTAACCCCACCATCTCGTCAACGACCGGAGGACCATCACCATTGACCCCATCCTTATCCAAGCAATACCTAACCATCCTTATGATGAATACTCATTCATCACTCTTTATTCTTATATTTTAGCTACAAAAACCTTTGCAAATGCATGTATATGTGTGTAAATACAAATAATCATCCAAGAGCATGCATAGTGTAAAAAGTAATAATTAGCATGTTTTTGTGCAAAAATAAAAGAATAAAGAATTAAAAGAAAAAGAGGGAAATATTTAGAATAAATATTGAGCAACCTAATCCCAAGGGAGGGCTCAACATGGGCCTGACCGCATAAAAATCCAAGTAGAGAGAGATAGGGAGGTCATGTGTAAATACACCTGTAAATATAATAAAAATATTTTCCTCTAAAAATAGAATAAAATGGGCTTGTAAATATTTTTATATATTTGTAAATATAAAATCCAAATAAAAATAGAAAAATTAAAAAGAAAATAAAAATAACTCCCTTGTACATATTCACCTTGTACATAGACACCCCATCACTAATTATTTCACCTTATAAATAAATAAATTAAATCCCTAAAACTTGTATATATTCTATCTTTTATGGTGTAAATAAATAAAATAAAAACCATAAAAACAAAAATAAAATAAAAAGAACAAAATTAAAAACAAAAAAAGAACATTGTATATAATTATACACATCTATTTATTTAACCCTTGTACATAAATAATAAAAATAAAATAAAAATACCTTTTTATTCCTAATTTTATGCTATGAATAAATAAAATATAAAATGGGAACTAAAATGCACAAAAATAATTAATTAAAAATCAAAAAGCCATATTGTATATATACCTATATATAGCACTATAGTGTAAATACATTATTTTTATTTCATAAAATTAATTAAAAATCACAAAAAAAATAGACAAAAATAAAACAAACATTTTCATGTTTTGAGTTTTTAATAATTCAGCCATTTGCTATTTTTAAATCAGTTTTTAAATCATTTCCAAGTGGTTTGATCTCATTGGTCCGCGGGGGACGTTGACCCCCCGGTCAACTCCCCCCCTTGGACCACTTCCCACGGGTCCATGACGCCCGACCCGATTTCGCTGAATTTTCACGTCATGACCCGACCCCTAAATCCGCAAACCCCAGGTTCTTCTTCTTCCTTGTGCATCCGAGATCCTCGCCGGATCATCCGCGTGGGGATCCGCGCTTCGTGGAACCCTGCCCGACCTCCTCTTCTCGGACCTGCACTCACATATAAGCCGAGCTTCGCCTCCATTTCATTCCATCTTTGGATCTTTTCTCTCCACCCTAGGACCTCCACAACCTCCGCGAGAGTGACAGCTCACTCCAGGACGTGTTGTAGCGAGGAAAGGGAGACCGTACCACTGATCCGGCAGCTACGCGCCACCGTGTGCCGCCTGGAGGTGACGCTCGAGCCTCGGGCACCTACGGCCCTTGAGGCAAGGACCTAGAGCATCCCCAGCTCCTCCACAGTCGACCTCGACCAGTAGGTAGTCCCCGTTCTTCCTCTATTTCTTTAATTTTGCTTTTCGCCCAATTTCCCCCGTCCGTCCATCGCTGATTCTGACCACCCTAGCTACCCATTCGATCATCGGAGTCGACCCACATATCCGCCTTCCCTCCGCGCACCTTCTCCACCCCTTCGTTCAACCCAGCTCGCACAGGAGCTGGGAGTGGGGCTCCTCCGCCGTCGCTTCACCGGAGCCCCTTCATCCCGACGCGCCGACCACCCACACCACTCCTAACCGGGTCGAGGCACTTTGCCCTCGACCCAGGAGCGTGTTGCTGTGCTTTGCAGGTTCATCCGAGCCCATCTGAGGGCTTCGACTCTTTGGAGCAACAGCTCCTCCTCCGCCAGTGCCGTCGGAGCTCTCCAGAGCTCCTCGCCACCATCGGAGTGGACCATTAGACGCGGGAGGACAAGGCAATTCTTCTCCGATCAGTAGCAGCCCGCGAGGAGGTCTTCAACGCGTACACGAGCCCGACGAACCTCGCCAGAGTCCAGTTCTTCGAGCATCCTCCGCAGCCGTTCGATCCTCCTCCAGCTCCAGATCAGATCCCAGACGTCCATTAGAGGAGCCACACCAGTTGTTCGATCATCAGAGGAGGGATCAGAACCGTCCGATCGTCGAGGGTTAGTCACATCGCTTCTTGTCCGTCCGATCTCCACGTGGCGATCATCCATCCCTCGAATTAATAAAGGGTAAATTTCTTCTTAGTCCTTTAGCTTTTTAGTTGTTCTGCTTTAGCCCTGTAAATATTTTAGAAACTTTATTTCAGTTTGGTAATTTACATTGCGGACCCTGTCGTTTCTTGTATTTGCGTTTACACCCCTGTTTGTAGTGGAACACGTGCTTCGACACGTGCTTTTCTGGGTTAATTGCATGTATGGGCTGATTGTTTCAGGGTGTTAATGAATGAAGTTATAGTTTTAGTATTTGCAGAAATACCCCTGTGAATGGTTTAATTGCGTATGTGCTTGATTTAGTGGGTAATTTACACTGAAGCCCCTGGACTTTTAGTACGTGTTACCAAATAGTCCAGGAACTTTAGTTTTCTTGCAAATAGGTCCCTGAGTGCCCAGGTCACGCGCCTCACGCGTGATTTCGTGGAGAATTTGCACCGGACCCCCTGGAACTTTTATTAATTGCGTACAGGTCCCTGTGCACTGTACCATTGTTTTTGATTTTAATAAAATAGCAAACAAACTCCAAATTTGATGAAAATTGGACACATGGCTCCTGTGGTGTAAAATTTTCTCTAATTTTTGGAGACATTTTTTATTATTTTTGATATTTTTAAAAATTCAAAAACATGCATTTTCTCTACTGTCTAGCTTTAAAAATCACAAAAAATATTAAAACATCTCTAAAAATTACAAAAAAATATATAGTGTTTGTTTGGCCTTGTTTGATTTTCTGACCAATTTTGGTCATTTTTAGATTTATAAAACACATAAAAATTACAAAACCCCTAAAAACCCATAAGAATTCTAATAAATAATTGAAAAATCAAAAATTAATAATTTTGGTGCCTAAATTTTCCTTGTATTTTCTTCTTTATAGGAAAATTACCTTCAGACCTTGATAGGGCAATTTTGCATTTTAATTTGTCCCTCCAAGTCTGACTGGACAGTACCCTTCTTTTCTTGTCTTGTTTATTTTTATAAAATCCGATAAAAATCAGAAAAATACCAAAAATTACCTAAAAACAGTAAAAAAATATAAAAAAACATAAAAACATTTTTGTTTGGATTTTTGGATGCATTTTGAGTAATTAAATAAATCATCCATGTTGCTTGTTTATTGATTTCCTTATTTCTTTTATTAATTTAAAAATCTAGAAAAAAAATATAAAAACATAAAAAAATCCACCAAAAATATTTGTCTTTTATTTTTTTATTTTAGATTACTTCGTAGGCTGCAAGGCCATCATGTGCTCCTTGTGTTCGACCCTCGTCGCTATACTAGGCTAATCTAATAGCGAGACCGCTACTTAAGCTTGTTTGATTTTACATTGTTTTGGTGGTATATTTTTCTTGATCGACTGCGCTTGGTGACTTGGGTCGCAACGACCCTTGATTACCTTTACTCGAGTCGCCAGGCGTGTCATCAGAATGGCACCATTGCTAGGGAGCACGGCTTAGTGGTCTTTTTCTTTTTTTTTTTCATTTTCTTTTTTTTCTTTTCTTTTCTTTTTCACGGCTTTCCGCGTCTCTTTCTGAGTCCACGGCTTTTCGTGGCTTTTTATTTTTCTCTTATTTTTCTTTTCTTTTCTTTTCTTTTCTTTTGTTTTTGTTTTTGTTTGATTTTGCTTGTTTATTTTATTTGCCATTTTTGTACATATACCCCTGTTTAGTTTCCTGCCTTTATTTGATTATTTTATTTTGTCTGTGACACTCTGTTTCTTTCTTGCGAGGGCCCGAGGACCGAGGCGGCGACTCTCGAGAAGCCGGCGCAACCGCGAGATTCGGAGGCGGCTCCCTTCTGCACGGAGCCGCAGGAGAGCGTGAGAGGGTAGTTGAGTGGGAGAGGTTTAGATTAGCTTAGACTTTTATTCATTTGATTTGTTCTAATAATACAGGGACAGTTGGACTTGGACTTGGATAGCTTCTCGGGTCTGTTTCTCCGAGCACCGGTGTGCTCGGGGGACCCTTAGGTTTTTCGTGGCTTTCTCCGCGGTTTTTGTTTTTCGCTGCCTTTTCCGGTTTCACGCGGTTTTTCTCGAGCCCCTAGCTTTAGGACTTTCTGGTTGACTGTCCGTACTGAGTAGGATCCAAACACCTAATAGACTGCTTGTGCCTATAGTTCGTTAATTGGACCTACTAATAAAAGATTAATAAAAATAGCTGACTCACTCCCTTCGAGCCTACGTGCCGTAGCCTGCCCTGCCAAGCGCTGCTCCTGAACCCGATGTGTCAGGAGGAGGAGGGGTAGACCGAGACCAGACCCTTTGGATCGAAGGACTGGTGACTAGCTAGACGGTTCTTTCGAGTAGAAGTTGCCTTCTTAGGGACTCGGTTTTCCGCTGCACCATATAGGTAGTTTACTTTCTGTCTTTCAATTCTGCGCAGATCATATTGCATGTAGAGTGCTGGAGACAGGTACGCATTTCTTACTCTGCATGCATCATTGATTTCATCGCCCATCGGCTTTTTCGTCTTCTCCCCCTATTTTTGACTTAATAACCAGGAGAACCGAAATATTCGTTAGGCATTTTTGTTTTTATTGAAAAAGACCTAAAAAGAAAAACAATAAAATTGGGACTGCTAAAACTATTGACCCTAAAAGACACCTCATTTAAAAAAACTTGTCTTGGGGAGAGCAACCCCCTCATTGTTTGGTTTGATTGTGCGAGAGAGTGACCCGAACACTAGGTAGAGCCCTCTGGTACTCTTCTCGACTGATTACCGACTTCTTCTGTGCATGACAGTCGGTTGGAAAAGTATCGGGTATCCCAACAGGTCACGTAACCGCTCTGATATCTTGATTGTTCACCAAAATAAAATTGACAAGATAAATTGATCGAGACTTTACGGTCATCAGCTCGCGTTGCGTTGGTGAACTAGGGGTTTGCTTTTGATCATAGTTTTTCCAGATCTCATCCGCCTTACTCGCCACATCAAGATGATGGGCAGACGATCTCTTAGGCAGCCTCTGGCTGCACCGCTTTCGGGTTCGTCTACCCGTTCATCTAGGTTGGTTTGCGAGAGCCAAGACCAGCTCTCCGAACTCGAGTATGATTCCACCCTGTTCCCCCTCGACCCCCTTTCTTTCTGTTCCGAGAGGCCAGTACCAGAGGAGAGACTTTCAGATTTATCGGCACCTGAGTATGGATCATTTGATTTTGCAGAGACCATGGCTGGCAGTTCTGATGATCGCAGTAGAGGTCCACAGCCTGATAGTTTTGTTTTGGACAAGGGAGCGATCAACTCCATCCTGATTGCCTCCCTCGAGACGGTACAACAGCAGTTGAGGGATCAGGGAGCTTTCATGTTAGATATGAGGAGAGAGATGAAGCAGATGAGAGCAGAGCGAGAGCAGCATAGAGACGGGCCGAGAGTCCCAGATGATGCAGTAGTAGCAGCCGCAACAGCCGCAACGGTAACCATCGCGGCAGGAGCAGGAGACCCACCGAGACCGATGCGGGAGTTGCACAACCCCGGATCGACCCTGATGCATCACTGGGTTGTTTTACCAGCCATCGTGGGGTACTTCAAGTTCCCCCCGAACACCTTGCAGCTCCTCCCCCATTTCCATGGGCTCGCCACCGAGGAGCCCCATCTCCACCTCTAGGAGTTCCTTATGATCTGCAGTACTGTCCACGATCGTCAGGTGGGCCAGGATACTATCAGGATGATTGCCTTCCCCTTCTCTTTGGCAGACAGAGCAACCACCTGGCTGAAACATCTGGAGAAGTTCGTCTACACTTGGGAGCAGCTCCGCACCGAGTACTTGCATAAGTACTACCCACTCGGGCAGACCAATGCCGCGAGAGCCCTGATTAGCAACTTCTCCATGCTCCCCAACGAGCAGTTCCATGAGGCATGGGAGAGGTTCAGATAGCTGGCTGACAGATGCCCGCACCACGACATTTCCAAGCCGAACTTCGTGCAGAGCTTTTTCAGCGGGCTGACACCAGAGCTTCAGGGCTTGGTGAACGCTTCTTGTGGCGGGTCTTACTTTGCCAAGGATCACGACCAGGTCTGGGCCATCTACGAGGAGATGGCTGAGAACTACATGGTGATGTCCCAGACCCGGTTATACACTCAGGGCAGACCCCAGCAGCCACAACCCGTGCAGTACCAGAGGATAGCACGGGTCGACGCCGGTCATTCTAGTTCGTCTGCGGCAGTAGCACAGGCAAAGAGTACAGCCGCAGACATGGGCATCATCAGCGAGAAGCTGGACCAGATGGAGTTGATTGAGAAGAAGCAGTGCCAGGGCATCACTCAGATGGAGCAGATGGCACAGACTCTGAGCGACATGAAGACCCAGCTCATGTGTCTCCAGGAGGCACAAACGGCTCCCCAGCCCCATCTTCAGTCGCGAGGCGATCCAGGTAGCAGCAGCAGCTCGTCCTAGCGCTCCAGCTCACACCAACAGCCTAGACAGGTTCACCTTGTACAGGCGGAGCCGTACCAGCAGCCGCAACTCACCTACCAGGCACCATCATCTACTGACACTCAGATGGTGGTATACCAGCCGGATCAGCCTCTGGCAGTGCTCCCGCCACCCCAGTATGACACAGAGCCGTTGACGGATGTCAACAAGATTTGGTATGACCACCCCCAGCCCGGTATCCGACGAGACCATCCTGGATTCCGTTGGGGGACCGGAGGTGCCCAGCCCCAGCAACAGCTGTCAGGTCAGGGTGGCCAGTACAGCCATCAGAGGGATCACCAGCCGCAGCAGCAGCAGCCCCTAGTGTACCCACCACAGCAACAGCAGCAGTCATCGTATGGTCCTCGTCCCTATCAACAGGGATAGTCTTGGAGGCGAGATCAGCCTCACCAACAGCAGCGTCAGTCACACCCGTACCCCTCTCAGCCACAGCACCAGTTCCAGCAGCCTCATTACCAGAGAGGCTACCCGTCGGGCTCTCATGGTCCACCCTACGAGAGCCCCGCCTTGGATGACATAGCCCGCCTTCTCACAGATCAGCAGGCTACCTTTCGACGGGAGATGGACGAGTTCCGCTAGGAGATGTGGGACATCGTGAGAGGGAAGGCCACCATCCCTACCCAGATTGAGCCGAACCCCAACAACCTGAAGAGGAAATCTGAGCAGGTAGCTTGTACTGAGTATGCCACTCCTAGTGATGTATTTGGTGATATGTCTGCATACCTTTTTGATACTGATTTTGTCACACTTAGTAGCGGTAGGATGCCAGCAGGCGGTGCCTCGTCTGAGCTACATCATGAGGATACACCCAGAGCGCCTGACGACGAGGAGGAGAGCAGTACTGAGGCCGCTACAGATGATGACGGTGGTACTGATGCCACCAAGGATGCTGATCCCACCGGCGGTGCTGAGGCCACCGTTTCACCAGTTGGAGGAGGTGGTACTGAGGCCACCCCTAACGCCGAGATAGAGCGCGGTACTGAGGCCGCGAGTCTTCCAATCGATCCAGCCGATGGTGGTACTGAGGCCACCCATGCTTCTGTTGAGAGACCTGTAGTTTTTCCTACTTCTGATGTATCTCGGAACTCTATTTTGAATAAAGGAAAAGGTTTGGTTTTTTCTGGTCCCACTGTGGTGCATGATGTATGTGTGGATCCGGCCGTTGAGCCGTCTAGACCTTTTCCTAGTCCTTCATCTGAGAAGGACCCCGTGATCCCCTTCCCTAAAGCCCTTCAGATGGGGAAGGGGAAGAAAAAAGAAAATCCCAAAAAGAGAGGAGGAAGAGTTCAGCCAGCAGTTGATAGATCGGTTTCACATACAGCTGACTCTTTAGGAGGCTTTGCAGCACATTCCCCTTCTTCAGCGTTCACTGAGAGATAGGACCGCAGTCAGGAGGAAGAGGAGGGACCACCACTCAGAGATCCATGTGCTGACGAAAGCCACGTGTTTCGCGATCCAGAACCGACTGCCGGCCATGAGGCCAGATTCCGGAGCCCCTTATGTCAGATGCCACATTAGAGAGCAGAGGTTCGACCGTACTCTATTAGATAGCGGATCGTCGATCAACCTACTTCCGGCAGCCCTTCTCGACCGCTTCGAATTGGGCACTCTTAGAAAGAGCAGGACAGTCCTTCAGTTTGCTGATCGATCTGTCAAGAGGACGAAGGGGTTGTTACGAGACGTTGTCGTCACGATTCAGGGCCTGCAATTCCCCGTGGACTTCGTAGTGTTGGACATGGAGATCCCTGAGTCCGTGACCGATACCCCCATCATTCTCGGCCGTCCGTTCTTGGCCATAGCCAAGGCGGTGACTGACCATGATAGCGGGAAGGTATACTTTCGCGTCGAGGGCGAAAGTGTACAAATAGAGACGGTCGAGGACAGCAGAGTCAGAGAGAGAGCATGCTCAGAGACGACTCAGACAAAGAGCAGCTGATAGAGGCAGGGCTAGACATCCACCAGGATTGTGACTTTGTGATCACAACCGATGAGGCAGTTTGGGCAGACCCAGCAGCACATGCCATCCTCTCATTTTCAGATTCCGCTGATGCAGAGATGACAACAGAGGAGAGCTTGGAGAGCACATTCCTGGTCCAGGATACTTCTGAGGCAGCAGAGCCGGTTCTCGACTGCGACACTGATTTTTGTGATGATGGTGGTACTGATGCCACCTTAGATGATACAGATCCCTCGGAGTCAGAGTCTGATTGGGCAGATTGTGATGATTATATGCCAGACCTGATTTCCACTGAGCCTGCAGATGAGGAGGAGGTAGATGCCGAGCAGGGTAGAGACAGTCCAGCCGGGCAGCCTTCTCCAGTTCTTGAGAGTGACAGGGAGTTTCAGTTCTCCCATGCAGATTTGGCAGCATTCACGCAGACTTTCCAGAGGCCAGATCCACCAGCACCCAGTTGTCCAGAGCTGAAGCCGCTTCCTACATCGCTGAAGTATCGATTCCTTGCAGGTGAGCCTGAGATGTACCCAGTCATTATCTCCGCCGATCTGACTGGAGAGCAAGAATCCCATTTGATGGAGGTTCTTGAAAAGAACCACAAGGCGATAGGATGAACCGCAAGGCGTTTGCCCTCGACCCAGGAGCGTGTTGTTGTGCTTTGCAGGTTCATCCGAGCCCATCTGAGGGCTTCGAGTCTTTGGAGCAGCTGCTCCTCCTCCGCCAGTGCCGCCGGAGCTCTCCAGAGCTCCTCGCCACCATCGGAGTGGACCATTAGATGCGGGAGGACAAGGCGATTCTTCTCCGATCAGTAGCAGCCCGCGAGGAGGTCTTCAGCGCGTACACGAGCCCGGCGAACCTCGCCGGAGTCCAGTTCTTCGAGCATCCTCCGCAGCCGTTCGATCCTCCTCCAGCTCCAGATCAGATCCCAGACGTCCATTAGAGGAGCCACACCAGCTGTTCGATCATCAGAGGAGGGATCAGAACCGTCTGATCGTCGAGGGTTAGCCACGTCGCTTCTTGTCCGTCCTATCTCCACGTGGCGATCATCCATCCCTCGACTTAATAAAGGGTAAATTTCTTCTTAGGCCCTTAGCTTTTTAGTTGTTCTGCTTTAGTCCTGTAAATATTTTAGAAACTTTATTTCAGTTTGGTAGTTTGCATTGTGGACCATGTCGTTTCTTGTATTTGCGTTTACACCCCTATTTGTAGTGGAACACGTCCTTCGACACGTGCTTTTCTGGGTTAATTGCATGTATGGGCTGATTGTTTCAGGGTGTTAATGAATGGAGTTATAGTTTTAGTATTTGCAGAAATACCCCTGTGAATGGTTTAATTGCGCATGTGCTTGATTTAGTGGGTAATTTACACTAAAGCCCCTGGACTTTTAGTACGTGTTACTAAATAGTCCAGGAACTTTAGTTTTCTTGCAAATAGGTCCCTGAGTGCCCAGGTCACGTGCCTCGCGTGTGATTTTGTGGAGAATTTGCACCGGACCCCCTGGAACTTTTATTAATTGCGTATAGGTCCCTGTGCACTATAACATTGTTTTTTATTTTAATAAAATAGCAAACAAACTCCAAATTTGATGAAAATTGGACACATGGCTCCTGCCATGGTGTAAAATTTTCTCTAATTTTTGGAGACATTTTTGATTATTTCTGATATTTTTAAAATTCAAAAATATGCATTTTCTCTACTGTATAGATTTAAAAATCACAAAAAAATATTAAAACATCTCTAAAAATTACAAAAAATATATAGTGTTTGTTTGTCCTTGTTTGATTTTCTGACCAATTTTGGGCATTTTTAGATTTATAAAACACATAAAAATTACAAAACCCCTAAAAACCCATAAGACTTCTAATAAAAAATGAAAAATCAAAAATTAATAATTTTGGTGCCTAAATTTTCCTTGTGTTTTTTTCTTTACAGGAAAATTACCTTCAGACCTTGATATGCCATTTTGCATTTTAATTTGTCCCTCCAAATCTGACTGGACAATACCCTTCTTTTCTTGTCTTGTTTTATTTTTATAAAATCCGATAAAAATTAGAAAAATATCAAAAATTACCTAAAAACAGTAAAAAATATAAAAAAACATAAAAACATTTTTGTTTGGATTTTTGGATGCATTTTGAGTAATTAAATAAATCATCCATGTTGCTTGTTTATTGATTTCCTTATTTCTTTTATTAATTTAAAAATCCAAAAAAAATATAAAAACATTAAAAATCCACCAAAAATATTTGTCTTTTATTTTATTTTATTTTAGACTACTTCGTAGACCGCAAGGCTCTCACGTGCTCCTTGTGTTCGACCCTGGTCGCTATACCAGGCTAATCTAATAGCGAGACCGCTACTTAAGCTTGTTTGATTTTACATTGTTTTGGTGGTCTATATTTTTCTTGATCGACCGCGCTTGGTGACTTGGGTCGCAACGACCCTTGATTACCTTTACTCGAGTCGCCAGGCATGTCATCACCTTACCACCTCCCTGATCTTTGGAACCCATCGCGTGTAACTTAGCCGTCCCCTCTATCCCCTTCCAGATCATCTTTAACAACCAAATCACCAACCTTCTCTGAACTCAACTCCCTATGTCTCCTCGCCCGAAGCCTTATCCCCATCTCCAGGTCGTTGACCCCTTGATCCTAATCTAACTAACCTAATCCCCATCGCCACTCCTCTATCCTTTAATGATCTTGTATCCTCCATCACCTAACAAACTCTATCCTATCTCAAAACCATCTTCAACCACCACTGACTCGTGCAACGACCCCTCTATTTATCTTCGTTGCCATCCCTCGAGCAAAGGCATCCGTAGATATCCGCCGATATCCTCCAACTCACCGAATATAGGAGAGATAGATAGTCGAGAGGTGGCCAATGACAACGGACACTACCTCCGGTGAGAACACCTCTTCAGTGAGATCTAGAGGGACTATGCCCCTCTAATGCTCCTCTTCTTGCAGAGATCGTCAGAGCCTCCTGTTGCTCCACCGCTGATGAATCTCCATTTCATTACCTTTATTCTATCATTGTGGCCTTAAAAACCCTAGCCAATGCTTGTAAATAACATCAATTTGTACAAAATAGCATTCATTATGTATTGAATTTATTATATATAAAACATGGGTTTTAATGCCAAAATTATAGAATAAAGAGAAGAAAAGAAAAATGAATAAAATATCGAAGATATTTTATGACCCTAAACCCTGAGACCAAGTCGAGAATTGAGTTCACCGACAAGGAATAAAGTAGGGGGAGATGGGGGCCAAGAATTGAGTTCCCAGACTCATATCTTTCAAATAAAACTCAAAACATATCAAAATCACCTCTAATTGTATATAACTTTTCACAGGCTATTTAATGGTGGTGGTTTTATATTTTTTGGAGTTACTGCGTGAAAGTTAGGTTTTTGATCCCTATTGTTTATTATACCGATTAAAATATTCAATTTATTCATTATTCATTATTTTTACAAATTCATATTTTTATATTTTTATAATTATTATTTATAACATTTGTACATATTAAAACCAAAATAAACCAAAACAAAAATGTAAAATAAAATGAGTCTATAAATACATAGGCAAAATACCTATGTTATTACTTGTATATAAATAAAAAGGGGATTTTATTCTTTCATTATTTATTCTTTATATTTTATAATATTTTAAATATTATCTATATTTTGTTAAAAATATCATCCAAAATAAAACTCATTAAAACACATTAAAAGAAAAAGATGTATATAAAACATAGGTAAAATACCTATAAAAGATATATATCTATTTATTTAAGTACACAAATAACATCATAAGAATATAAAAAATATATTTATAATCATAAAAATAAGATATAAATAATAAAATAATAAAATAAAATAATAAAATAAAATATACAAAATAAAAATAAAAATGAACAAAATATAGGCAAATATACCTATAAATACACTACTAAAATTAACTACTAATAAAATACACCAAAAAATAAAAAGCACAATAAAATACTAAATAAAAAATAAACATTTTTTTATTTTATACTCGAAAAATAATAAAATCATTTATTATTTTTAAATCATTATTCTTTAATAAAACACCCTATTTTGTCTTTATTCGAGTGACGTGGAGCAATCCCTGCGCGTGAACTGTTGACCTCTAGTCAACTGTACCTGTGTGTCAGAACAGTCCCATCCTCCATTTTCATGCATTTTTCACGGCCGCTAAATTGACCAATCGACCCCGATTTCTTCATGACATTTCATCATGGATATCCCATGATTCACGCCGAACCTACAGAACCCCTGTACATAGCGCCATTTCATCGATTTTCCCCGGTCAATAAGGGTGCATATCATTGTTTATAAATAAGAGACCTCCGACCTCCATTCAATTTTGGCCATCTTCGAGCCCAAGAGCCGCCGCATCTCGACCAAAGAGCGTATACAACTGGAGTCCCCTGAGGTGCTGGGAGCTTGCAGAGGAGGAGGTGCGCCCAAGGCCGCCCACGCCGGTGACCTCTACTCCATGCCTTCTTCGGCAGGTATGAGCTGCGCTTTTTATGATTTTTAGGTAGACTTTAATTCTAGTATTTAATTATGCACTTAGTTTAGTGCTTATACCGTAGACTAGCGTAAAATCCGAGATTCATAGTTCGTCGGAGCTCCGCTCAGGCAAACGATTCCACCATGTAACACCTTGGTTCTCCGACCCCCATTCCATCTCATTTGATTCCCCACCATTTTCTCCACCTCCCAACCACCTTAGACCAACCGAAACCCCTTTTTTGTGAATCAATGCTTTACTCTGCCACCTCACCGGAAGCCTCTCCTCCCACCTCATTTTTGACACTCACGGCTTCATTCTTGGTCGAGGATCACCTCCTTGAGCTGCGTTTCCATCCTATGCAGGTCACGCGCCCCACAGAGCTCATCTGGGCTCGAATCAACTCAACTTGCAGGTATCTGGAGGGTCTACTTTCTCGGAGCTCGCCTGATCTCGCCGCAGGGTCGTGAAGACTCTTTCGACACTCAGACGGTGCGTAAGACCTCCCCAGAAGTGTAGAAACCTTTGCCATAGCCAAAGATCGCAGGGGGTAGGAGATATCGTCGATTGAAGGTCAGGGGAGCCGTTGTTCTTCCATGTTCTTCGCGCACAGCAGTTGCCCTCGGATGAAGAAGGTGCCCCCAGATTTGATCGTGGTCGTTCATTCATCGCCAGCTTCAGCCGTCCGATAGATCCTCAGATGCAATCAAGACCGCTGATCAGCGAATCGATATCAAGCCACTTCGTGCTGCCATGTGGATAAGTGAGGAGAGGAGCGCCATTGGATCCAGGCACTTATCAAGTAAATTGCAAACTTAACCCCGTATTTTTTGTATTTATTATTTATCCCTGTAGGTAAAAGTTGACGTTATAAATAATTCGGACATTTTGCAAATGGGCCCTTATATTTATTTAAATTACATTTGGATCCAGTCTAGCTCAGCTCACGTGTCGTCCCATGTGAGCTGGGTAAATTGCAGGGACACCCCTGCAAGTTTTTGTATTTATCTTTAATCTAATAAATTGTAAATAATGTTGTATATTTTTATAAAAATTACTGTAAGGCCCATGGACTTTTGCATATTTGCACTTTGGTCCTTCCCAGGCTCAATCACATGCAATCCCACGTGAGGGGCAAATTGCATGGCTAGTCTTGACGTTTTTGTATTTATGAAAAAGTGCAATAAAATGGAACTAACGTTGTAGATTTTTAGCACTTTTGCACAATAGCCCTGTAATTTATTTTATTTGCAAAAATTCCCCTACTAGGACATGTTTTTGATGCTTTTATCTATTTATTTAAAATACCTAACGTGCTCCTAGAAATCCACAAAAATTGGACTAAATGCTCTATGCCGTGTACTTTCACGCCATTATTTTTTAATTGGCATTTTTTGCATTTAACTTATTTATTAAAAATGAAAAGGAGCCTTTTTATTCCCTGTTCGATTTACAAAATACCAAAAAAATAAAAAAAACGTCTCTAAAAATTCCAAAAAAATTATATATACTATACTTTGACCTATTTTAATTACAACCAAAAATCACTAAAAATGGAAAAACAAAAACCCTAAAAATCGAAAAAGCCCGAAATCTGTTATAAAAATCTTAAAAATTCTTAAAAAATCCAAAAATATCCTTTTCTATTTTATAAGTTTATTAATATAAATATTTATCTAGTATAGTTGATTTGGATAATTTTGGAATTTATTTGCTATTTTTAATATCCAAATCAATTTCGAGTATTATTTAGTCCCTTATTTAGGGATATTTATTATTTCAAAATACATAAAAATTATCAAAAATTCAAGAAAACTAATAAAAAATTAGAAAAATATAAAAAACACAAAATAATTTATTTTCTGATTTTTATCTATATTTATTAATATTTATAAATATACTACTATATATTGTATATATAAAACCTTATATAGGTTATATTGTTTATAAAAAATAATAGAAGAAAAATAATATAAAAAATATAAAAAGAAAATATAAAAATGGAAAATATAAAAACACAAAAGAAAAAGAAAAAAATAAAAAATAGAAATTAAAAACCTATAAATACAATAACTTGGACAAGAGATAAAAGGCAAATTTTTTAAGCATTATTTGTGCCTCCTCCTCCCGTTTGCTCCCTGTGTTTGACATCTACACGTTCTTACACGTTATACATATTGTTGTAGAGTTATATTAAATTTTAACTCCACACACATTTTTTATTTTCATTCATTTATTCTTGTTGTGGGTTAATTGTTGATTAAAGTTGGGTTTTCTCGAGCAGTCACCTTAGCGACGCTTATTGAGTTAGATTAGCAGACCCTTGGAAAATCCTCTTTATCAAATGGCGTCGTTGTCGGAGAGCAATGCTGCATAGTTGGATATTGTTTTATTTGTCTTATATCTCTTGTTCATTTATTTATTTTTGCAGTTATTTATTTACATCATTTATTTATTCTTATAACTATGAACTATTTGACACTCCTTCATGTTTGAATTTGTTGTGAGGGACCGCGGTGCGACGAGTGACCTCTTTGGAGGACCTATGCACCCAAGCAAGGCGGAGCCGGTTTTTTGACGGGCCCGGCAAGAGAGAGCAACCAATCCAGATTTGGAGGAATTTTTGAGACTGTTTCTGCCTTCATTTCATTATACATTTTTCTAAAAAAATAAAAAAAATAAAATTTAAATTTATATAGAGAGTGACACTTGGCATGTAATAATATAGGATTCTCAGACACTTTGACCTCCTGTGGTCCATTGCCCAAAGGATTGCTACCTTGAGGGCCTCGACGGTTTTGACGCTTTTATTTTTATTTTTATTATTTTGTGTGAATGAGCCCTAGCTTAGGGTCTGTTTTCTCAATAGATTAAGTTCCAAAGCCCCTAATATATTTGCATGTACCTCTAGATTTGTGCTTGGACTTAGTCAAAATAATAATGGCTATTTATTTGGATTTGAGATCGAGCGCCGAGAGAGGTGTTATATAGCCCTGGCAGGATCCGTTGTGGCGGACACTGATGCACTTCAGAGATCGGACTTTTGGATCTCAATTCTAAATATTTAGCATTTTGTGCTTCACAATAATAGAAGTTACTATCTTAGGACGATTTCATCGGATTGCATCTCATGTAGCATAGGTTTTCAATTCTGTCTTGCATCCCGCTTGGAGAAAGCTGGGAAGCACTGTAAGTCTTCTGACTTTGCATACATGATCAATTTCCGACTTGCATGGCTTTTCCGATCTTCTCCCTCTGATTTTGCTCACTCAAGATGTTAAATAGAATTGAAATCTTGTTTGGTTCGTGCATTGAAAAAATAAACAAAAAAGTGATAACATAAATAAAACCGGGACTGCTAACTCTACATGATCTATAAAATAAAACGTAATGGATTCCTTATCTTGGGGAGAGCAACCCCCTCCTTGTATGTGCATTTTATTCCTACGTACACGCTAAGGATTAGGGCCCAAATCCAAAGCCTGTCTGCGGTGTGTACAACTTTTTGGATGATCACCTAACTCTATAATCGACAAGATAAAAAGACCACATCTCGGTCTTCATTGTGTTAAGTTGGTGAAATGGGGGTTTGCTTTGTGTATTGATTGTGACTTTGAGTCCACCTGCGTTTCGTGCATTCTTAGAGTCTTCAGTCCCGTGTGTGTGAGTATTTTCATCATTGAGTCCTTCTACCTCTTTTATACATACATCTCCTCATTTGCATTCGAGTCATGGTATCGGGTCTTGAACTTCATCATCTTCGCTGGATCTTGCATTTTTTCTCCGTACCCGTATCACCCATACCTTGTCCGGTTCGAGGAGACCCCCTCCTTGAACCACAATTTTGAAGGTGTTCATGCCTTGTGTGGAACACACAATTTTGTCTTTGTTCCGATCTCTTCTAACCTGCCCTCCTCGTATCCCCCGTATCATCTCTTCTCTTACCCGAGATTGTTGTGCTTATAGATGAGACCTACATCGAGGATATTTGGACTACACTGATTATTTGTGTAAATGGGGCAAAGTGTGAGGATGCTGAGAGTGATATGTTGGGTGGAGCATGGGCCAAGGCCAACCCGACCCAACCCGCTACCCAACCTGCTTAATCCCGACCCAAGACCGAACCCACTGTCTTAATGGACGGGCATGGGCCGCAAATTTGGCCCATCTAGCTATTCGGGCCGGGCTCGGGTTTGCACGGGCCTGAACCCAAAGCCCATGGGCCGACCCAATTTATGGCCCTATTCCTAGTCAAACACTGACCCTGACTCCCCCATCCCCTCCCGAGTGCCGCCTATCGCCCTTGTCAAACCTCACGATGCCTCCTCCCTCCCCAGGTTCCTCTACGGGCCCCATCCACCTCGCGTCGTGCCTCGGGTCGCACTTTCTCCTCCCTCTTCCTCCCTCCCTCCCCACCCAACATCGCCCATCACCACCCCATCCTCCCTTTCCCTCCTTCACTCACCACCCAACGGGCCAGCACCACCTCGTGTTCCCTCTCCCTCCATTCCTTATCCACTCCCAGTCGGCAACCGCCGACGTGACGCCTCCTCCCTCTCCCTCTCACCCTCCACCGACTCTCTCTACCTCTCTCTCTCCCCACAAATTTGTGGGCCGGTCCAACCCAGGACCGACCCATCATGAGTCGGGCTAGGCTTGGGTTTGGGACCAATTGTTAAAAAATGAGCGGGCATGGGCCCGACCCCTGGACCCGGTTTTCTAAATGGGCCTGGGCTGGGCTAGGTTGGGCCTGGCCCGAGCCCAGCCCATGCTCTACCCTAGTAATATGCTGCTCTGGTGGATTTGGACTTGATATGTGCTGAGAGCTTATTGAGGACTTTGATAATGCACGATTACTAGGTGTGATACTTATTTGAGGATTTTTGATCTCGCACACCGGATTGAGGATGTGATATTTTGATGATTTGATGTTGAGTTCATGAGTTATGACTGATCGATCTATGTTGCAGATCTACCTGTCTTGATTTCATAACTTGATTGACTATTTTGATTTGTGCTTCATAGTGACGGTACCCAGACCCACATGATCTCCATCATCGCCCTGATTACTCCATCCTCGATCTCTTAACTCTTTCGTCCACCTGTGGCACCTCGAGGATTTCTGCTTATTTTTTGTGCCATCTCAGCTGATTGGATTGACTTAAGGGATGTACTATGATTGACCTGACTATTTTCTCCCTCAATGATCTTATGCCCTCCTGAGGATTGATCGATTAATGATTTTGAGGACATGAGATGTGATGCCAGCATTCCCACGATTTGATTGACCTAGTTTGTGTGCGTCCTCGAGGACTATCTGCGGGAGGATGCAACATTTTCTTTGCTATCAGTTTCATTCACTGACTCTGTCTCCACCTTGTTGGAACCCAAAACCGCATCGTCTGATTTATCTATTTTGCCTCTCTATCTGAGTGTGTGCACGACCTATCGGTACACGAGGCCAGCTGTTGGACATGCGAGCCCACGGCGAGCCATTATGCAATAAATGTTATTGCAATTCACTCCTTAATCTGAAATAAAGAGTACATAGTTTGCATAATAGGTCCCTTAGTACAATTAGGGTTATGTACCATAGCCATCTTAATGATCATACAGTTGTTGATTCAATTATTGAATCATAGAGGCTGGTGCTTGGATGAATATCTAATGAGTTAGATTGAGGACTCATCAAGCACCGTCAAATGATTGTTAAGAGATGATCTCCAGCCTGAGTAGGAGATGGCAGTCCTATCTCAGTTAGGCTGATATCAGACCGACCTCTTGATGCAGGTCCTCTGCATAAGAATAGAGATTCGGAGGTGTCAGATGAGTTAGGTCAAAGAGTTGACTTAACGAGATCGAGATAACCAAAGTCCTATATCGTATGCTGTCACGATACATGCACACATCCTCTAACCGGAGACAGATGTGTTACTATATGTCTAAGTATGTACATGTGGCAGACCAATAGGTTGATGACCTAATCAAGGTCTATACACCGGCGCGCTGGTGTGCATATAAGGGCATATGAGTAATACGATCTCTCAAAGGGATCATACAGGTTCACTTACTGAACCGGAAGACATGAGCTCACTCATGAGATATTGGGAAGAATCAAATTCCATGCGCATGATCGTCTCGCTTTGGAAGCTTGACTGAATTTGTAGGTTTGATATATACTTTTGGAAAGTATATGATCAAGACCTAGGTATGATATATGCTTTTGGAAAGTATATGATCGATATCGACTCCCAATGATCGATTGAGAAACTTACTGATAAAACACTGAAGTAGACAGTGTAAAGTTGATCTAATACTTCAGGTTTATTCCGAGTCTTCCAGTATGCAGGATGTACAGGTGTTAGGAATACCTGAGGGTGATGTGATCATAAACGATTGTATAACCATGACGCTTCCATTCCTAGGGAGTGATGAAACGGGTCTGGATTTTAGTGACTCCTCTCAGTAGAGAAGTAATCTGATCTTAGTCCAAATGTTGGACATTGATCTGAATGTGATTCAGATGCAATGAGAAGATTAGATTTGCGGTCTTGATTTAATCAAGCATCTATGGGAGGCCCGCGATCTGGATATGAGATATAATCTCAAATATCCATGTCACTATACGTGGAACAATACAATCGCCCTATCCTTATCTCCAAGTATTCGCGGAGAAAGCGCATTATCCTTGAAAGAGTTCATGGATAATTCTATTGTTGATATATGTATCCGAGCATTGAGAAAATGGATAATTAAATGTGATTTAATTATCATGAATAATATGAATTTGATTCATATTATAAGGAGAGTTATCTTAGATAATTAAATGTGATTTGATTATCAAAGATGTAAATAATATGAATGTGATTCATATTATTTGAGCACATGAGAATAAGTTATCCAATATAATTAAATGTGATTTAATTATTATGGATATGAATAATGTGGATAGTAATATCCAATTATTCATAATATATTATAAATGTGATTTATAATGTATTAGATAGAGTTAAATATAATTTATATTAGTAGATTAATTATTAATGTGTATTGGATACACATTGTCTAATTAATTGAAAATGTAAATTACATGTTGTTTTGGGTTGTGAATATGATTCACAATATTCCAATGTCAAGATTGCAATATTCCCAAATTTAATTGAGAATTATTTTGGTGAATAAAAATCCTAACAAATAGTTGTTGGAAAATAAGTAGAGAGAAAATCAAGGAGATGTGCAATCTCATGGGAATCCATGAGATTGCCCTCTAAAGGGGAAGGTTGATCTCCTTTGTATTTTCTCTCCTTATTTGATTGATTTAATTTGGTATTAATATTTATTTGATTTATCAAATATATTTTATCAAAATTAAATCACAAGTTGTTGGTTTTTACCAACAATAATCTTGACCATTGGATTGACATAAATCAATCTCATCCATTGATTTTATATGTCACATGGATTGAGATCCATGGATCCCAAAACCCTATAAATAGAGAGGCATACCATGCTCTCTATTTTACACACAATGCTTGAGAAGCATCTCTCTCTCTCTCTCTCTTTTCTCTCTACTCGATAGCCCTCTCTCTCCCTCTCATGTGGCCGCCCACCATGGATGCCCTAAGAGAGGTTCTCCATCGCCGCGGCATCGTCATTATGATGCTCGTTCTTCTGCTCGTGGATCTCCGTCTCCTTCGGTGCGCCTCACTCGTGAAGAAGACGTCAGATCTTGTGTGTCGAGATCAGGAGATCCGTCGCTTAGATCATCAACATGGATTGCGAGAAGCACACGGTTCATCCCCGCGCTCGCAAGCGTCTCCTCCGTCGGATCGGACTTGAGACAGGAGGTCTCTTCGTTTAGAGACTCGATCGCAACCACGCTTCAAGAGGTAATCCTATTACTTGTTTGTGGTTTAGACGAAACGATCCGAGAAGTATTCTTGGATCATGTGGTTTCGTCGTAAGAAAATTTTTTAATTCCACTGCATCGAGCAACTAGTGCGACTAGTCACTCCTCGTTGTATTTGATACGACGCTCACGCTTCCGTGATGCGCTTGAGGATCTAACCATATCCTTCACCAACTGCATAGATTCCTTCTAGTCTACTCTCCTTGATGGTCCTCGCAAGGATGAGTGTCACTTTTCTGATTACTCATTGCCTAGTTCATAGCACTCTCCGAGGGTTGGCTGTGAGAGACTATGAGACTATGGTAATTTCTTGAGCTGTCAGTCTCTTCTGCTGGTAGCCGACCTGTCGCCTGCTGAGACCGCTTCTGATGATCCATCTGATGGATCCAACTCCTTCGTGCCCTCTCTCCTTGACAACCCTCGCAAGGGCGAGATCTGATCTGATTATTCTCTGCTTAGCTTTCATTAGTCCCTGAGGACTATCTGCGGGTGGATGCGACACTGTCTTTACGCTCAGTTCCCCTTGTTGATTGTGCCTCCTTTTTGTTGGAGCATGGAACCGAGTCGTATGTTATATCTTACGGTCCCCACTACCTTAGCTATATATTTTATTGGATTGTGGGACCTATTTGACTGGACTCCTCTAACTCCTCTCTCCTTGAAGGTCCTCACAAGGACGAGCCATCTTTCTCGGATTATTCGATGCTTCGTTGGCAGTACGATCCCCGAGGGTTGTCTACGGGCCGCTGTCACATCTTCTTGATTTGTCGATCTCTTCTGCTAGTAGCCGACCTTTCTCCTGCCAAGACCGCTTTTGATGATCCGTCTGATGGTTCTGACTCCCTTGGAGTCCGCTCACCTTGACGACCCTCGTAAGGGTGAGCTCTATATGATTATTCATTGACTAGTATATACTACTCCCCGAGGGTTATCTGTGGGAGGGTACATCGTTTTCTAGGTACTCGGCTTCACTACTAGTGTCTCCTTTCTGATGGCACACGAAGGTGGGTCGTCTAATTTTTGTACTCAATCTCCTCCCTAGTTGTGTCTCTTATCTGTTGGAGCACATGGCCGACTCTTATGAGATACTTGACTCATCCTAGTTTGCTCGCCTTGAGGACCCTCGCAGGGTTGAGCCATGACTTGTGGTGTTTGGTGTGTTTTTATGACTTTCTAGATTTATGATCATAGGATATCACACCGATGTATTAGGAAAGTCTCTTGCTCTCCACTTTTTATATCTTTTTATGACACCATGATTGACTTGGAGGAGTCTGTACTGTTCCTTCTTCCTCCATGTCTTAAATTATCGGCTCCACTCACTCATTCTTTCCTTATGAGTCAATGCTCTCCTCTCCGCTACCGGCCACTGTCTCACCTTTCGATTTATTTTCTCTGGTAACCGACACCCACTTGACTATATATCTGGGTGTCTTTTCACTTTCTGATTGTGTCGTCATTCTCACAGGGAGATGACGACGAGAGTACGGTAGTCACTTGTCAGATATCGTCATGTACCTCACCAGTCTATATCCTTTTGTATATATATGTTTTGTCTTACATTCATTATGTCTCCCATATGTTATGTGGACCCCAGATCATGTGCCATATCTTTTTGTTTATACTTAGGACGTACTTTGTCCTATGTATAGGGGGTACGCACTGTGTTGTTCTTTCTCCATTCTGTTTCATCACTCATGTCGTTGCTTATACCTGGGGATCTTTCATCCTAAGTATAGGGGGGTAATGCGTATATTCTCCACGATCTTATCATATATTTGTATATGTCTTTTCTTCTTTTCTTCTTTTCCTTTACATTTTTCATTTTCTACAAAAAAGGTGTCGCCCCTTTTGTCAGTCTTCCGTACTTAGGTCATATTTCGTCCTAAGTATAGGGGGGTTTGCATCTCGGATTCTAATTCTTTGATCCCATCCACTGTCTCCTCTTTTATTGAGTTGCTCTGCTATGCTTTGGGATATCTCACCCTAACTACCTGTTTGGTTGCAGGGTTGGGCAGGGTTGGCCCAACCCTGGTTACTATTCACAAGGGTACTTCCTCCTCACAGATTACTATTCACCCATCCCAACCCAGCCCAACCCAACCCTGCCCAACCCTGCAACCAAACAGGCTCTAAGTATAGGGGGAGACAGTCTGAGATGTGATCTGATTATTACTACCCTTGACCCTCCCTACCTTGTATACAGTCTGCTATACTTAGGATTATTTGATCCTAAGTATGGGGGGTCGGTCAATTTCTTATTCATTTATCTATTCATTCTTTCATTCCTTATTCATTCGTTGTAGTATAGGCTTTTCTATACTCAGTATGAGTTATGTCTTCTCTTTTTCTCTTCAATTTATGAGGATATAGCTCATGCTAAGTACATGGGGGTCGTATATACTTTTTATATACTTTAGCCATAACTCGTACTTTATTATTAATAAATATGGCTAAATATACTATATATACATTCATTAAAAATTAGTTAATAATATTTTTCACTCCTCAAACTCTTTTACATATATATTGATTAATAAAACATGTCAAAAATACTTTTACATGATTTGAAAAATGGTGTGACCCGTTTGGAAAACTTTTCATGAAATGTTTTTCAACCTTTGTAAAAATATTTTGATTTGTAAAAATTCTTTTCTTTGTGTGAAATAAATATTTGAAAACCTATTTGCAAATAATTTTGAAAATGGTTGTAAAAATACTATATATTGTGTGAAAATCTTTGCAAAATGGTTTTCAAATGTTTGTAAAATTTATTGTGTACTATAGTTTTCAAAATTGTTTCAAATAAGTTTGAGGAATAAACACATCATTAAATAGGAATAAAATTCTTTACAAATTATATATATATACTATAAAAACATCTTTTAATCATATAATTTCTCTAAAACCCTAACTCTTGTAAATAAATAAAAAGCAGCACGCCCATGTAAATAATTGTACGTATTTTGTACTTCTTGTGACAAAATTCTATTCTGCAAAATTCTTTATGTACAGATTCTTTTCATTTTCAAATTCTTTTTGAAAATTGCATCATTCTTCGCATCATTGTACATAGCATTTGCATAGCATTCATAGTCTTTGATTGAGCATGATGATTGAACTAGTCCAATGAAGTAGAAGATTGGAGCTTGGTTGGACCTTACTGCACCTAACTACAATAGAACCTTATGGGAACTAGGTTTAAGGTACTTCAGGTCCAGTAGGACTTAATTCTTTGAGACTCAGGGATGGTTCAAGTCACCTCAACTAACTAACTAGAACTTCTTGAGACACATGCATGACTCTCATCGGCCGTGACCTAACTTGGACACTTGCACCTTTCACTTGGCTCAACTCAGTTGGAGTGGTGAGGGGGTTGGATTTGTCGGTACGCATACGAGTGGGAACATTCATCCTCGTCTAGGGAGGGAAGTGTACCCCAACTTGGTCCAGTTACCATGAAGTCTAAAGACAGGAGAGTGTGGGTTGCAATAAAGCTTCAAAAGAGGGATAGTATTATGGCTCAAGAGGAAAAACTCCTTATGTAAATGCTGTTGTAAATAGTATGTTGAAAAAACTCCGAAAAAGTGGACAGGCCTGAAAATAAAAATAAAATGCATGCTGGAGTATGTATATATGTTGTATAGAAAATAAGAAAGCTTGAGCATCAAAGTTATACCATGTGAGCCTGCGACTGGATGACTTGACTACACTGGTCATGCATCCCAGGATAGGTAGATACATTGGCTACCGTCCATTCTTTTCTTCACCTCCTCCTCTTGAGTTAAATGTCACTTGAACTTAGAAGGGAATACCCCACTCCTCGAGGACAGAGTGCTTGATTAGGGAATCATTGGGTTGTCCTCTCTACCGTGATAACAAGTTTGCCATCCATATTTCCTGTAAATCTATCTTTGATGGCACGATGAGTTTATTGAAGTTGATTGCCATTTCATTAGAGTTATAATGTGACACAGGGAGTTTAGCTTATTTTCTAAAAAAAGGTTTAGCCCACATTTATTCATGGTTAGCTATTTGGAGGAAATCTTGTTTGATGGTGTAGCGAAAAGCGACTTACTGTCCTGTATCTTGTCAGAGGTCGTGTTCTTGATAGTGACACAAGCCGCTTGTCAGATGGTTGTGGAGAAGTCAGTTCCTTTGTTATTTCAGTTGGGGAGAGCCACTATCACTTCTTACACCGTACAAGTCAGCTTCATAGTCATAAGGGTTTGCGTATTATGTAGGCAAGTTCTGACCTGGCTATTGAGGCGGTTTGAACCGAGTTCTGTGACTCTCGAAGGCTGTTGTGTTTTAAATTTGGTTCCTGGCCAGGTTCCACACACATTTTCATATCAAGGTCTAACCTGAGCTCCAAACTTTGATTTTGTTTAGAAAACTTTACTTATTGAAATCAATTCTATTTATTCTTTCCTTTTTCTTCTTTATTCTTTTTATACTTATTTCATAAGTGTTTGTTGGGGACTAGCAAAGACAAGTATAAGGGGGTGATGAATCTCCATTTCATCACCTTTGTTCTATCATTTTGACCTTAAAAACCCTAGCCAATGCATGTAAATAGCATCAATTTGTACAAAATAGCATTCATTATTTATTGAATTTATTGTATATAAAACATGGTTTTTAATATCAAAATTATAGAATAAAGAGAAGAAAAGAAAAAGGAATAAAATATCGAAGATATTTAATGACCCTAAACCCCGAGACCAAGTCAAGAATTGAGTTGGTCGACAAGGAATAAAGTAGGGGGAGATAAGGGCCAAAATTAGAATAAAAACCCAATTCTTTTATTCATTATTTATGTATTTTGACACCTATTTTATTCTTTATTATTCATTCATCAAATGAAGAAACTTTGTACATAAAAGTTGTAGATAAAAAAGTAAATGAAAATACAAAATTGAGTATTTCTTCATGACATTTCATCATGGATATCCCACGATTCACGCCGAACCTTCAGAACCCCTGTACATAGCGCCATTACATCGATTTTCCCCGACCAATAAGGGTGCATATCATTGTTTATAAATAAGAGACCTCCGACCTCCATTCAATTTTGGCCATCTTTGAGCCCAAGAGCCACCGCATATCGGCCAAAGAGCGTATCCAGGTGACAGCTGGAATCCCCTGAGGTGTTGGGAGCTCACGGAGGTGGAGGTGCGCCCAAGGCCGCCCATGCCGGTGACCTTTGCTCCGGCTTAGCATAAAATCCTAGATTCATAGTTCGTTGGAGCTCCGCTCCGGCGAATGATTCCACCGTGTATCACCCTGTTCTCCGACCCCCATTCCATCTCATTTCATTCTCCAGCATTTCTCCACCTCCCAGCCACCTTAGACCAACCAGAACCCCCTTGGTTTCGCAAATCGACGCTTCACTCCGCCACCTCATCGGAAGCCTCTCCACCCACCTCATTTTTCATCTCACAGCTTCATTCTTGGTCGAGGATTACCTCCTCGAACCGTGTTTCTATCCTATGCAGGTCACACACCCCACGAAGCTCATCTGGGCTCGAATCAACTCAACTTGTAGGTATCTGGAGGGTCTACTTTCTCGGAGCTCGCCTGACCTTGTCGTGGGTTCCTGAAGCCTCTTTTGACCCTTAGACGCTGCGGAAGACCTCCCCGGACGTGTAGAAACCTTTGCCATAGCCAAAGATCACCAAAGGTAGGATAGATCATTGATCGAAGGTCAAGGGAGCCGATGTTCTTCCACGTTCTTCATGCACATCAGCTTCCATCGGATGAAGAAGGCGCCCCTAGATTTGATCGTGGCCATTTGTTCATCGCCCGCTTCAGCTGTCCAATAGATCTTCCGATGCAAGCAAGACCGTTGATCGGTGAAGCGGTATCAAGCCACCTCGTGCTGTCATGTGGATAAGTGAGGAGAGGAGCGTCGTTGGATCTAGCCACTTGTGGGGTAAATTGCAAACTTAACCCCGTATTTTTGTATTTTATTATTTAGCCCTGTAATAAAAGATAACGTTAAATAATTCGGACATTTTGCAAATGGTCCCCTATATTATTTAAATTACATTTGGGTCTAGTCCAACTTAGCTCACGTGTCGTCCCACGTGAGCAGGAAAAATTACAGGGATAACTTTCCAAGTTTTTGTATTTTACTCTAATCAATAAATTGTGGATAACTTTGTATATTTTTGTAAAAATTACTGGAAGGCCCCTAGACTTTTGCATATATGCACTTTCCTTCCCATGCTCAATCATGTGCAGTCCCACGTGATGGGAAAATTGCATGACTAGCCCTAGCATTTTTGTATTTATGAAAAAGTGCTATAAAATGGAATTAACATTGTAGATTTTTGGCACTTTTACACTGTAGCCCGTGTAATTCATTTTATTTACAAAAATGCCCATGCCAGTATATATGTTTTTGATGCTTTTATTTATTTGTTTAAAATACCTAACCTGCTCCTAAAAATCCACAAAAATGGGACTAAATGCTCCATGCCATGTATTTTCACGCCATTATTTTTTAATTGGCATTTTCTACATTTAAGTTATTTATTAAAAATGAAACGGAGCCTATTTATTCCCTGTTTAACTTATAAAATACCAAAAAATATCAAAATGTATTTTGACCTATTTTAATTACAGACCAAAAATCACTAAAAATGGAAAAAATAAAAACCCTAAAAATCGAAAAACACCAAAATCTGTTATAAAAATTTATTAAATTCTTAAAAAAATCAAAAAAAAAAATATATTTTCTATTTTATAATTTTATTTATATAAATATTTATCTATTAAAATTGGTTTGCATAATTTTGGAATTTATTTGCTATTTTTAATATTCAAATCAATTTCGGGTATATATTTAATCCTATATTTGATGATATTTTTGATTTTAAAAATACATAAAAATATCAAAAATTCTAGAAAACTAACAAAAAATATAAACCAAAAAATAATTTATTTTCTTATATATATATTTGTTAATATTTATAAATATACCACTATATATTGTATATATAATACCTTATATAGGCTATATTATTTATTAAAAAATAATAAAAGAAAATAATATAAAAAATCTAAAAAGAAAATATAAAAATTGGATAATATAAAAATTAAATATAAAAATATAAAATAAAAATAAAAATTAAAAATTAAAAATTAAAAACCCACAAAAATAATAACTTGGACAAGAGATAAAAGGCAAAAATTTTTAGCTTTATTTGTGCCTCCTCCCATTTGCTCCCAGTGTTTGACCTCTATACGTACTTGCACGTTATACACATTATTGTAGAGTTATAATAAACTTGAACTCTACACACATTTTTTATTTTCATTGATTTATTCTTGTTGTGGGTTAATTGTTGATTAAAGTTGGGTTTTCTTGAGCAGTCACCTCAGCGACGCTAATTGAGTTAGATTAGCAGACCCTTGGAAAATCCTCTTTATAAACTGCCATGGTCGAGGCGATCATCTAGAGAGGCAATCTAACCCTCCAACCTAAGGCGAAAATCCCACACATCCATCCGCTCTTCTTCTCCCTTCTATGCACTTTCTTCACTTCTGCCAATTAAACCTCTCTGATCATCACCCATTTCTTCACCCTCACCTTCCAGTCTTATCGGCTTATCTTATATCTCTCGTACTCCATTATGCCAACTACTCTGTTCTACAACCACGAGGAGCATCACACAACCTTCATCGACTTTCTCTCCTACAGAGCGACCTTCGATGTAGTTCTGTCGAGCATGACCGCAAAGCGCTTCTGCCTCGACGATCCACGACCGTGTGTTGGCCTCCAAGAGCATCACTGCCTCGGTTCAAGCCCCGATCTCCAAGCGCCCTCAGATCAAGAACCTGCCCAATCCAGAGCATCCAAAACACCCAAATTTGGGCCCTTTGATCATCTCCAATCTACGACACCGAACAAATCCATGCCTAGCCATCTGAACCTCTCGCTTCAATGGCACCAGAGCTTTCTTGGAAACACGAATTTGCCCCCACCTGGGGTAAATTACAGAAGGAGTCCGTCAGATTTTGTAAATTATAAAGAGGTCCTTTCCAGGGGTATATCAGCAAGACTTTTGATTATTTTGATTATGTTTAAGTCCTGAACTCCATTTGATCATATCTTGAGCATTATTTATCGGATTTTCATATTCTTCGTGTGGTTTAATCTCCATCCGATTGTCTTTCATATAGAACTATTAATTTCATTGTTGGAGATATTTTCTAGCATTAATATATTAAGTTATCATTTTGTTCACTTTGAACATCTTTATTCTCATTCATTGATTTTATTGCTTGTTAATTTATGTATTAATTTGAGGACATTTATTAGGGTGATTCATTGGGAATACAAATTGGTACAATAATTTTGGAAAATCAATTAAATAAAGGGAGGCTTGGATTAATTGAATGGATTGCTTGATCTTGGTTCGAATGCTCTACATTCACCATTTTGCATCATTTTCATCATCATTTAAATTTCAACAAAAGTATTGCATTTGTTTATTCATTTTCTACCATATAGCATAGCATTATTTTCCTGCTTTAAAATTATTTTGCAAATCCATTCATCATATTTTCTTTTTGAGTTAATTACATCTCTTTAAATTAAAATCCATAAAAAGCTAGAAAAGATAAAAACATCATAAATATTCTCTTCTCTCCTTTTGAAAACCTAAATTTCTTGAATTATTTAGAGATTGATAATAAATCGTCATATTACCTCCTTGAGTTCGACCTTGGGACTTACCCAAGTAAATTAAATATACTTTGATCGCATTGAGATTTGATACTCCATATCATTTCTTGGTGTGATTATCATTGACGATTTGCTAAATTTCACGACTAGAACTTCGACAACATCATCGGTTAATTTCTTAAACTTAATAAGGGTAATTTAGGGGGTGTCAAATGGCGCCATTGCTGGGAAGGTAAACGATTTAGGATTAATATTTAAATAATTTAAATGTTAGGTTTTGCACTCCCTGGATAGTCTAACCCCGATTTTCTTGTATTTATGTCTCTATTTATTTTCTCAATATTTTTTAATTTCTTTACTTATTTTTGTATATTTTTCTGTGATTGTCTCTCTAGTATTTGAACTCTTATTTTTCGTGCAAGGTACTCGGTGGACTTGGAGCAAATTTCTTGGAAGTTGAGACAAATCGGAGCTACTTATAGCACGGAGAATTTATTTTTGGAGAGATAGTTCATTTTTTATTTTTTAAATCTTTTTTTAAATTTAGGTAATTGATCATTTCCAGCAGTCTTCGTTTAAAGACTTGCGCTTATACCCGGAATGGACAGTTGACCTATCTGCCCCTATTTTTGAAGTGATTGGTATAGTCCTAGGATTGCACCGTAGCTATAGAGCTACTGGATTTCTTTTTGTACCGGTAATACTAAGCCCACATTTTCACTTTAATTTGACGTACTAGATCGAATCTCATTCAGCTAATTTCAATTGTTCTATCACTCGTTAATAGAAATTCCTGTTTTAGGGGCGGTTTTTCGGTGCATTCATATAGATTAGAATTTAAATTATGTTTAGCTTCCTGCACGGAGATTGCGAGGAAGCAATGTAAGTATTAATTCTACATTCATCGTCGTGTTTCCCGCTACACGTCTTTTTCAATTCTCTCCCGATTTTCACTGACATAGGATTAAAGGAAATTAGAACCCATGTGTAGATGTACATTAATCTCCACTCAAATTCAAAGTGATAACCGAATTAAAACAAGGGAACTGCTAATATTGTTGACTAATTAAAAATCAGATAAAATTGAATATCATTGTTTGTGGGAGAGTAACCCCATCCTCGTACGTAGGATATATTGTGCTTGTTAAGAAGTGATGACACAACCACTAAGGATTAGAGCCAAAATCTATGGACTTGTGCCCTAATGATGCCATGAATTTTTCGAAGGTCTAAAATACTATCCTCACGGAGTGCAAAGATAAGATGTCATTAAGGCGACTGCTCACAAAATCATGTGGTCAATCAATAATTAACCCACACAGTGTACAGATCAAACAATGCAAGCAAGTGTGAATCAAAATTTATTATACCCTAAAATAAAATGTATAACAGACAAGTATGGTAGGGGTCGAAAATAGGAAACAAAGAAGAATAGGAAAATCAAAATTGGCTAAAGAAGATAACAAATGACTTTGGATATTTTGGGGTTTTGAATATTTTGTGGGTTTTTAATTTTATATTTTTTATGGATTTTTTATAATTTTTAATTATTTTTAATTTTATAATTTTTGTTTTCTTTTTTTTATTTTTCATTTCTTTCTCTTTCAAATAGTTCAAATAAGAATATATAAGACTATATATACAATATTAGGTAATATAATTATTAATACAACTAAAAATAACCAAAAATTAAAAAATTAAATATTTTGGGGTTTATTTTTATGATTTGTGGAGGGAAATTTTGCTAATTTTTAACTATTTTTAAAATAAAAAATATCACAAATTAGGGATTAAATAAATAAGCTGAATTGTTTTGAAATTTAAAAAAGTAAATATTGCCAAAATTTTTCAAAATTTTTTTAATCAATAATATATAATAAAAGGAAAATCCAAAGACATAAGTACATGTTTTTGGATTTTTTTGGTGATTTTTATAATTTTTGCAAGAATTTGGAGTTTTTCAATTTTTAGGCTTTTTCTTTTTCTGTATTTTTGATATTTTTGGTATGTAGGCTCAAAATACAATAACAGACCACATCTACCTTTTTATAATTTTTCAAAATATTTTTAAAATTTTCATCGGGTTTTTACTACAAATAGGGAATAATAGCTCTATTTTTTAATTTTAATAAATGGAAAATAAACTTCAAACACCCAACGAAAAATATATGTTATAGGAATGTAAATTAGGTGTATATAGTAGTTTTCCACAAATTTTTAGAAGCCTAAAGCTATTTGTAATAAAATAAAAGCGAAAAATAAAATGTATTCTTGTAGGGGTATTTGTGCAAATATTTAGAGTTCTAGGACCCTAGTCGAATGCCTAAAAGAAATCTAGGGAGCAAACATGCAATTTTTCCAAAAATATTCAATAATATATACCTGAAGGGGTATTTTGTAATTAAATACAAGTGATGGAATCCATATGCAAAATATCCAGAAAATCTTGCACTAATTAGCAAAATTAATATACGCACTATCCTACGGGCTTAGGTGCAAAAAGCCCCGACCCCTCGTGCACACAGGCACGTGAGGTGACATGGATTGGACCAAGATGTAAAAAGTGCGAGTACATGCGGTGCGATGTAATTTTCACTAAAAGTTTTAAACTAAATAAACGAGTTACATGACTAAAAAGAAATAAACAAAACTTAGGGGTTAGATCTGTAAATTATCCCTCGAAGTGTCTAATTATACGGTTGGGAGGCGCCCACGCATCAATGTATCAAGCATCTGACGGCTAGTACCGCTTCGTGTTTCCACAATTGAGATTACATCTCTACTTCAGATCTGGCAGTTAAGGCTCGAATCATCATAGGGTGGTTGTACCTCCTGGAAGAGGCACAAGATCGGACGACAAAGAGGTACTCACAAAGGAAAATCAAAGAACAGCATAAGGCTGAGCTTCGATCCGACCTCCAAGGCAGTTCTGGCCTTCTTCTTCTCAACTGGGATGCTCAATGGGTTCATGTAAGTGTCCCGCAGCTACTGGGCCCCACAAAATGGTCAGAAGTCCGCTGGAGGGGGTCCGACGAGGCTCGGCACCTGGAGCTTCCGAACCCGCTTCGAAAGCCTCTAGGGGAGGCTCTTTATCCCTAGTACCTACAAGGTCGAGTTCACAACAAAATATAAAGCCAAGGATGGCTTCAAGGGTTGGAATGGGGGAGAGATGTGGTGGGGTGAGGATCTCCGGCAGACAGTGGAGGAAGGAAATTCAATTCCTCAATCTGTGTAAGAAGGAACGATAGTGATTGAGGCGATCAACAGGCGAAGGGGAGAGAAATGGGGTTTAGTGGTGGAGCGAATGAGGTCAGATGTGGTCGGAGTAGAGCGGCGGAGCCGAAGCTCCGTCCGTCATTCAAAGTATTTGGATATTATGGAAAAAGAAAAGAAATGAAACGAAATGAAGTACGAATCTAACCTGTTGTTGTGCTAGGGAATTGAAAACACAATAAAAGAGGAAGCTTAAGCGAACGCGACGTCGTGACACTGGATCGCTCGATTCTACCCACACACTCCTCGCAGAAGCTTGGGGAAGATTGTTGTCGTCACCAACTCCCTCATCCGAGCTTGGATTCGGGTTTCGCACGACGGAAGAGGTACATGCGTGGATTCCTTGGGAGTGGCACTTGATACAACATGACGTTGATCAATGAATGATCCTCGTGTGTAAATACAAGGATCGAGGGAGAAAAGAGTAGAAGGAATCGATAAGAAATAGCGAAAGATTCATCGAGGAAAGATCAAGAAGCCAAGGTCAAATGCCTAACACGCCGCAGTCATAGGAGACCAAGCAGTTGACTGAAGTCAACCTACCCTAGATCCTCATTGAGCCACGTCGGCTAGGAAAATGGCAAGGATGAAAATAAAAGATTCATTAATTCAAAATAAAATAATAAATGATTTTATTAATTTTTGGATAAAACATGAAAAATACTTATTTTTGAATGTAGTTTTTTATTGTGATTTTTATTTATTTTTATGTATCAATTTACTACAATTTACTTTTTACCAGTAAAAGTATAGGTATATTTACCTATGTTTGTATATTTTATTTTTATTTTGTATTTTATATCTTATTGTTATATATATGTATGTAATTTATATATTTATAACTTATTTTTATAGATGTAAATATATTTTTGTTATATTTTTATCATATAATATGTACACTTAAATAAATAAGAGTATATAATATATAAGTATAACATATTCATATGTGTATTTTTATATATTATTTTATTTTAGCATTTTCTTTATGGTTTTATTCTATCCTAAATATGTACCAATACTATAAAATAAAATTTACAAATTTTAAAAAATATAAAATTTTAAAAATTATAAAGAATAAATAAAATGAATATTTTATTAAAGTAAACTATACAATATGAGTCCAAAACCTATCTTTTGCATCTTAACTCCAAATTAAATGAAACCACCTTCATTAAATAGCTTATTAAAAGTTGTATATAATTAAAGATGATTTTGGTACATTTTGAGTTCATATGGAGAATATATGGGTCTTGGAAGCTTGACTTTTGGCTTTTTATTCCGTATGTAAAATGTATAAGTTATATTATTTTTGCGTGAAATCAATTTTATATTTTTCTATGTATTTTTATCTACAACTTTCATGTACAAAGTTTCTTTATAGTATAAATAATAAAGAATAAAATTGGTGCCAAAGGGACTTATTGAAGAATAAATAAATGGAAATTTTTATTGTGTTTTTGACCCTTGTGTCCCTCTACTTTATTCCTTGTCGATCCAATCATCACGATGCCTAGGTCTCGGGGTTTATGGTCCTAAAATACCTTTGGCATTCTATATCTTTTTCTTTTCTTTATTCTTTTATTTTGACCTTAAATATTGTATTTTATACAATATTTATACAATAAATAATGAATGTTAATTTATGCAAAATAATGATATTTACATGCATTTAGCTAGGGTTTAAAGGCCAAAATGAAAGAATAAAGGTGATGAAACCTACACTCTGCTTGCGCTTCGACCACTTTCCAATATATGCCTTGTTGTGGTTGAGGTCGGTCTTAGATAAAAGTCCTGGGGAAAGGTAGAAGACTGAGTGAGCAGGCAAGGACTAGCGCTTCCTCGGGCCTACAAGCTAATCACGAGAACCTCGTACCCTTCCCTAGCTCCCCGCGCACGGCTACTATGTCGGTTCCAGGCTGCAGGGAAGAGGTCAATCCGACGTTACCGACCTATACCGAGCAAAGGTCGAGCTTAAGCTAATTCCATCCCTACCTGATAACCGGATCACCTATGCCTTCGCCTGGCGGGAAATGTAGATTCATCACCCCCTATAATTGCCTTTACTAATACCTAGCAAACACTTATGCAATAAGTGAAGAAAATAAAAATAAAGAAAAGAAAAAGAAAGAACTTAAAATAATGTCAACTTTGAATCTTGTCCTAATAAAATCGAAGTTTGGAGCTCAGAGAAGGCCTTTGGATTAAGAGGTGTGACACAACAGTCCTTAGGTTCCATACTCTTGTTATCCAGTCCAATTCACAGCCAGGTCAGAACCATTCTCCTAGTCACATACTCTTGCTACCTTGAAGTGATAGAACCATGTGTGTGAAATTGCTAAACCCTCCCCAAACAAAACTAATGAACTATTGATGCATCTTCTCCTCTGGTAACTTATCCTCGTGGAGACAGAATTTCCCTTCTACGGTTAGGTACTCCCGATTTTTACAACCGAATGGGGAAGAAGTTTAGAAGAAGGGGTTAAGTGGGAATGGATCAGTGTAGTCTTCATTCCCTTGCTTAGTCGGTCAGTGTAACTGATTCTCCACCAAGAAGCAAGCTTTTTCTGAAGCTCAAATTTTTATGGAATATTTGGTTGTGGGCATCTTTGGATATTTTCTTTGACTTTGTGCATCTTTTGCACTCTTGGTTGTGTCGTGGTGGATATAGCATCTTTGATTCCACCCATTATTTGGGGTCTTGGAAAAAATTATACCGGTAGACCATTCCTCATCTAAAGCATTGTCTCAATCCATCTCCAGTCTTTAGATATCATTGTTACCAAAATAAGGGGGTTAGAGTACCGATGTCGGCAATCCTGAAGAATGGTTCTTGAGCCACCCTTCACGAAGCGTCCTTGCATCATCCTGACTTAGACTTTAAGATTTTTCGACAGTCCATCTGAGTTGAGATAAGTACTAAGTGTGAGGTTTCCAGTCAAGGTAATGTCTCAAGTGTCTTATGGGTGATATGAAGAGTTCTGTTTAGGCACATTGAATTTACTCGTGAACATAGTCTTATGGAACCTAAAAAAAAGGTGACCTGAAATGTATCCACTTACAATCCTTAATGGGTTCCTCTGAAATTAAGCGTATTAAGATGTATTCCAAGCTCCAATCTTCGGACATTATTTGGACTTGTTCAATTATCTAGGTTATTCCGAAAAATGCGGATGCTATGCACAATGCAAGAAAAATATTTTTCTGAAGTAAATTTCGAATTTTGAACTTTTTATGGATTTTAAAAAGGTTTGCAAATTTGTATGCAATTTTCAAAAAGATTTTGCAAATGTTCTTGGGATTTTTAATTTTGCATTTTTTAGGGATTTTTCAAGAATAAGATATTTTTAGGAAAAGAAATAGGTATATATACTTACATGGGATTGTGTCTTGTTATTTACAAGAATTAAGTTTTTGGAATTTTATAGGTTTGCAAATAATCTTTTTTTGCTTGTACTATGTACATGTTTTCAAAATAATTTGAAAAGAATTTTGATATTTTGAAAATTTATTTTGCAAACTAATTTGGCAAATAATTTTTACAAACGTTTTACAAAATTTAAAAACCATTTTGCAAAGATTTTTCAAATAGTATGTATAGATTTTTCAAACTAATTTTGCATCAATTTTCCAGACATTTACAAATATATTTTCAAAACATTTTATTTCAAACAAAGAAAAGAAAATTTTTTACAAACCAAACATTTTTACAAAGGTTGAAAATATTTTATAAAACATTTTCCAAACAATTTTCAAAGGATTTTTCAAACAGATTGTCAAAACATTTTGCAAAACATCTTTACCTGATTTATTAATCGATATATATATATATATAAAGAATTTTAATGAATTTTATACGAGTATGTTCTTTATACTTAATTAATTATATTTTAGCCATAATGATTGAAAATACGAAAATATGAGTTATGGCTAAAGTATATACGAAGTATATACGACCCCGCTATACTTAGCTTGAGTTATATACTCATATATCAGAGAGAAAAGGAGAAGACATAACTCATACTAAGTATAGGACAGTCAATACGACAATGACTAAAGAATGAATGAATGGGACGTTGACCGTCCCCCTATACTTAGGATGAAATAATCTGAAGTATAGTAGACTGTATACAAGGCAGGGAGGTTCAAGGATTGGAATGTACGAAATCATCGATTCGACCTATAATTTTGAACTTTTTATGGATTTTGAAAAGGTTTGCAAATTTGTATGAAATTTTCAAAAAGATTTTGCAAATGTTCTTGGGATTTTTAGTTTTGCATTTTTTAGGGATTTTTCAAGAATAAGAGATTTTTAGGAAAAGAAATAGGTATATATATTTACATAGGATTGTGTCTTGTTATTTACAAGAATTAAGTTTTTGGAATTTTATAGGTTTGCATAGAATCTTTTTTTGCTTGTATTATGTACATGTTTTCAATATAATTTGAAAATAAATTTGATATTTTGAAAATTTATTTTACAAACTAATTTGGCAAATAATTTTTACAAACATTTTACAAAATTTAAAAACCATTTTGCAAAGATTTTTCAAATAGTATGTATAGATTTTTCAAAGTAATTTTGCATCAATTTTCCAGACATTTGCAAATATATTTTCAAAACATTTTATTTCAAACAAAGAAAAGAAAATTTTTTACAAACCAATCATTTTTACAAAGGTTGAAAATATTTTACAAAACATTTTCCAAACAATTTTCAAAGGATTTTTCAAACAGATTTTCAAAACATTTTGCAAAACATCTTTACCTGATTTATTAATCGATATATATAAATAATTTTAATGAATTTTATACGAGTATGTTCTTTATACTTAATTAATTATATTTTAGCCATAATTATTGAAAATACGAGTTATGGCTAAAGTATATACGAAGTATATATGACCTCGCTATACTTAGCTTGAGTTATGTACTCATAGATCATAGAGAAAAGGAGAAGACATAACTCATACTAAGTATAGGACAGTCAATACGACAATGACTAAAGAATGAATGAATGGGACGTTGACCGTCCCCCTATACTTAGGATGAAATAATCTGAAGTATAGTAGACTGTATACAAGGTAGGGAGGGTCAAGGGTTGGAATGTACGAAATCATCGATTCGACCTATCCCCCTACACTTAGGGTAAAATATCCCTATGTATAGATAGATTGTCAAAAGTTGAGGGGATAGTTGAGGGATCAAAGAATAAAGAACTCAGGGTGATCACCCCCTATACTTAGGACAAAGTACGTCCTAAGTATAGAAAAGACGAAAGGGATGACACATTTTTGGAAGAAAAAGAAAATAAAAATGAAAAGAAGAAAAGAAGAAAAAGAAAGATCATTCAAAAATGTTTTTATCTGCTTTGTCTGATGCATCAGATGTAGTGGCATTTAGCTCATCCTCATATATAACTTGAATTGAATACACAATGGACAAGAAGGTGTCGTGCTCTAGGTATGGTTTTAATAGCTATCGTTGACCACAAAAGGTTGTGCGTCAACTGACAATTCTGATATCATTATGTTACCATTATCATGCATCTGCTTTACTGTAAACGATACAGTCCATTTGCTTTTCAACTTTCTTGGAAAAATCTTCAACTTCTCATCAAACAACCAAACCTTCTGACCCAACTCAAAAGTCTTTCAGTGAATGTGCATGTCATGCCACTTCTTGACCTTTTCCTTGTATATCAGGATATTGCCATATGTGTAGTCTCGGAATTCAAACAGAGTGTTCATATCTAATTTTCTATTCTTGGAATCCAAATTGCAAACATTGATCGCCAATAAGGATTTATGAATTAGTTCCAGGGCATATGGCCTGGCTTACCGTATACCATGTGGTAGGGAGACATTCCCAAAGGTGACTTGTACGTTGCTCTGTAACCCAACGAACGGAGTCAAGCAACTGAGACCGGTTATTGCAATCCAAACGCACAAGCTTCTAAACAATTGTCTTTATGTCCCAGTTCGAGCATTCTGCCAAGCCATTGGACTGTGGGTGGTAGGGAGAAGCTACACGATGTTCAATGCAAAATTCTTGAGTTAGCTTCTTAATCTCTTTATTGATGAAGTGGCTACCACCATTATATATGAGAATCTTAGGTATCCTAAATCTAGAGATGATATGATCTTTTAGAAAATGGCAAACGGTGCGACTGTCGGCGACTCAGGTTGGGATAGCCTCCACCCAATGACTTACATAATCAGCAGCGACCAGAATGTGTCCAAATCCCTAGCTGTTCGGAAATGGACCCATGAAGTCTCCATGCATCAAACACATCTGAAATCTGAATAAATTTCAGGGGCATTGTGTCTCGCATTTCGATTGTTCCGCCCATTTTCTAGCAGTCAGTGTAGTGTTTCACATAGTCTTCTACATATTTGAAGACAGTCGACCACCAAAGGTCACATTGGAATACTTTCACCGCCATTTGTCTACTTGAATGGTGTCCTCCTGATTCTCGATTATGGCAATGTGTTAGGACACTTGCAATTTCCTCCTGAGGAATACACCTTCTCCAGATACAGTCTGCCCCCCCTCACGAAAGAGATATGGGTCCTCCCACTAGTAGAAATGGATATAAAGTAAGAATTTGTCTACTTTCAACTTCGACCAATCTTGTGGAGTTCTCTTGGATACAAGATAATTCACAATATCAGCATACCAGGGGAGTGAGGTGACTGACAATATGGCTTTGTTTAGAAAAGTCTCAGCGATTGGCCTCAAATTCGGCACAAGAGATTAAGGCTCAAGTAATCTTGAGAGATGATATGCCACCACATTCTTGATTACAGGCTTGTCTTGAATCTCGAGGTCAAACACCTGAAGTAGAAGGATCCATATGATAAGGTGTTGTTTTGCATCCTTCTTCTGTTGCCCAACACATCACTGATGGCATAATCTGACGCATTAGTCATGATTTCAAATGGTAGTGTCCAGTCCAGTGGTTGCAAGATAAGGGCATGAGGGATCAAGTCACTATGAAAAGGCTTGGAGCACACGGTCATCGACAATAAAGTCTATCTCCTTGCCTAACAATTCGATCAGCGATCGGGCAAGCTTGTTAAAAGCTTTGATGAATCGTCGGTAGAAACTGATGTGCCCTAATAATGACCGAATCTATTTAAGATTTGTAGGTGGCTTCGATTTTGAAATCACCTCCACCTTAGCTGGATCAACTTCCATGCCATGTTTTGATACAACGTGGGCCAGCATAATCCCTTATGTCACCATGAAGTTGCTCTTCTCCCACGAGAGCACGAGATTGACTTCACAGTACCTCCGCAATACTCGATCTAGATAGTCCAAACATTGGTCAAAGGAGTCCCCGTAGATCGAGAAATCTTCCATGAATACCTCCAGAAAATTGCCCACCATGTCAGTAAATACAACTAGTATACATCCCTGTAGGGGCGTTGCACAGCCCGAACGACATCCGTCGGAAAGCATATGTCGCAAATGGACAGGTGAAAGTCATCTTATCTTGGTCATCATGAGCGATGGAAACTTGATTGTATCTAAAATAACCGTCCAAGAAGAAGAAATATTCCTTCGCGACCATTCTCTCAAGAATCTGGTCAATGAAAGGCAAAGGGAAGTGGTCCTTCTTTGTGGTGAGATTCAAACATCTGTAATCCACACAAACTCGCCACGAGGTTGACACTCTGGTAGGAATCTCCTCTCTTCTTTCATTAGTAATAATGGTGATCCCGAACTTCTTCAGCACTACATATAGAGGACTCGCCCATTTGTTGTTAGAGATGGAATATATGATCCCTGTATCACACCGGTTCTGAATTTCCTTCATGACAACCTCCCAAAGGTTTGGACTCAGTCTCCTCTGAAATTCACGGGAGGACCTATTGTCATCTTCGAGGTAGAATTGATGCGAGCGCATGGATGGATTGACCTGTGGAGATCTGATATCTTCTAACCTATTGCCTTGTGGTTTCATTCAAGAACCTCCATGAGGTGAGATTCTTGGTCTTCGGACATATGAACATTTATTATAACCATGTACATATTTGGCTCTCCTGCAAAGAAGGCGTACTTCATGTTGGAGAGCAGAGGTTTGAGATCAGGTAGAGTGGGAGGTACTTGATAAACAAGAAGGAACAGGAGGGTCATACAGTTTCACAAGGCGAAGCCACGATCGGTGTGTTGACCACTCTAACATCCCCTATTGATCAACAATTAACCCACAATCTGAATAAAAGCAATGAATAGCACATGTGAGGTTAAAATTTATTATTCTATACCAAAAGATGCATAGTGATTAAGCATGTAGAGGTCGAACCACAGAGAGCAAAACAGGTAGCCTATGGTTATTTATTTACAACCAAGTCATTCAACATGCATATACATGTATATATTTTTTGTGTGGGTTTTTTATTTTGAGTTTTTATATTTTATTTATTTTGCTTTATAATTTTGTATTTTGTTTTTAGTTTTATAATTTTATATTTTCTTTTTGCATTTTCAGTTTTTTATATTTTTCTTTTTCATATAAATATAAGATATATAAGCGTATTTATATACATATAGAGTAATGTATTTATACATACTAATAAATATAAATAAAATATATGATATGTTTTTAGTTTTTCTAAATTTTTCTAATGTTTTTGTATTTTTTATGGAATTTTTGCTAATTTTTTTATATTTTTAAAATAAAAAATATCCCAAATAAGGGATTAAAGAGTAGGCTGAAATTTATTTGAGCATTAAAAATAGTAAATAAGGCCAAAATCATTCAAATCTATTTTAATATATAGATAATAATATAGAGAAGATTATAAAATAAAAAGAAATATTTTTGGAATTTTTATTTTTTTTGTTGGATTTTGGAGCTTTTTAATTTTTATGCTTTTCCTTTTTCTATTTTTAGGGTTTACATCCTGGACTCAATAAATCAATATATAAAAAATTTATATTTTTTTGGTATTTTTCAAAATGTTTTTCTATTTTTTGGCATTTTATAAGTTAAATAAGGAATAAATAGGTTGCATTTCATTTTTAATAAATAGATAAAATGCACAAAATTGCCAAATAAAATATGGATGTGTATATACATGGCATGAAGCATATGTTCCTCTTTTTTTGTATTTTTTGGAGTACATTAACTATATTTAATAAATAGATGAAAAGCAACAAAATACATATCCTAGCAGGGGCACGCTTGCAATTTAAATATAAATCAAGGGTTCATCTGCAAATGTGCCTAAAAAGAACAAAATTTATTTAATATTTATGAACAACTTTACAATATACAAAAACCACCAGGGCATACATGCAAAATTTCCCCCGTCATGTAGGGACTACATATGACTGGACTGGGAAGTAACCATATGTAATTTTCACAACGTACCAGGGTTGGCATACAAAATTTCCCATTTATTTAAACTACATCTTTTATTTACAAAACTTTTTATTAAATATAGAAAGAGGTAGGGCTAGATGTGATAATTACCCCAATAGGTGCGCTGGCAAATGGTTGTATGAGCTTCACTTAACCATGTGCCGCGCGCTGCATGGTGGATACTAGTTCGACCGTGGGCGGCGAAGATTAAATCTTTGTATCTGATCTGAAGGCTGAGGCATTGCGTGATCGAATGCCCGAGATTGAAACTGGGGTCGTGCCCCATTGCACGGCTGCTGCTTTGCTTGAAGAACAGGGAAGAAGATCCCCGCCTTCGAACTTCGATCGTCGATATCTCCCTTCTCGGATGGTCTTCATCGCTGGAGTTTGGCTCTAAACCTCCGAATGAGTTGTCCGCAGCCTGCGGATGCCCACAAGATGCTCTGGAACCACCGGAAGGGGTCCGGAGAGCTTAGGCTTTACAAGGGGCTTTTGAAACCACCATGCGAGTCGATTCAAGCCCGCAAGGGCTCCTTTGCGCTAAGGACCTGCACATGAAGGAAGCATGGTTCAAGGGGAGTATCTCGACCGAGTTTTGAAGCTGGATACACAAGAACGAAGGTGGGTGGAGGAGCTCCGGTGGATAATTATGTAGGAGCTCCACTTCCTTGATCGTCACACGATCGGGGGGGGGGGGGTTTCGATGATTGGTTTACATGGAGAATGCACGAGGGAAGAAGATGAACGTGGAATGGGAGTCGGGCATCGCTCTGATCCAGGAGAAATCAGGTCGGAGCTCGAAAGCTTCGATGAGGGAATCTAACTATTCTACTTTCCTATTGATTATAATGCAAAACTAAACACTAGAATCGAAATACATGAACTAAATCTACCTAAAGATGCATAGAGGACGTAGCTCTTATACCGTAGATGGCTCAAGGAGTAGGGCGTACCGGAGCTCTGCCTGGACCACCACCTTGTCCCAGCCCCGTCGTCTCCAAGTGCGAGGGGGCTCGTAGCTGTCACCTGGACCTTTACTCACACGCAAGGAGACTTGGCGACACTCGAAGGGGGATCAAGAAGGGAAGGCAGGAGAAGAAGATTATTTATAGACAAGGCGACATGAGCTTATTAGATTATGGTTTTTGCTTGGATCGAGGAGAGTTTGACCTTAGCAAAGTGGTGGCGCGAGGTAGATTGCAAAGGGTTTTTCGTGACACAATCGAGAGGAGAACATCAATGGTTAGGAAGAGGAAATTTGGAGGAGACGACTTGATAGACGTCTGTCATGCCAAGCAGCTAGAGGCAAGGCAGTTGATTGGAGGTCAACATTGTTCGTGCTCTGATTGGTCCAACTCAACTGCTAGAAGATAAAGCATGCCCCAAATTCAAAAATAATAAATGATTTTATTAATTCCAGAGTATAAAATAAGAATTATTTATTATTTTATGTAGTATTTTATTATGATTTTTATTTATGTTTTAGTGTTATTTATTAGTAGTTAATTTTAAGGGTATAATTATAGATATATTTGCCTATATTTTAACTATTTAGTATATGTTATTTTATTATTTTCTTCTTTTATTTTATATTTATATCTTATTTTATGTACATAAATATATTTTTATTATATTTTTATGACATTTTGTATTCTTAAATAAATAGATATGTACAATATATAGGTGTACTTATAAGTATTTTGTCTATGTATTATATACATTTTATTTATTTAATTCACATTCTTTTGTTTTATTTTATCTTTATATTTTTAATATAGTATACATGTTGTATACAATATTATAAAAATATAAATATAAATATAGTATACTTATAGGAATGAATATAATGAATTTTTTATTCGGGTATCATGTAAAATGTGGGTCCAAATCCTAACTTTCACATCTTGATTCAAAAAAAAATATGAAAACACCTCCATTAAATAACTTATGAAAATTTATATACAGTTAGAGGTGATTTTGATACATTTTGAGTTTTTATATGGGAGATATGGGTCTGCGAAGTTGGGATTTTAGATTTTTATTTTGTGTATAAAAAGTACATTGTATATTATTTTTCTACAAACTCAATTTTGTATTTTTAATTACATTGTTATCTACAACTTTCATGTACAAAGTTTATTTTATTTGATGTATAAATATTAACATATAAAATATGTGCCAAAAATGAATAAATAATGAATAAAAGAATGGGTTTTATTGCATTTTGGCCCTTATCTCCCCCTACTTTATTCCTTATCGACCAACTTAGTTCTTGACTTTGTCTCGAGGTTTAGGGTCATAAAATATCTTTGATATTTTATTCTTTTTCTTTTCTTCTCTTGATTCTATAATTTTGGCATTAAAAACAATATTATATACACAATAAATACAAAAATGATGAATGCTATTTTGTACAACTTAATGATATTTACATGCATTAGTTAGGGTTTTTTAAGCCAAAATGATATAATAAAGGCGATGAAATGGAGATTCATCACCCTCCTATACTTGCCTTTGCTGGTCCCTAGCAAATACTTATGCAATAAGTACAAAAAGAATAAAGAAGAAAAGAAATAGAAAGAATAAATGGAATTGATTTTAATCATTAAACTTGTCTTTACAAAATCAAAGTTTGGAGCTTAGGTTAGATCTTGATGTGAGAATGTGTGGAACCTGGTGGGAAACTAAATTTTAAAACACAACAGCCCTCGAGAGTCATAGAACTCGGTTCAAACCACCTCAATAGCCATGTCAGAACTAGCCTACATCATACGCGAACCCTTATGACTATAAAGCAGACTTCTACAGTGTAAGTGATAGTGGCTCTCCCCAACTGAAATGACAAAGGAACTGACGTCCAAAATGACAACCGAGTGATTCCTCAATCCATCAACTCTTTCATCGAGGAGCGGGGTATTCCCTTCTAAGTTCAAGTGGCATTTGACTCAAGAGGAAGGGGTGAAGTGAATAATGGACGGTAGCCAGTGTATCTACCTATCTTGGGATGCATGACTAGTGTAGTCAAGTCATCCAACTGCAGGCTCACATGGTATACTTTGTTGCTCAAGCTTGCTTATTTTCTATACAACATATATACATACTCATGCATGCATTTTATTTTCAATCAGGCATGTCCACCTTTTTGGAGTTCTTTTAATATTGTTTACAACAACATTTACATAAGGAGTTTTTCCTCTTGAGCCAGATGACTATCACTCTTTTGAAGCATTGTTGCTAGCCACACTCTCCTGTCTTTAGACCTCATGGCAATTGGATCGGGTTGGGGTGCACTTCCCTCTCTAGACGAGGACGAATGTTTTCACTCGTGTGCTTCTCAAACTGGAAAATCCATACCCCTCACCACTCCAACTGAGTTGAGCCAAGTGAAAGGTGCAAGTGTCCAAGTTAGGTCACGACCGACAAGAGTCATGCGTGTGTCTTGAAAAGTTCTGTTAGTCAGTTGAGGTGACTTGAACCCAGCACTGAGTCTCAAAGAATTAAGTCTGAATAGACCTCAAGTACCTTAAATCTAGTTCCTAAAAGGTTCCTGTGCAGTTAGGTGCAGTAAGGTCCAACCAAGCTCCAATCTTTGACTTTATTTGGACTAGTTCAATCATCAAGCTCAATCCTGAAAGAATGTGAATGCTATGCAAAGGCTTTGTACAATGAAGAAAATACTTTCGTGATGCACTTTCTTCAAAGTCTTGATCTTTTTGAAAAGATGATGCATATGCAAATTTTTCTTTTATTTTCAAAATATGTTTTTTGGTACTTTTAGTTTTGCAAATGTTTTTGCGATTTTTGAAAATAGAGGACTTTGGCTAAGAAAATATGTACAAATATTTACATGGGGACGCACCTTATATTTACAAGAGTTAGGTTTAAAAGAATATATAAGGGGTAAGTGATCACTTTTATAAACCTATGTATAAAAAATTGTACTATGGTGCGTATACTGATTTAACCGAAATTCACGGGGTCTAAATGTGTCTCACACAAGGCGGAGACAAGTCACTGTGGCGACCCTCAATGAATCCCCATTAAAGTCAACAATGAACCCACAACAGTATAAATCAAGCAATGAATGACAAGTGTGGAGTCAAATTTATTATTAACTCTACATAAAAGATGTATAGATGTAGTATGTAGAGGTCGAACACAGGGAACACACAGGATAGATCAAGCAAAGTGCAAAGAGTGAGTGTGATTAAGTGACTACAAAGATACAAATTTTGTGGGTTTTTAATTCTTAATTTTTTTATTTTTAATTTTATATTTTTGTATTTTCATTTTTTATTTTCTGATTTTATATTTTCTTTTTATATTTTATATATTTTTTTTCTTTTTCAATTACTTTAATATAAACAAATAGGAAAAAGGAAGATAAAGTATTTATAAAATACGTAAAAATGCTAAAAAAATCAGGGAATATTTTTTTGGCTTTTTTATATTTTTCTACTATTTTGTGATTTTTTTGGAATTTTTCTGAATATGTTTGGTATTTTTAAAAGCCAAAATACAAGAAAACAGTGAATAAAGGTTCTGGACGAATCTAAAATGAGGGTTAAACATAAAAATCAGTATCCAAAAATCCTCAAATTAATTTTTAAATAAAAGAGAATAAATCGGAGAAAATTTAGAAACTGAAATGCAATTTTTAGTTTTTTCTTGGATTTTTTAGATATTTAGGAAGATTTTTAGGTTTTTCTAATTTTTAAGGTTTTTGTTTTGAATTTTTTAGTGATTTTTGGAATGACATTAGAAGACACTGAAATACATAAAATATAATTTTTTTGGAATTTTTCAAAAAGTTTTACTAATTTTTATAGATTTTCTAATGCAAACAGTAGCACAAATGCATGTTTTTTATTTTTAATAAATATTAAAATGTAATAAGAATGCAATGCAAAAATATGGCGTGAAAATATGATGCGATAGGAGCTTAATACAATTTTTTTATGGATGTTTTTAGGGATTTATAGATGCATGCAATAATTAAAAGAAACAAAAAGAAAATACATGCTGACAAGGGCATAAGTGCAAATAAGCAAACATCTAGGGGCCACTCTGCAATTTTCACTCAAAAGATAACACTGAATAAACAATTTAATGGATCAAATATTAATTCCAAGACCCACGGGGATATCCTTGCAAAAACACCAAGTTCACGTGCGTACGCACGCGCACCTGACAGGGGTACGGATGTAATATGCACAAAATCAGAGAGCTTGCTTGCAAAAGTTACCAGAATATTATAACTGCAAATAAAACTTTAGGTACTAAACAAAATAAGATAAAGCCCAGGGGTGTGCCCTGCAACATCGCCAAGTCACGTGCGGGAAAGGACGTGGCTGGCAGGGGGAAAATGGAATATAGCAAAACAAGGGGGGCTTAAACGTAAATTATACAAAAATTTAAAACTACCGAGGAATGCTTAGTTATTAAACTTTAAATACAAAAAGAGGCGGGGTATACTTGCCAAAAGACCTACGCGGGGGTTGATCCGACGGCTGCAAGGATTTCACTTAAGACACGTGGCTGCTTCAGATCACACGATACCCCTTCGCCCAAACGGTCGCGATTAGATTGGCCCTGGAAGATTTGACGATTGACGCTGAGCCACGATCCAACGACTGAGAGGAGAACTGGGCGGCCTACTGAATTCGATGGCTGAGAGTTGATGGGGACGAACGCGGACGAACTCCGGCGAGCCGAACTTCGCCGTCCTTGATCTTCCTCCTCCGTGGCATCTGAAGCTTCCAAAATGGGCCGACGAGCTCCTGTGGTCCTTATCTAGATGTTGGCCACTCCAAAAAGGTTCGGCGATGGCCGGAGCTCTCGCACGGAGACGGTGGAGTTTGGGGACTCCAGGTGCTCCAGCGAGTGCTCAAAATGAGTGCCCAAGCTCCTCTTTGACTCCTGACATGCAAAAAGGGGTGACACCGTCGAGGGCAAAATGCCTGGACGGTTTGCGAGGCGAATGGAAGCGGGGGACAGCGATGTGAAGCTTGGCCGGAGCAAGCTCCGGTGAGGATTTCGATTTAGCGAATCGATGGATGGATGACAGAGATGAAAGTGGCTATGGATTCCTACGACTATGCTGAATAAAAGAAGCAAAGAAAAGAGAGAAATAACACCTCAAAGGACCGGGCCTGAGGTTGAAAGTACCTTGACGGCGGAGCTTGCCGGAGGTGATGGAACACACCCAGATCCTCGATGAATCTCCGCCTTGAAGGGACCAACCTGGAGCTGTCACCTCTAGGAAGCCAAAGCTAGCCCAAGCGGGAAAAATCAAGACGAAAATGGGGTTCGAAAATCAAAGGGAAGACTGGGGGTGGTTTTGAGGTGTTGACGAATGGGCGTAAAGATTGAGGCATAGCGGTAAAATCGTTGATCTACGGCCCGAGGAGATACATGGACGTGTATCATCGATTGTAGGGCTACAAAAGTCGTGAAGGAATCATCATGGAAGGGTGAAAGGAACGACCTCCAAAAATCCAAGAAGATAGGACAAAAACCACTTCTGACGTGAAAAGGAGCTGGCTCAGACAATTGACCTATTGTCAACGGTCAGAGCCACCTGGTTGGTCCACGTGGACCAATCAGGAAAAATCCTGCAAAAACTCTTTAATAATTCATTTAAAAATAGTAAATGAGCTTATTAATTTTTAATTATAAAATAAGAAGTGTTTAATTTTTTATGAAGTATTTTATAGTGATTTTTAATTATTTTTATGAGGTATAATTTTACAAGTTGCCTTTTTAGGCCTATATAGGTATATACATCTATATATTTTATTAATTTATTTTTATTTTATGAATTTAATTTTAATTTTGTTTATTACTTTATGAAATTATAAGGTATTTTTGTACACTTAAATATATTTTTATTTTATTTTTCTGAAGTATTTTATAAACTTAATAAAATAGAAGTGTAAATTATACAGGTATAAGTATAGGTATTATACCTATGTATTATATATAGGTATTTTTATTTTGTATTTCTTTTGAATTTTTATTCTGATTTTAATATAAAAATATGTTATAAATAATATTTACAAAATTATAAAAATATAGAAATACAAAAATAATGAATAAATAATAAATTGAACATTTTAATCTGTACAAGTATACAATAGGGGTCCAAAACTCAACTTTCAAACCGTAGCTCCACCAAATGCGAAACCACCGCCATTACATAGAATATTTTGAATTATATACAATTAAAGTGAGTTTGATGCATTTGGAGTTTTCATTTGTGAGATACAGGTCTGGGAATTTGGGATTTTGGATTTTTATTCAGACCATATCTTTTTATTTGTACATTATTTTTGAGTGAAATCAATTTTGTATTTTTATTTATTTAATTATCTACAAATTTCATCAAAGTTTCTTTATTTGAGGTATAAAAAGTGGAACCAAAAATAGGTCCCAAAATGAATAAAGAATGAATGAAAAACATTGTATTCTGGCCCTTATCTCCCCGTACTTTATTCCTTGTCGACCTATTCATCGAGATGCCTAGGTCTCGGGGTTTTGGGTCATAAAATATTTACAATATTTTATTCTGTTTCTTTTCTTTTATTTATTCTATAATTTTGGCTTTAATTTCAGTATTTTATACAATATTTACATGCACATGCATGAATGCTAAGATGCTGGAATTAATGGTATTTGCACGCATTTACTAGGGTTTTTGATGCCAAAATGATAGAATAGAGATTATGAAATGTGGATTCATCATCCCCCTATACTTTACCGTTGCTAGTCCCTAGCAAACACTTATGCAATAAGTGCATAAAAGAAAAATAGAGAAAAGAAAAAGAAGAAAGATGGACTAAATTTAATTGTCAAACTTGTCTTCACAAAATCAAAGTTTGGAGCATAAGTCTGACCTTTGGAATTTTAGTGCGGGCGGAACCTTAATGAGAACCGAATTTGAAATCCAACAGTCCTTAAGAATCCCAATACTCTGTTCAATTCTCCTCAATAGCCAGGTCAGAAATATCTCAACTCATAAGCAAACCCTTACGACTATGAATCTGACTCGTACAGTGTAAGTGATGGTGGCTCTCCCCAACTAGAATGACAAAGAGTCTGACTTCTCCAGCATGACAACCCAATGATTACCCAATCCAACAACTCCATCCTCGAGGAGCGGGGTATTCCCTTCTAAGTTCAAGTGGCAACCAGCTCAAGAGGCGGAAGTGAAGAGAAGAATGGACGGTAGCTAGTGTAGCTACCTATCCTGGGATGCAAGACCAGTGTAGTCAAGTCATCGAGTTGCAGGCTCACATGATTTGACTTTGGAACTCAAGCTTGCTTATTGACTTTACAACATTTGTACATACTTTGCAGGCATTTATTTTTGTACAAGGCTGACCATTTTTTTTTGAAATACTATTCACGGCGGCATTTACATAGGGAGTTTTTCCTCTTGAGCCAATAGACTATCCCTCTTTTGAAGTTTTAGTGCAACCCACACTCTCCTGTCTTTAGACTTCCTCATCACTGAACGGGTGGGGGTGCACTTCCCTCCCTAGAGGAGGACAAGTGTTTCCACTTGTGTGCGTCTCATACCGACAAATCCAATCCCCTCACCACTCCAACTGAGTTGAGTCATGTGAAAGGTGCAGGTGTCCAAGTTAGGTCATTATCACCAAGAGTCGTGCGTGTGTTCCAAAATACTCTACTTAAGCAGTCAAGAATCCATTGAACCAAGTCTCATGATCCTCAAAGAATTAAGTCAACTAGACCTGAAGTACCTCAAACCCAGTTCCTATAAGGTTCCTATTATTAGGTAGATTGTAAGGTCCAATCAAGCTCCAATCTCCGGATTTTTACTTAGACTCGTTCAACGATCGAACTCAATCTGAAAAATGCTCATGTCATGCAAATGATATGCAGAAAATATTTTTGTGATGCAATTTTCAAGATTTTGAACTTTTTTTGGATTTTTGAAAAGATGATGATGCATATGCATTTTTTTTGTATTTTTCAAAAAGATTTTTCAAATGTTTTTGGATTTTTAATTTTGCAAATGTTTTTGGGATTTTTGAAAGCAAAGAGAATTTGGCTAAAGACTAGGTACAAATATTTACACGGGAGTGCTTCTTATACTTACAAGAAGTGGATTTTAAGAAATTACAAGGGTAAGTGATCAATATTATAAATATATATATATAGTGGATTTTGGTGTGATGTATCCATTCCTCAAACTTATTTGACACATGTTTTTTTCAAACAATTTTGAAAAATATAGTCCAAAATAATTTTTACAAAAAAATTTATAAACATGTACACACATTTGAAAATCATTTTACAGTGGTTTTCCAAACAGTATAGATAGATTTTTCAAATATTTTTGCAACCATTTTTCAAACCATTTGCAAATAATTTTTCAAACATTTTTATTTCACACAAATAAAATTTTACAAACAAAAATGTTTTTACAAAGGTTGAAAACATGTAAGAAAATGTTTTCCAAATAGTTTTCAAAGATTTTCACAACGATTTTCAAACTATTTTTCAAACATTTTGCAAAAAAACATTTTCACCTGATTTATTAATCAGTACATACACAAAGAATTTGAGGAATAATCACATCTTGTTATTAAGGTTTTTAATGAGTTTTAAAGAATTATTAGGCATAATTATTAAGAAAATACGAAAGATGAGTTATGGCTAAAGTATATACGCAGCATATACAACCCCCCTGTACTTAGCTTGAGCTATGTCCTCATAGATCAGAGAGAAAAGAGAAGACATAACTCGTACTAAGTATAGGCAAGTCTAAAGAATAAATAAATAAGAAATGAATGAATAAACGAATGAGAAGTTGACCGTCCCCCCTATACTTAGGATCGAATAATCCTAAGTATAGCAGACTGTACACAACGCAGGGAGGGTCAAGGGTGGGAATGAACAGATCGTACTCAGATTGTCTCCCTCTATACTTAGGGTAAGATATCCCTAAGTATAGACAAGACGAGGAGACAATGGAGAGGATCGAAATGAATGAAAAACTCGGGGTGCATACCCCCCTATACTTAGGACAAAGTACGTCCTAAGTATAGAAAATTGACAACAAGGGGCGGCACCTTTTTGATAGATAAAGAAAATAGAGAAGGAAAAGAAGAAAAGAAATCAACAGATGAAAGAGTGATATGGACAGATGGATCTATACAGCGGAAGATGGAAGTGATCACCATATACGAGATGCAAATGATATGAGTCAAAGAACACATCTCATACCAGAAGAAGGAGGGCAACGTCAACAGTCGGCGGATCATGATCTAGATATTGCTTCAGGCGCTGACCGTTAACACAGAAGGTAGAGGAAGATGACGGTTCGGATATATCAATGCTACCATTGTCATGCACCTTCCTGACCACATACGGACCTTTCCACTTGCTCTGTAATTTCCCTGGAAATAATTTCAGCCTGGAATCAAACAACCATACGCATTGGTCTGGCTCAAATTGTTTATGGCTGATATGAGAATCGTGCCATGTCTTCACTTTTTCCTTATACTGTAGGCTGCTAGAAAAGGTTGTATCTCCCAGTTCCTCCAGGGCTGCCAACTCTGCTTTCCTCTATTCTCCTATACTCTCGGGATCCAATAATATTCAGTGACTTCCCAAAGTGACTTGTGCTTAATCTCCACTGGCAGATGGCACGACTTGCCATAGACGAGATGAAAGGGAGATGTTCCTAATGGATTTTTGAAGGAAGTCCGATAGGCCCACAAGATCGAGTCCAAAAGTTGTGACCAATCCTTTCGGTCTGGGCGGACAACCTTCTATAGGATAGTTTTGATCTCCATGTTCGATACTTCGGCAAGACCATTAGTCTGAGGGTGATACGGTGTGGCAACACGATGGTCAATGCCGAACTCGTATGCAAGGGCCCTAACCTTGTCATTGATAAAGTGAGACCCCCCGTATGAAATCAAGACTCTAGGTACCCCGAACCGTGAATTGATATTTTTCCTCAAAAATTTACAGATAGTTTTAGCATCTGCGGCTCGGGCAGGGATGGCCTCAACCCATCGGCTGACATAATCTACAGCGAGCAAAATGTGCTCAAACCCCTGACTCTTAGGAAATGAGCCCATGAAATCAATCCCCCATGCATCAAAAACCTCACAAAAGTGAATGGGTTACATGGGCATCATGTCTCTCTGTCCGCAAGTACCCATCTTCTGACAATCAATACATATCTTCACGAACTCATCTGAATCCTTGAAGAGAGTGGGCCACCAGAGGCCGAATTGGAGCACCTTATGCGCTGTCCGTCTCCCAGAATGATGTCCTTCTGCCTCAAGCTTGTGGCAGTATGTGAGGACGCTATGCTGCTCTTCTTGAGGAATGCACCTCCTCCAGATTCTGTCCCCCTCCTTCATGATAAAGGATGAGATCCTCCCAATGGTAAAACTTGGCCTTCGCCAGAAAGGTATCGAGTTTCTGTGTGGGCCAACCTTGTGGAACCGTCTTGGCAACAAGATAGTTCACAATGTCGGCATACCATGGGAGCGAGGTGATAGCCAAGATCGCCTCATCTGGAAACGTCTCAGTAATAGGTGCGCTGGGCTCAGATTCCTCAAGGTTCTCTAAGCGGGAGAGGTGATCCGCCACCACATTCTTAACTCCAGGCTTATCCTTAATCTCAATATCAAATTCCTGGAGAAGAAGGATCCATCTGGTAAGGTGTGCTTTGGCATCCTTCTTGGCCATTAAGTACCGGATGGCGGTGTGATTTGTAAAGATAGTCTCTCTAGATCCGAGAATATACGATCGATACTTATCCAAAGCAAAGACTACGGCCAGCATCTCCTTCTCTGTGATAGTATAATTCCGCTGAGCGACATCCAAAGTACGGCTGGCATAGTGAATGGCAAATGACAAACCATTCCTCGTTTGTCCAAGCACAGCCCCAACAGCAAAATTAGAAGTGTCCGTCATGATCTCGAATGGGAGAGACCAATCGGGTGGCTGAAGGATAGGAGCCATAACAACCATACTCTTGTGAGTCTCAAAAGACACAAGACACTTATCATCTACAATGAACTCGGTGTCTTTCATCAGCAAATCAGTGAGCGGTCGGGCAATACGACTGAAGTCCTGAATGAACCGTCGGTAAAAACCAACATGCCCCAGAAAAGACCGCAATTGACACAAATTGGACGGTGGATTGAGTTTTCTAATGATATCCACCTTGGCTGGATCGACCTCCATGCCCCTGCTGGAGATGATATGACCAAGGACCGTCCCTTGAGTCACCATGAAGTGACTCTTTCTCCCAAGACAAGACAAGATTGACCTCAATGCAGCGCTGAAGCGCACGATCTAGGTAGTCAAGACAAGCATCGAACCCATCGCCATAGACCGAGAAGTCATCCATGAAGACCTCTAAACAGTCACCCACCATGTCTGAGAAAATGGACAACATGCACCTTTGGAATGTCGCCGGGGCATTACATAGACCAAAGGGCATCCGTCTGAAAGCATAAGTCCTAAACGGACAGGTGAATGTCGTTTTCTCCTGGTCTTCTGGCGTAATGCCCACTTGATTATAACCGGAGTACCCATCAAGAAAATAGTAGTGAATCTTCCCAGCTAGCCTCTCGATAATTTGATCAATGAATGGTAGTGGGAAATGATCCTTCTTGGTGGCCTGATTCAATCGTATGTAGTCCACACAGACCCTGCAAGAAGTGGGTACTCGGGTAGCGATCTCCTCTCCAGACTCACCCACAACTGTAGTGATACCCGTCTTCTTGGGTACCATGTGTAATGGACTAACCCATTTGGAGTCGGAGATGGGGTAGATAAAATCGGCGCTCCACCACCTTGATATTTCTTTCATGACCACATCTCGATGATTCAGGTTCAACCGACGCTGGAATTCACGCGAAGGCCCAGCGTCCTCCTCACGATAGATGTGGGTGGGAGCACAGAGCCGGACTAAACCCCTAGAGATCAGCTATACTCCATCCTATCACCTTGCGGTTTCGTTCAAGAACCTCCATCAAACGAGATTCTTGCTCTCTAGTCAAACCTGCTGAGATAATGACTGGGTGCATATCTGGCTCACCTGCAAGGAATCTATACTTCAGTGACTACGGAAAGGGTTTTAGTTCTGGACATCTGGGAGGTGGCAGATCAGGTTTCTGATATGTTTGTGTGAAGGCGACCAGGTCTGCATGTGAGAACTCTCGCTGCGCATGAACATCTGACGAAGGGAACCCTGCTGAATCTTCTATGAACTGTACTAGCTCGCACTCCGTCCTAGCTGTTGGCTCAGAAGGAATCAGACACGGCAAATAATCATCAAAATCATCCCAATCAATGTCTGAATCCGAGGGATCTGAACTAGATGAACAGGAATGAAAATCTGCACTACTTGTCCCACAATTGTCAGCCTCAAATATATCCTCGTCCAGGGGTGTGCTCACCAGGCTCTCAACTTCCATAAGATGTAAATACGGAGAATCTTTAGGTAAGTCGAGGGTCTATGCTATTGGATCTGTCCATCTAGATTCATCATCTGTTATCACAAAATCACACTCCTGGTGGATGTCTAGCTCATCCTCTGTCATCTGTGCGGCTTCACTGGACTGCTCTGAGCATGCATATTCTCTCTCTCTGGTCTCCTCGATCGTCTCTATTTGTATGATCTCGCCCTCTACGCGAAAACATACCTTCCCACTATCATGATCGGTCACTGCCTTGGCTGTGGCCAAGAATGGACGTCCAAGTATGATGGGGCATCGGTTACCGACTCAGGGATCTCCATGTCCAATACAACAAAGTCCACAGGGAATTTCAGGCCCTGAATGGTAACGACCATGTCTCTCAACAAGCCCTTCGGCCTTTTAGTCGACCTTCAGCAAACGGAAGGACTGTCCTGCTCCTAAGAAGAGGACCAAACTCGAATCAGTCGAGTAAGGCTGCCGGAAGATGGTTAATAGAAGAGCCGTTGTCTAATAGAGTACGATCGAACTGCTGCTCCTGAATATCGCATCTGACATAGGGAGCTCCTGCATCTAGTCTCTTGGCTGGCAATTTGTTCTGAATGGTGCAACAAGTGGAATGAGTGAGCACATGGATCTGATCTCTGTGGTTCCTCCTCTTCCTGCGGACTGTAGTCTTCTCTTTCAAGTTCTTTTTGAAGAGGGGGATGTGCTCAAGTGCTTCCTGTAGAGTCAGCTGAATGTGGAATCTATCAATCATCTGGTTGCTGAACTCTACCTGCTGGGTCTTTTTGAGATTTTCTCATTTATTCCCCTTCGCCAAGCGAAGTGCTTCAGGGAAGGGGATGGTAGGGGCCTCCGTGGATGGAGGACTAGGAATAGTTTCCTGTGTCTGTGATGGGATAGAATCCATACCATGATCATCATTCAACACATATGGATCTGAAGTGTAAACAGAAACCTTTCCTTTATTCATATTTTTGTTCTTTTTCTTGTTACCACAGTCCTGAGATACAAAAGGTGGAAACACAACAGAAGGGAGCTCAACAAAAGTAGAAGTGGTGTCCTCAGTACCACTAACGGCACCTGTCTTCGCGGCATCAGCACCGCGCTTTGGCTCTGCATCAAGAATGGTGGCATCAGCACCACCGTCTGCATCTGGTGTCTGGATAGCCTCAGCACCGTCATCTGGATCTCCATCATTAGTGGCATCAGCACCACCGTCATCATCAGCAGCATCAGCACCGCTTCCTTGCTTATCTGGAGCTCGTGGTTGCTCGTATGGCTGTCGCTCAGATGAGGCATTGCCGGCTGGCATCCTACAGTTCATAGTAGTCACAAAATCAGCATCATACAAAGAAGACGTGTCACTCAAATAATCACTAGGAGAAGTATCCTCTGTAGATTGTACCTGCTCAGACTTCCTTTTCAGATTGTTTGGATTTGGTTCAATCTGAGCTGGTATGGCAGCTTTGCCCTTGATGATATCCCTCTTCTGCTGCCAGAACTCATCCATTCCTGCTGGATGGATGCTCGATGGTCAGAAAGCAATCGGGCGAGGTCATCTAATGCTGAGTTCTCGAAGGCAGGTGCCTGAGAACCGGAAGTAATCCCTTGCTGGAAATGAGGTTGCTGCTGGGAGGAGAAGTGCTCACGAGGCTAGGGGTATGACTGTTGAGGCTGCTGGCACTGCCTCCACTGCTGTTGCTGATAGGCGGGATGAGGACCATGCTGGTTCTGCTGGTGGGCATACTGGGGCTGCTGCTGCTGCTGCTACTGGCTGTTCTGATATCCCTGAGCCGGAGGCTGCTGTTGGGATGAGGTGCCACCAGTGGTCCAATAGAATCTTGGGTGATCGTGATGAATCCCGGGCTGCGGGTACCGGTCGTACCAAATCCCATTGACTTCCATCAATGGCTCCTAATCAAAGGATGGTGGAGGTAGAACTGCCAATGGCTGATCCGGCTGATAGACCACCATTTGAGTGTCCTGAGATGGTGGCTGCGACGGGTAGTACTGTAACAGTTGGACCAGCTCTGCCTGGATGTGGTTGACCTGGCGGTGTGAGGCAGAGGGCTGGGATGAGTTGCTATTGCTGGGATCAGCTCGTGACTTGGGAGGCTGCTGCATAGACGTTCGTGCCTCCTGGACACAAAGAATCTGCGTCTTCAGGTCACTCATGGTCTTGGTAATCTAGTCCATCTGGGCCAATCCTTGCATCTGCTTCTTCTCGAGGATCTCGAGATGGTCCAACTTCTCACTAATGATGCCCATGTCGGCTGCAACTGATTCGGCTTGGGTTGCAGCTGTTGGCGGAGTGTGAGGACCGGCATCGATGCGGGCGATCCTCTGAAATGATCCCGCTCCTTGGGGGGATTCTGCTGTGTGTAGACTCGGGCATGGGCCATGACTGTTGAGTTCTCTGCCATCCCTTCATAGATGGCCCAAACATCATCTTCACCCTTGGAGAAATAGGACCCACCACAAGAGGCATTTACAAGCCCCTGCAGCTCCGGTGTCAGCCCACAAAAGAAACTCTGAACTAAGTTGGGCTTGGATATATCATGGGTTGGAAACCGGACGATGAGCTCTCTGAAGCGATCCCAAGCCTCATGGAATTGTTCATTCGGGATCATTGTGAAGTTACTGATCATAGCTTGTGCTGCATTAGTCCAGCTGAGCAGATAATACTTCTTCAAGTAAGCGGTCCGGAGTTGTGCCCAAGTATCGACGAAGCTCCCCAAATGTTTCAACCAGTAAGCGGCTCTGTCAACCAAAGAGAATGGGAAGGCTATCATCTTGATGGTGTCCTCAGTCATCAGCCTGTCATGAATTGTACCGCAGATCATTTCAATCTCTTGCAGATGGAGGTGTGGCTCTTCGGTCTCCAGCCCATGAAATTTTGGCAGAAGTTGAATAGTGTGTGGGCGGAGCTCGAAGTCTCCATGGATGGGCGGGAGTCGAATCCATCGATGAGTGAGGGATGCCGTCGGATTGTGCAATTCTCTCATAATTGTCTATGGCGGCCGCTCCTGATTCGGTTTGCCTCCCTCGTCTGCTACTACTGGTATATCACCGCCTCCGCCCTCAGGTCTTCCCTCTCGCATCTGTGCAATTTCCCTCATGAGGTCACCCATGAAGACTCCCTAATCCTGGATCTATCTCTGCATGGTTTCCAGGGAAGCTAGCAATGAATTGTTGATGGCAGCTTGGTCATATAGAAATGGAGGGTGCTCATGCTCATCTGGGTGTTCTCCTCTATCTGCCATGTCTGGATTCTCTGAAAAGGCAAAAGAACCCATCTCAGGTGCCGTCAAATGCTCTGAGCGCTGTGATGCACTAAACTCTGAAACTCTTGGACTGATGGAAGGAGAAGGGTGGTCGAGGGGGAACAGGGTGGAAGTGAACTCGGGCTCGGAGAGTGGGTCTGGACTCCCCGAGGTTGTCCTAGATGAATAGGGAGGAGTGCTGGATAGCGGTGCCACCAAAGACGGCCTAAGAGATCTCCTTCCCATCATCGTGATTATTGAGAAGAGCAAGGTTTTAGAAATGAAGAAGAAGAAGGGGGTAAATTGCGCACAATTGTGCAGTGTTTTTGATCTTGACCTAAATCCAACTAGCAAACAAACACAAAACAAGGGGTTCACCAACTCAACACATGAAGCCGTGAAGGTTCGTCTTTTATCTTTGTAGTTTTTAGCTTGAATTCAGGAAGTTATCTTTCAACGAGTCCTTAGAGCGCTACGCCTATAGGAGAGAGAGTACTGCCAGAAAAGTATTCCCGTACTTGTCCTCCTCCTGTGTAACCTGTAGCCTGCGCTTTTTAAGGTTCTTGTAACCCTTCCTGGATCCCTACTCAGCCAAAGAAAAGAGGGAGGAAGCCGATAGGCGAAACCGGTACTTCAGATCTCGCTCGCAACGGAATCACCCGTGAGCGTGCAAGACCCTACTCGAATGCAAGACGATGAGACAGACACACCCGTGAAGGCGTGGCCTATGCTCGATATTTCGGACAAGGTCGATGCTCTACACAATAGAGAGTCATCAATGACGACCAAGCCCTACTCGTCTACGTACGATAGTAGCGCCAATACTTCGGAAATCTAGGCGATACACAAGGCAGCCACAGACTGGATTTTGGGCTCTAATCCTTACGAAGCCGCTCTGCTCACTTGGAAGGAGACCTTCCCATGCAACCTGAATACAAGTGAGGGTATTACTCACCCCAAGCAATGAGTCCAATTATCCGATTTTATTTAGGTCAAATTTTCTTTAGCAGTTCCCTTTTTAATTGTTTTGGTGTTATCACTTGCTTTGAGTCAATTAAAACAAGCGCCTAACGTTTTTGTATTGTTCTTTGATTCTTATTTGATCCAAAAAAAGAGGGAGAAGAGTCGGAAAAAGCTATGCAAGTTGGCACCAAGATGGAAATCTCACCTTTGTGCCTAAATGATAAATGCTAAGATAGAAGACTTACAGCGCCTCCAGCTCTCTCCATGTGGGATGTAAAACAGGAATTTTTAAACCTAATCTAAATGCCGATATGCACACAGAAATCGTCCTAAGCAGGCAGTTTCTAAGGTGAAGAACCACAAGTCAATCACCAATCCTCAATCCTAGAGTCCGGTCTAGGCTCACCCCTCCTCCTCTCGATAAATCGAGTTCATGTGCAGCGCTTGGCAGGGTGGGCTCGCAGCGCGATGGCTCGAAGATGGTGAGACGACTATTTAATTTAAACTAAGTCCAAAACGTACTATAGGTACATGTAATGGTTATTAGGGTGTTTGGACCTAATCTACTCGATCAAGCAAAGCCTAAAAGCTAAGGGCTCATTCCACAAAAGAAAAGAAAAAAACAAAATCGGAAAATGACAGCGACGAAAACGCGATGAAAACCGCAGTGAGCCCCAGGTGAACAAACACCTGAAAATTAGGCCCGAGTGTCCTGAGTGTCCAAGGTACCTGTATTATTATAAATTAAATGAATCTCTCTCTCACAAAAGAAAATAAAAGCCGCTAACTATTCTCTCTCTCACTCCTCCTGTTCTCTCCTGTCGGCTAGGCTAGAATAGCCGACTTCGCCTCCCAAGGTTGCACAGGATCCCCTAGGAGATCCTCCTCGATACGTGGTCCCTCGCAAGAAGACAAGAAAGACAATGGTCAGACAGTTCAAAAATGTGAATCAAATACAAGAGAGATAAACAGAGAAATAATGTAAGCAAATAATCACAATCAAACAAAAACATGATCTATACGTTGTTGCTCCCCGGCAACGGCGCCATTTGATTAACCGAAATTCACAGGGTCTAAATGTGTCTCATACAAGGCGGAGACAAGTCGCTGTGGCGACCCTCAATGAATCCCAATCAAAGTCAACAATGAACCCACAACAATATAAACCAAGCAATGAAAGACAAGTGTGGAGTCAAATTTATTATTAACTCTATATAAAAGATGTATAGGTGTAAGTATGTAGAGGTCGAACACAGGGAGCACACATGATAGATCAAGCAAAGTGCAAAGAGTGAGTGTGATTAAGTGTCTACAAAGATGTAAATTTTTATGGGTTTTTAATTCTTATTTTTTTATTTTTAATTTTATATTTTTGTATTTTGATTTTCTGATTTTATATTTTCTTCTTATATATTATATTTTTTTATTTTATTTTTCAATTACTAGGATATAAACAAAGTAGGAATATTTATAAAAAAAGTAAAAATGCTCAAAAATCAGGGAATAAAATCTTTTTGGCTTTTTTATATTTTTTACTGTTTTTTGTGATTTTTGGGAATTTTTCTGAATCTTTTTGGTATTTTAAAAGCCAAAATACAAGAAAAAAGTGAATAAAGGTTCTGGACGAAATTAAAATGAGGGTTAAAAATAGAAATCAGTATCCAAAAATCCTTAAATTAAATTTAATATAAAGAGAATAAAGCAGAGAAAATTTAGAAATTGAAATTGCATTTTTTAGATTTTTCTTGGATTTTTTAGATTTTTAGGAAGATTTTTAGGGTTTTTCAAATTTTTAAGGTTTTTATTTTGAATTTTTTAGTTTGGACTGACACTAAAAGACACTGAAATACATAAAATATATTTTTTTGTAATTTTTCTAAAAGTTTTACTAATTTTTATAGATTTTCCAATGTAAGCAGTAGCAAAAATGCATGTTTTTTATTTTTAATAAATATTAAAATGCAATAAGAATGCAGTGCAAAAATATGGCGTGAAAATATGATGCAACATGAGCTTAATGTAATTTTTTGTGGATCTTTTTTATTGATTTATAGATGCATGCAATAATTAAAAGAAACAAAAAGAAAATACAGGCTCGCAAGGGCATAAGTGCAAATAAGCAAACATCCAGGGGCCACTCTGCAATTTTCACTCAAAAGATAACACTGAATAAACAATTTAATGGATCAAATATTAATTCCAAGACACGCGGGGATATCCTTGCAAAAACACCAAGTTCACGTACGCACGCACGCGCACCTGACAGGGGTACGGATGTAATATGCACAAAATCAGAGGGCTTGCTTGCAAATTTACCAGAATATTATAACTGTAAATAAAACTTTAGGTACTATACAAAAATAAGACAAAGCCCAGGGGTGTGCCGTGCAAAATCGTCAAGTCACGTGCGGGAAAGCACGTGTCTGGCAGGGGGCAAAATGTAATATAGCAAAACAAGGGGGGACTTATACGCAAATTATACAAAAAGTTAAAACTACCGAGGAATGTTTAGTTATTAAACTTTAAATACAAAAAGAGGCGGTGTATACTTGCAAAAGACCCACGCGGGGGTTGATCCGACAGCTGCAAGGATTCCACTTAAGACACGTGGCAGCTCTAGATCACACGATACCCCTTCACCCAAACGGCCACGACTAGATCAGCCCTGGAAGATCTGACGGTTGACATTGAGCCACGATCCAACAGTTGAGAGGAGAGCTGGGCGGCCTGTTGAATTCGACGACTGAGAGATGATGGGGACGAACTCCGGCGAGCCGAACTTCGCCGTCCCCGATCCTCCTCCTCCGTGGCGTCTGAAGCTCCCAAAATTGGCCGACGAGCTCCTGTAGTCCTTCTCTAGATGTTGGCCGCTCCAAAAAGGTCTGACGATGGCCGGAGCTCTCGCACGGAGACGACGGAGTTTGGGGACTCCAGGCGCTCCGGCGAGTGCTCAAAATGAGCGCCCCAGCTCATCTTTGACTCCTGACCTGCAAAAAGGGGTGACACCATCGAGGGCAAAATGCCTCGACGGTTTGCGAGGCGAATGGAAGCGGGGGACATCGATGTGAATCTTGGCCGGAGCAAGCTCCGGTGAGGATTTCGATTTTGCGAATCGATGGATTGATGACGGAGATGAAAGTGGCTATGGATTCCTACGACTTTGCTGAATAAAAAAGCAAAGAAAAAGAGAGAAATAGCACCTCAAAGGTCGGGCCTGAGGTTGAAAGTACCTCGATGGTGGAGCTCGCCTGAGGTGATGGAACACGCCCAGATCCTCGATGAATCTCTGCCTTGAAGGGACCAACCTGGAGCTGTCACCTCTAGGAAGCCAAAGCTAGCCCAAGGGGGAAAAATCGAGACGAAAATGGGGTTCGAAAATCGAAGGGAAGACTGGAGGGTGGTTTTGAGGTGTTGACGAATGGGCGTGAAGATTGAGGCGTAGCGGTAAAATTGTTGATCCACGTCCTGAGGAGATACATGGGCGTGTATCATCGATTGTAGGGCTACAAAAGTCGTGAAGGAATCATCATGGAAGGGTGAAAGGAACGACCTCCAAAAATCCAAGAAGATAGGTGATGAATCCACATTTCATCATCTTTATTCTATCATTTTGGCCTCAAAAACCCTAGTAAATGCTTGTAAATACCCTTAATTAGAGCATCTTAGCATTCATGCATGTGCATGTAAATAGTGTATAAAATACTGTAATTAAAGCCAAAATTATAGAATAAATAAAAGAAAAGAAAAAGAATAAAATATTGTAAATATTTTATGACCCGAAACCCCGAGACCTAGGCATCTTGATGATTAGGTCGACAAGGAATAAAGTAGGGGAGATAAGGGTCAAAATACCAATAAAAATACCTATTCTTTTAATCAACTCTTTATTCATTTTGGGACCTATTTTTGGTTCCACTTTTTATACATCAAATAAAGAAACTTTGTACACGAGAGTTGTAGATAATTAAATAAAGAAAAATACAAAATTGATTTCACTGAAAAATAATGTACAAATAAAAAGTTATGATCTGAATAAAAATCCAGAATCTCAACTTCCCAGACCTGTATCTCACAAATGAAAACTCCAAATGCATCAAATTCACCTTTAATTGTATATAGTACAAAATAAGCTATTTAATGGCGGTGGTTTCGCATTTGGCAGAGCTACTATTTGAAAGTTGAGTTTTGGACGCAATATTCAACTATAAGAAAAAAGAAGAGTACATATTACAAAGAAATGGTTGGGAGACGAGCAACAAGCTGTGTCGCCAATCCCTTTTTTGGATGGCAAATCTAATTCTTCGGAACACAACATCCATAGACCTGGGGATCATAACATTACTATAAATAATTTTCTGGACCCTCTTAAGGAGCTCTACATCTTCAGATGCCAAGAACCCAAAGGTATCAAACCCGAAAGGGATGAAGACATTATTATTATTTAGTCATTATTGTACAGATAAAAATATTCATTTTATTATTTAGTCATTATTTTTATAATTTTATACTCTTATAATTTTGTAAATATTATTTATAATATATTTGTATATTAAAATCAGAATAAAAAGACAAAAGAAATACAAAATAAAAATACATGCATAAAAGACATAGGTGTTATACCTATACACATACCTATATAATACATATTTATATTTTATTAAATGTATAAAACACATCAGAAAAATAAAATAAAAATATATTTAAGTGTATAAAATTATTTTATAATTTAATAAAATAATAAAAAAAATTAAATAAATTAAAAACATAAAATAAAAATAAAATAATAAAATATATAGATAATATACCTATAAGGGCTATAGAAGGTAACTTGTAAAATTATACCTCATAAAAATAATTAAAAATCATAATAAAATAGTTTATAAAATAATAAACATTTTTTTATAAAATAACCTAAAATTAAATAAATCATTCTCTATTTTTAAATGATTTAATAAAGTATTTTTCGCAGGACCAACCAGGAGGCAGTCAGTGTTGACCCTCGGACAACTGACTATCTTCCCCGCTTGACCACCTGACAAACCTCGGTTTGTCATCATTTTTGTCGATTTTTACAGACTTCATCTTACACATTTTGAGATCGACTCCTTCACGACTTTTGTCCCTCGATCCTTGGTCTATCAAGCCCTTGACTTTCTTTGGGCCGAGGATCATCGATCTTGTAAATCCTCGTCGTTCTTTGAGCCTCTTCATCACAGAGTCAAACCACATAAAATGCACCCCCCGACTTCCCATTGAATTTTGAACCCCTCATTCCATAGGTTAGCTCCCCTTCTTGCTCCCAACAGCTCGAGGAAGGTGATAGCTTCCTCTCGAGCCCTTCAGGTGGGTCGAGCGTCGCCTGAGGTGGCTCCACAACCTCCGCCTTCGCCTGCATCGAGGTACCCCCTTCCCTCCGGTCACCACCGTCGAGGCTGCCCTATTCCCCTTTATTTTCTTTTGCATTTTACTCGCCGTAGACTTAGGATTAAAAACCCTCAAGAAATTTCCACTTTCATAGTTCAAATCATCCTCCACATCAACATCGCCGGAGCGCTCCTCCGGTCGAGCTCATCCTCGCCGCGTCATGCCACCATTTCGCCACCGCGGGACCCAGGCACTTTGCCTTGGGTCCTCTCATGATTTTGTGCAGGTCAAAGCCCGTTGACTCGAGCCCAGGAGCATTTTTGAAGTTCGTCGGAGCTCCGTGGAGCTCTCCAGCTCTATCGCCCTCCCCTGCGAGCCTCGGCCACCGCCAAGGTCTTTTGAAGCCCCTGGGAGATAGCCCAGACCTCAGGGAGTCTCCAGCCGTCTTTTAAAGCTCATAACTTCGCCGGAGAAGGAGCAGGAGCTCGGAGAAAGCTGCTCCACCGGCGCTCCTCCGCTATTCTTGCTCCGGTCTTCGGAGCCGTTGGATCAAGGCGGAGCCCCAGATCGTACATCCGCGTTGGATCTGCTCGAGCCCAGGCCGTTCGATCATTAGCCGATCTTCTAATCCTGGCCGTTGCAGACGAAGCGTCATCACGCGCTCTCAGCCTGACACGTGTTAAGTGGGAGAGATCCCACCGTCGATCAGCGCGCAAGGCAGGGTATTTTGCACAACACCCCCTGCCATTTTTTGTAATAGTTATTTAGTACTAAAACATTTATAGGCCATTCATAAATTTTGTAATATTTGCAAGTAGCCCTTGGACCTTTTTGTATATTACATTCCAGTCCTCGCCACATCACCTCACGTGACCAGTTCACGTGAGGCGCGGGCCATTTTGCAAGGACCCCCTTGCGGGTTTGGATATTTAACTTTAGCCCAGGAATTTAAATATTAAGTGTAAAATTTTTGGACAAATTGCATGATTGCCACTGGAGTTTTGTAATATTGCATCCATACCCCAGCCAGATCACGTGTTTATACACGTGAGCTTGGTGATTTTGCAGTGAACCTGTCCCGAGTTTGGGTATTTGTAATTGGTCCAGGAAATTTGTTTATTAGTTGTAAATTTTTGTGAAAATTACACTTTGGCCCCTGTACTTCTGGATATTTGCATTTATGCCCTTGCTAGCTATGTGATTTTTATTGGATGTTTGTATTTATTTAATGCATCATTTTAACTCGAAAAATTCCCAAACAAATCACATAGCTTCATGTTTGCTTGCACTTCCATGCCATAATTTTGCATTTCATTTTTATTGCATTTTAATATTTATTAAAAATAAAAAACATGCATTTTAGTTATTGTTTGCATAAGAAAATACCAAAAAATTATCAAAATACCTTGAAAAATTCCAAAAAAAAGTTCCTAAGGTCTATTTTAGTGTCTTCTAGTGTCAGTCCAGAAATCATTAAAAATTTCAAAACAAAAACCCTAAAAATTAGAAAACACCCAAAAACTTCATAAAAATCTAAAAAATCCTAGAAAAACCCTAAAAATATAAACTCAGTTGCTGTAGTTTCTTTGATTTATTGTCTTTTATTTTGAATTAATTTGGGAAAATTTGTTATTGTTTGTTATTTTTCATTCCCATTTTAATTTCGGCCAGCAGCTAATTCATTATTTTCTTTTATTTTAACTTTTTAAAAATACCAAAAACATTCTGAAAAATCCCCAAAAATCACAAAATAGTATAAAAATATAAAAAGACCAAAAACATTTTATTTCCTAATTTTTGAGCATTTGTCCTTATTTTTATAAATATTTTATCACCTCTTTTCTCATATTATTTATATATTCTATTTATAAAAACAAAAAAATATAAAATATAAAAAGAAAATATAAAATAAGAAAAATTCAAAATCAAAATACAAAAATATAAAATTAAAAATTTAAAAAAATAAATTAAGAATTAAAACCCACAAAAACATTTGCATCTTATAAACAATTAATCACATCACATTTTTATATCATTGCTTGATCTATCCTTCCTTGCTTTCTGTGTTCGACCTCTACATACTTGCACCTATACACCTTTTATGTAGAGTTAATAATAAATTTTAACTCCACTTTTGCTTGTCATTGTTTGATTTGATTGTGGGTTAATTGTTGATTAAATATAGGATTTTGAAGTGGTCAAGACATCAACTGCCGATTCGCCTTGTGGATCAATACGACCGCTCTCTTTCTTGTGTTTATCAAATGGCGTCGTTGCCGGGGAGCAACAGTATATAGGTCCTATTTTTGTCTGATTGTGATTGCTTGTTTACACTATTGCTCTATTTTATCTCTCTAGTTTTGATATTTATCTGTGGGCTTTCTAACCATTCTCATTTCTTATCTTCTTGCGAGGGACCACGAATCGAGGAGGATCGCCTAGGTGATCCGGTGCAGCCTTGGGAAGCGGAGTCGGCTTTTCTAGCCCAAGCCGACAGGAGAGAGTAGGAGGAGTGAGAGAGAGAGTGTGTTAGCTAGCTTTCATTTATTTTTGTGAGAGAGAGAGACCATTTAATTTGTAATAATATAGGTACACTTGGACACTCAGGACACTCGGGCCTAATTTCCAAGTGTTTGTGCACATGGGGGCTCACCGCGGATTTCATCGAGTTTCTCGCTGTCATTTTTCGGTTTTGATTTATTTTTCCTTTCTTTTGTGGAATGAGCCCTTAGATTTTAGGCATTGCTTGATCGAGTAGATTAGGTCCAAACACCATAATAACCATTGCATGTACCTATAGTGCGTTCTGGACTTAGTCTAAATTAAACAGTTGATTCATCATCTTCGATCCGTCGCGTCGTGAGCTCATCCCGCCAAGCGCTTCTCTTGAACTTCATTTGTCGAGAGGAGGAGGGGCGAGTCTAGACAAGAATCTAGGATTGAGGATTGATGATTGACTTGTGGTTCTTCACGTTAGCAATTGCCTGCTTAGAATGATTTCCGTGTGCATATCGGCATTTAGATTAGGTTTAAAAATTTCTGCTTTGCATCCCGCATGGAGAGAGCTGGAGGCACTGTAAGTCTTTCTATCTTTGCATTCATCATATAGGCACAAAGGTGAGATTTCCATCTTGGTGTTGACTTGCACGGCTTTTCTGACTCTTTTCTCCCTCTGTTTTTGGATCAAGTAGGAATCAAGAAAATACAAAAACGTTAAGCGCTTGTTTAAAATTCACTCAAAGCAAGTGATAACACCAAAAAATTTAAAAAAAGGGACTGCTAAGAAAACTTGACCTAAATAAAATTGGTAATTGGATTCATTGCTTGGGGAGAGTCACACCTCACTTGTATTCAAGTTGCATGGGAAGGTCTCCTTCCAAGTTAGTTGAGCGGCTTCGTAAGGATTAGAGCCAAAAACCCAGCTTGTGGCTGCCTTGTGTATCGCCTGGATTTTCGAAGTATTGGCGCTACTATCGTACGTAGACGAGTAGGGCTTGGTCGCCATTGATGACTCTTTATTGTGTAGAGCATCGACCTTATCCGAAGTATCGAGCATAGGCCACGCCTTCACGGGTGTGTCTGTCTCATCGTCTTGCGTCCGAGTAGGATCTTGCATGCTCACGGGTGATTCTGTTGCGAGCGAGGTCCGAAGTATCGGTTTTGCCTATCGGCTTCCTCCCTCTTTTCTTTGGCTGAGTAGGGATCCAGGAAGGGTTACAAGGACCTTAAAAAGCATAGACTACATGTTACACAGGAGGAGGACAAGTACGGGAATACTTTTCCGGCAGTACTCTCGCTCCTATAGGCGTAGCGCTCTAAGGACTCATTGAAAGATAACTTCCTGAATTCAAGCTAAAAATTACAAAGATAAAAGTCGAACCTTCACGGCTCCATGCATTGAGTTGGTGAATCCCCTTGTTTTGTGTTTGATTGCTCATTGGATCTAGGTCAAGATCAAAAACACCGCACATTTGTGCGCAATTTTGCCACCTTATTCTTCTTCATTTCTCAGCCTTACTCTTCTCATAATCAAGATGATGGGACGGAGGTCTCTTAGGTCATCTTTGGCGGCACCGCTATCCAGCACTCCTCCCTATTCATCTAGGACGACCTCGGAGAGTCCAGACCCACTCTCCGAGCCTGAGTTCACTTCCACCCTGTTCCCCCACGACCACCCTTCTCCTTCCATCAGTCCAAGAGTTTCAGAATTTAGTGCATCACAGAGCTCAGATCATTTGACAGCACCTGAGATGGGTTCTTTTGCAATTTCAGAGAATCTAGACATGGCAGACCGAGGAGAACACCCAGATGAGCACGAGCACCCTCCATTTTTATATGATCAAGCCGCCATCAACAATTCACTTCTAGTATCCCTAGAGACAATGTAGAGACAGATCCAGGACCAGGGAGTATTCATAGGTGACCTCATGAGAGAGATCGTGCAGATGCGAGAAAACAGACCTGGGGGCGATGGCGGTGGAGGTGATATACCAGTTGTAGCAGACGAGGGAGGAGAACCCAACCAGGAGAGGCCGCCGCAGACCATCATGAGAGAATTGCACAATCCAGCAGCTTCCCTCACTCATTGGTGGATCCGACTCCCTCCCATCCATTGAGACTTCGAGCTTCGCCCACATACTATTCAGCTACTTCCTAAATTTCATGGGCTGGCGACCGAAGAGCCACACTTCCATTTGTAAGAATTAGAAATGATCTACATCACAATTCATGACAGGCTGGTGACTGAGGACACCATTAAGATGATAGATTTCCCATTCTCTTTGGTTGATAGAGCCGCTTACTGGATGAAACATTTGGGAAGTCTCGTCGACACTTGGGTACAACTCCGGAGCGCCTACTTGAAGAAGTATTATCCGCTCGGCCAGACGAACGCAGCACAAGCTATGATTAGCAATTTCATAATGATCCCTAATGAACAGTTCCATGAAGCTTGGGATCGATTCAGAGAGCTCATTGACCGGTGTCCACACCATGATATATCCAAGCCCAATCTGGTTCAGAGTTTCTTTTGTGGGCTGACACCGGAGCTGCAGGGGCTTGTAAATGCCTCTTGTGGTGGGTCCTATTTTTCCAAGGGTGAAGAAGATGTTTGGGCCATCTATGAAGGGATGGTAGAGAACTCGACAGTCATGGCCCAAGCCAGAGTCTACACACAGCAAAAGCCCCACCAAGGAGAGGGATCATTCCAGAGGATCACCCGCATCCATTCCTGTCCTCACACTCCGTTGGCAGTCGCAGCCCAAGCCAAATCAGCCACAGCCGACATGGGCATCATAAGTGAGAAGCTGGACCATCTCGAGATCCTCGAGAAGAAGCAAATGCAAGGACTGTCCCAGATGGACCAGATGAACGAGACCATGAGTGACCTGAAGACGCAGATTCTTTGCATCTAGGAGGCATAAACGTCTATGCAGTAGCCTCCCAGGTCACGAGTTGATCCCAGCAGTAGCAGCTCGACCCAGCCCTCTGCCTCACACCGCTAGGTCAACCACATCCAGGCAAAGCCGATCCCACTGTTACAGTACTACCCAGCGCAGCCACTATCTCACGACACTCAGATGGTGGTTTATCAGCTGGATCAGCCACTGACAGTTCTACCTCCACCATCCTTTGAGCAGAATCCATTGATGGAAGTCAATGGGATATGGTACGACCGGTACCCGCAGCCCGGGATTCATCGCGATCACCTCGGATTCCAATGGGGCACTGGTGGCACCTCTTCTCAGCAGCAGCCTCTGGCTCCGGGACAACATAACAGCCAGCCACAACAGCAACAACCCCAGTATGCCCAGCAGCAGTATCAGCACGGTCCTCATACCGCCTATCAGGGACAACAGTGGAGGCAGCGTCAGCAGCCTCAACAGTCATACCCCCAGCCTCGTGAGCACTTCTCCTCCCAGCAACAACCTCATTTCCAGCAGGGGAATACATCTGATTCTCAGGCACCTGCCTTTGAGAACCCAGCATTAGATGACCTCGCACGATTGCTTTCTGAACATCGAGAATCCTACCGGCAGGACATGGATGAGTTCCAGCAGAGGTGAGGGATTTAATCAAGGGCAAAGCCACCATACCAGCTCAGATTGAACCAAATCTGAACAATCTGAAGAGGAAGTCTGAGAAGGTACAGTTCACAGAAGATACCTCTCCTAGTGATTATTTGAGTGACATGTCTTCTTCTTTCTATGATGCTGATTTTGTGACTACTAGGAGCGGTAGGATGCCAGCCGGAGGCGCCTCATCTGAGCGACAGCCACATGTAGAACCACGAGCGCCAGATGAGCAGAGTAGCGGTGCTGATGCCGCTAATGATGATGATGACGGTGGTGCTGATGCCACCAATGATGGAGATCCAAGCGACGGTACTGAGGCCGTCGTGATACCCGATGCAGACGATGGTGCTGAGGCCACCATTTTTGATGCAGAGCCAGAGTGCGGTGCTGATGCCGCGAAGATAGGTACCGTTGGTGGTATTGAGGCCACCACTTCTACTTCTGTTGATCTCCCTTCTGTTGTGTTGCCACCTTTTATATCTCAGGACTGTGGTAACAAGAAAAAGAATAAAAATACGAATAAAGGAAAGGCTTCTGTGTATACTTCAGATCCATATGTGTTGCATGATGATCATTGTATGGATTCTATTCCTTCACAGGCACAGGAACCTATTCCTAGTCCTCCATCTGCGGAGGCCCCTACGATCCCCTTCCCTGAAGCACTCCGCCGGGCGAAGGGGAATAAAAGAGAAAATCCCAAAAAGAACCAGCAGGTAGAGTTCAGCAACCAGATGATTGATAGATTCCACATTCAGCTGACTCTACGGGAAGCATTTGAGCACATCCCCTTCGTCAAAAAGAACTTGAAAGAGAGAACTACAGTCCACAGGAAGAGGAGGTACAAAGATCAAATCCATGTGCTCACCCAGGACACTTGCTGCACCATTCAGAACAAATTGCCAGCCAAGAGACCAGATGCAGGTGCTCCCTATGTCAGATGCGAGATTCAGGAGCAGCAGTTTGATCGTACTCTATTAGACAGCGGCTCTTCAATTAACCTTCTTCCGGCAGCACTCAACCGATTCGAGTTTGGTCCTCTTCTTCGGAGCAGGACATTCCTTCAGTTTGTTGATAGGTCGACTTAGAGGTCGAAGGGGTTATTGAGAGACGTGGTCGTTACCATTCAGGGCCTGAAATTCCCTGTGGACTTTGTTGTATTGGACATGGAGATCCTTGAGTCGGTAACCGATGCCCCCATCAAACTTGGACGCCCATTCTTGGCCACAACCAAGGCGGTATCCGGCCGTGACAGCAGGAAGGTATGTTTTCTCATAGAGGGCGAAACCATACAAATAGAGACGATCGAGGAGAACAGAGCGAGAGAATTAGCATGCTCAGAGCAGTCCAGTGATATTGAGCAGATGACAGAGGACGAGCTAGACATCCACCAGGAGTGTGATTTTGTGATGACAGACGATGAATCTATTTGGACAGATCCCGTAACACAGACCCTCGCCCTGCCTACAGATTCACCATACTTAAAGCTTATGGCAGTCGAGAGCTTGGAGAGCACACCCCTGGATGAGGATACATTTGAGGCTGACAGTGTTGGGACGAGTGGTGATGATTTTCAGTCTTGTTATTCTAGTTCAGATCCCTCGGACTCAAACATTGATTGGGATGATTTTGATGATTATTTGCCGTATCTGATTCCTTCTGAGCAGACAGCTAGGACGGAGGACGAGCCAGTACATTTCATAGAAGATTCAGCAGGGTTCCCTTCATCAGAAGTTTATTCACAACGAGAGTTCTCACATGCAGATCTGGTAGCCTTTACACAAACATATCAGAAGACAGATCTGCCACCTCCTAGTTGTCCAGAAATAAAGCCCTTGCTGTAGTCGCTGAAGTATAGATTCCTTGCGGGTGAGCCAGATATGCACCCAGTCATTATCTCTGCAGGTTTGACTGGAGACCAAGAATCTCGTCTGATGGAGGTTCTTGAAAGAAACCGCAAGGCGATAGGATGGAGTATAGCTGATCTCCAGGGGATTAGTCCGGCTCGGTGCTCCCACCACATCTATCTTGAGGAGGACGCTAGGCCGTCGCGTGAGTTCCAGCGACGGTTGAACCCGAGTCTTTGAGATGTGGTCATGAAAGAAATATCGAGGTGGTGGAGCGCCGATTTTATCTACCCCATCTCCGACTCCAAGTGGGTTAGTCCATTACATGTGGTACCCAAGAAGACGGGTATCACTACAGTTGTGAGTGAGTCTGGAGAGGAGATCGCTACCCGAGTACCCACTTCTTGGAGGGTCTGTGTGGACTACAGACGATTGAATCAGGCCACCAAGAAGGATCATTTCCCGCTGCCATTCATTGATCAGATTATCGAGAGGCTGGCTGGGAAGAGTCACTACTGCTTTCTTGACGGGTACTCCAGTTATAATCAAGTGGCCATTGCACCCGAAGACCAGAAAAAAATGACATTCACCTGTCCGTTTGGGACTTACGCTTTCAGACGGATGCCCTTTGGTCTATGTAACGCCCCCGCGACATTCCAAAGGTGCATGTTGTCCATTTTCTCGGACATGGTGGGTGACTGTTTAGAGGTCTTCATGGATGACTTCTCGGTCTATGGCGATGGGTTCGATGCTTGTCTTGACTGCCTAGACTGTGTGCTTCAGCACTGCATTGAGGTCAATCTTGTCTTGTCTTAGGAGAAGAGTCACTTCATGGTGACTCAAGGAACGGTCCTTTGCCATATCATCTCCAACAGGGGCATGGAGGTCGATCCGACCAAGGTGGATATCATTAGAAAACTCAATTCACCGTCCAATCTGCGTCAATTACGTTCTTTTCTGGGGCATGTCGGTTTCTACCGACGGTTCATTCAGGACTTCAGTCGTATTGCCCGACCGCTCACTGATTTGCTAACAAAGGACACCGAGTTCATTGTAGATGATAAGTGTCTTGCGTCTTTTGAGACTCTCAAGAGTAGGGTTGTCACGGCTCCTGTCCTTCAGCCACCCAATTGGTCTCTCCCATTCGAGATCATGATGGATGCTTCTGATTTTGTCGTTGGGGCTGTGCTTGGACAGAGGAGGGATGGATTGCTGTTTGCCATTCACTACGCCAACCGAACTTTGGATGCCGCTCACCGGGATTATACTGTGACAGAAAAGGAGATGCTGGCCGTAGTCTTTGCTTTGGATAAGTACAGATCATATATTCTCAGATCTAGAGTGACTATCTACACAGATCACACCGCCATCCGGTACTTAATGGCCAAGAAGGATGCCAAAGCACGCCTTACCAGATGAATCCTTCTAATCCAGGAGTTTGATATCGAGATTAAGGATAAGCTTGGAGTCAAGAATGTGGTGGCGGATCATCTCTCCCACTTAGAGAACCTTGAGGAATCTGAACCCAGTGCACCTATCACAGAGACGTTTCCAGATGAGTCGATCTTGGCTATCACCTTACTCCTATGGTACGCTGACATTGTGAACTATCTTGTTGCCAAGACGGTTCCACAAGGTTGGCCCAGGCAGAATCTCGAGACCTTCCTGGCGAAGGCCAAGTTTTACCATTGGGAGGATCCCGTCCTTAATCATGAAGGAGGGGACAGCATCTGGAGGAGGTGCATTCCTCAAGAAGAGCAGCATAGCATCCTCACATACTGCCACAAGCTTGAGGCAAGAGGACATCATTCTGGGAAACGGACAACACAAAAGGTGCTTCAATTCGGCCTTTGGTGACCTACTCTCTTCAAGGATTCAGATGAGTTCGTGAAGAGATGTACTGACTGTCAGAAGATGGGTACTTGCGGACAGAGAGACATGATGCCCATGCAACCCATTCACTTTTATGAGGTTTTTGATGCATGGGGATTGACTTCATGGGCCCATTTCCTAAGAGTCAGGGGTTTGAGCACATTTTGCTTGCTGTAGATTATGTCAGCCGATGGGTTGAGGCCATCCCCGCTCGAGCCGCAGATGCTAAAACTGTGTGTAAATTTTTGGGAAAAAATATCGTTTCACGGTTCGGGGTACCTAGAGTCTTGATTTCAGACGGGGGGTCTCATTTCATCAATGAGAAGGTTAGGGCCCTTGCAGACGAGTTCGACATTGACCATCGTGTTTCCACACCGTATCACCCTCAAACTAATGGTCTTGCCGAAGTATCGAACAGGGAGATCAAAACTATCTTACAGAAGGTCGTCCGTCCAGACCGAAAGGATTGGTCACAGCTTTTGGACTCGGTCTTGTGGGCCTATAGGACTTCCTTCAAGAATCCATTAGGGACATCTCCCTTTCCTCTCGTCTATGGCAAGTCGAGCCATCTGTCTGTGGAAATCAAGCACAAGTCACTTTGGCAGTCACTGAGTTATTGTTGGATCTTGAGAGTATAGGAGAACAGAGGAGAGCAGAGTTGGCAGCCCTGGAGGAACTGAGAGATATAGCCTTTTCTAGCAGCCTACAGTACAAGGAGAAAGTGAAGACATGGCACGATTCCCATATAAGCCATAAACAGTTTGAGCCAGATCAACGAGTATGGTTGTTTGATTCCAGGCTGAAATTATTTCCAGGGAAACTACAGAGCAAGTGGAAAGGTCCGTATGTGGTCAGGAAGGTACGTGACATTGGTAGCATTGACGTATCCGAGCCATCATCTTCCTCTACCTTCCGTGTTAACGGTCAGTGCCTGAAGCTATATCTTGACCATGATCCGTCGACCGTTGATGTTGCCCCCATTCTTCTGGTATGAGATATGTTCTTTGACTCATATCACTTGCATCTCCTACATGGTGATCAATTCCATCCTCCGCTGTATAAATCCATCTGTCCATATCACTCTTTCATCTGTTAATTTCTTTTCCTCTTTTCTTCTTTTCTTCTTTTCCTTTTCTATCTTCTTTTTGTATCAAAAAGGTGTCGCCCCTTGTTGTCAGTTTCTACACTTAGGACGTACTTTGTCCTAAGTATAGGGGGGTGTGCACCTAGGGTTTTCATTTATTTCGATCCTCTCCATTGTCTCCTCTTCTTGTATATACTTAGGAATATCTTACCCTGAGTATAGGGGGGAGACAGTCTGAGTATGATCTGTTTATTCCCACCCTTGACCCTCCCTGTGTTGTGTACAGTCTGCTATACTTAGGATTATTTGATCCTATAAAAGGGGGGACGGTCGACTTCTCATTCGTTCATTCTTTTATTTATTCTTTCGACTTGCCTATACTTAGTACGAGTTATGTCTTTTTCTCTCCGATCTATGAGAACATAGCTCAAGCTAAGTATAGGGGGGTCGTATATACTACGTATATACTTTAGCCATAACTCATACTTTTGTATTTTCGTAATAATATGGCTAATAATTCTTTAAATTTCATTAAAATCTTTAATAAAAAGATGTTGATTATTCCTCAAATTCTTTTTGTATTTACTGATTAATAAATCAGGTGAAATGTTTTTTTGCAAAATGTTTGAAAAATAGTTTGAAAATCTTGTGAAAATCTTTTGAAAACTATTTTGAAAACATTTTGTTACATGTTTTCAACCTTTGTAAAAATGTGCGGTTTGTAGAATTTATTTTCTTTGTGTGAAATAAAATGTTTGAAAAATGATTTGCAAATGGTTCGAAAAATGGTTGCAAAAACATTTTGAAAAATCTATACTGTTTGAAAACCTTTGCAAAATGATTTTCAAATGTGTGTACATGTTGTAAAAGTGTTTGTAAAAATTAGTTTGGACTATAGTTTTCAAAATTGTTTGTAAAATGGTTGTCAAATAAGTTTGAGGAATACATACATCACACCAAAATCCATTATATGTATATACCTATAAAATTGATCACTTACCTTGTAAATTCTTAAAATCCACTTCTTGTATATAAGAAGCACTCCCGTGTAAATATTTGTACCTAGCTTTTAGCCAAAATCTATTTGTTTTCAAAAATACCAATAACATTTGCAAAATTAAAATCCAAAAACATTTGAAAAATCTTTTTGAAAAAAATACAAAAAAATGCATATGCATCATCATCATTTTTTTAAAAATCCTTAAAAAAAATTCAAAATCTTTGAAAATTGCATCACAAAAATATTTTCTGCATATCATTTGCATAGTATTCGCATTTTTCGGATTGAGTTTGATAGTTGAACAAGTCTAAGTAAAATCCGGAGATTGGAGCTTTATTGGACCTTAAAATCTACCTAATAACAGGAACCTTATAGGAACTGGGTTTGAGGTACTTCAGGTCTAGTTGACTTAATTCTTTGAGGATCGCGAGACTTGGTTCAATGGATTCTTGACTGCCTAAGTAGAGTATTTCGGAGCACACGCACGACTCTTGTTGATAATGACCTAACTTGGACACCTGCACCTTTCACATAGCTCAACTCAGTTGGAGTGGTGAGGGGATTGGATTTGTCGGTATGAGACGCACACAAGTGGAAACACTTGTCCTCCTCTAGGGAGGGAAGTGCACCCCAACCCGTCCAGTGATGAGGAAGTCTAAAGACAGGAGAGTGTGGGTTGCACTAAAGCTTCAAAAGAGGGATAGTCTACTGGCTCAAGAGGAAAAACTCCTTATGTAAATGCTGCTGTGAATAGTATTTAAAAAAAATGGTCAGGCCTGTACAAAAATAAAATGCCTGCAAGTATGTACATATGTTGTAAAGTCAATAAGCAAGCTTGAGTTCCAAAGTCACATCATGTGAGCCTGCAGCGGGATGACTTGACTACACTGGTCTTGCATCCTAGGATAGGTGGCTACACTGGCTACCATCCATTCTTCTCTTCACCCCCTCCTCTTGAGCTGGTTGCCACTTGAACTTAGAAGGGAATACCCCGCTCCTCGTGGATGGAGTTATTGGATTGGGGAATCATTGGGTTGTCATACTGGAGAAGTCAGTCTCTTTGTCATTCTAGTTGGGGAGAGTCACCATCACTTACACTGTACGAGTCAGATTCATAGTCGTAAGAGTTTGCGTATGAGTTGAGATATTTCTGACCTGGCTATTGAGGACACTTGAACAAAGTTTTGGGATTCTCAGGGACTGTTGGATTTCAAATTCAGTTCTCAATAAGGTTCCGCCAGCACTAAAATTCCAAAGGTCCGACTTAAGCTCCAAACTTTGATTTTGTGAAGACAAGTTTGATAGTTAAAGTTAATCCACTTTCTTCTTTTTCTTTTCTTAGTTTTTCTTTTCTGCACTTATTGCATAAGTGTTTGCTAGGGACTAGCAAAGGTAAAGTATAGGGGGATGATGAATACACATTTCATCATCTTTATTCTATCATTTTGGCCTCAAAACCCTAGTAAATGCTTGTAAATAACCTTAATTAGAGCATCTTAGCATTCATGCATGCGCATGTAAATAGTGTATAAAATACTGTAATTAAAGCCAAAATTATAGAATAAAAAAAGAAAAGAAAAAAAATAAAATATTGTAAATATTTTATGACCCGAAACCCCGAGACCTAGGCATCTTGATGATTAGGTCGACAAGAAATAAAGTAGGGGGAGATAAGGGTCAAAATACCAATAAAAATACCTATTCTTTTAATTAACTCTTTATTCATTTTGGGACCTATTTTTTGTTCCACTTTTTATACATCAAATAAAGAAACTTTGTACATGAGAGTTGTAGATAATTAAATAAAGAAAAATACAAAATTGATTTCACTGAAAAATAATGTACAGATAAAAAGTTATGGTCTGAATAAAAATCCAGAATCCCAACTTCCCAGACTTGTATCTCACAAATGAAAACTCCAAATGTATCAAAATCACCTTTACTTGTCTATAGATCAAAATAAGCTATTTAATGGCGGTGGTTTCGCATTTGGCGGAGCTACGGTTTGAAAGTTGAGTTTTGGACCCCTATTGTCTACTTGTACAGATTAAAATATTCATTTTATTATTTAGTCATTATTTTTATAATTTTATATTTTTATAATTTTGTAAATATTTTTTATAATATATTTGTATATTAAAATCAGAATAAAAAGACAAAAGAAATACAAAATAAAAATACATGCATAAAAGACATAGGTATTCTAGCTATACACATACCTATATAATACATACTTATATTTTATTAAATGTATAAAACACATTAGAAAAATAAAATAAAAAGATATTTAAGAGTATAAAAGTATTTTATACTTTTATAAAATAATAAACAAAATTATATAAATTAAAAACACAAAATAAAAATAAAATAATAAAATATATAGATAATATACCTATAAGGCTATAAAAGGTAACTTGTAAAATTATACCTCATAAAAATAATTAAAAATCATAATAAAATAGTTTATAAAATAATAAACAGTTTTTATTAAATAACCTAAAATTAAATAAATCATTCTCTATTTCAAATTGATTTAATAAACTATTTTTCGCAGGGTTTTCCCTGGTTGGTCCACGTGGACCAACCAGGAGGCAGTCAGTGTTGACCCTCGGTCAACTGACTGTCTTCCCCTCCTGACCACCTGACAAACCTCGGTTTGTCATCATTTTTGTCGATTTTTACAGACTTCATCTTGCACATTTTGAGATCGACTCCTTCACGACTTTTGTCCCTCGATCCTTAGTCTATCACACCCTTGACTTTCCTTGGGCCGAGCATCATCGATCTTGTAAATCCTCGTCGTTCTTTGAGCCTCTTCATCACAGAGTCAAACCACATAAAATGCACCCCCCGACTTCCCTTTGAATTTTGAATCCCTCATTCCATAGGTTAGCTCTCCTTCTTGCTCCCAACAGCTCGAGGAAGGTGACAGCTTCCTCTCGAGCCCTTCGGGTGGGTCGAGCGTCGCCTGAGGTGGCTCCACAACCTCCGATTTCGCCGACGTCGAGGTATCCCCTTCCCTCCGGTCACCACCGTCGAGGCTGCCCTATTCCCCTTTATTTTCTTTCGCATGTTACTCGTTGTAGACTTAGGATTAAAAGCCCTCAAGAAATTTCCACTTTCATCGTTCAAATCATCCTCCACATCAACCTCGCCGGAGCGCTCCTCCTGCCGAGCTCATCTTCGCTGCGTCACGCCACCATTTCGCCGCCGCGGGACCCAGGCACTTTTCTCTGGGTCCTCTCACGATTTTGTGCAGGTCAAAGCCCGTTGACTTGAGCCAGGAGCATTTTTGAAGTTCGTCGGAGCTCTGTGGAGCTCTCCAGCTCCGTCGCCCTCCCCCGCGAGGCTCGGCCACCGCCGAGGTCTTTTGAAGCCCTTGGGAGATAGCCCAGACCTCAGGGAGTCTCCAGTCGTCTTTTGAAGCTCAGAACTTCGCCGGAGAAGGAGCAGGAGCTCGGAGAAAGTCGCCTCACCAGCGCTCCTCCACTGTTCATGCTCCGGTCTTCGGAGCCGTAAGATCAAGGCAGAGTCCCAGATCGTACAGCCGCCGTTGGATCTGCTCGAGCCCAGGTCGTTCGATCATTAGCCGATCTTCTAATCCTGGCCATTGCAGACGAAGCGCCATCGCGCGCTCTCAGCCTGACACGTGTTAAGTGGGAGAGATCCCACCGTCCATCAGTGCGCAAGGCAGGGTATTTTGCACAACTCCCCCTGCCAATTTTTGTAATAGTTATGTAGTACTAAAGCATTTATAGGCCGTTCATAAATTTTGTAATATTTGCAAGTAGCCCCTGGACCTTTTTGTATATTGTATTCTAGTCCTCGCCACGTCACCTCATGTGACCAGTACACGTGAGGTGCGGGACATTTTTCAAGGACCTTTTCGCGGGTTTGGATATTTAATTTTAGCCAAGGAATTTAAATATTGTGTAAAATTTTTGGACAAATTGCATGATTGCCCCTGTGCCCCTGAAGTTTTGTAATATTGCATCCATACCCCAACCAGATCACGTGTTTATACACGTGAGCTTGGTAATTTTGCAGTGAACCCCTCTCGGGTTTGGGTATTTGTAACTGGTCCAGGAAATTTGTTTATTAGTTGTAAATTTTTGTGAAAATTACACTTTGGCCCCTATACTTGCATTTATGCCCTTGCCAGCTGTGTGATTTTTATTGGATGTTTGTATTTATTTAGTGCATCATTTTAACTCGAAAAATTCCCAAAAAAATCACATAGATTCCTGTTTGCTTGCACTTCCATGCCTTATTTTTGCATTTCATTTTTATTGCATTTTAATATTTACTAAAAATCAAAAACATGCATTTTAGCTACTGTTTGCATTAGAAAATACCAAAAAATTATCAACATACTTAAAAAATTCCAAAAAAAATTACTTAAGGTCTATTTTAAGTCTTCTAGTGTAAGTCCAAAAATCATTAAAAATTTCAAAATAAAAACCCTAAAAATTAGAAAACACCTAAAAACTTCATAAAAATCTAAAAAATCCTAGAAAACCCTAAAAATATAAACTCAGTTGTTGTAGTTTCTCTGATTTGTTTTCTTTTATTTAAAATTAATTTGGGAAAATTTTATTACTATTTTCTATTTTTCATTCCTATTTTAATTTCGGTCAGCAGTTAATTCACTATTTTCTTTTGTTTCGACTTTTAAAAAAACCAAAAACATTCTGAAAAATCCCCAAAAATCACAAAAACAATATAAAAATATAAAAAGACCAAAAACATTTTATTTCCTAATTTTTGAGCAGTTCCTTATTTTTATAAATATTTTATCACCTCTTTTCTTATATTATTTACATATTCTATTTATAAAAACAAAAAATATAAAATATAAAAAGAAAATATAAAATCAGAAAAATTCCAAATCAAAATACAAAAATATAAAATTAAAAAATAAAAAATTTATTAAGAATTAAAACCCACAAAAACATTTGCATCTTGTAGACAATTAATCACATCACATTTTTGTATCATTGCTTGATCTATCCTGCCTTGCTCCCTTTGTTCGACCTCTACCTACTTACACCTATACACCTTTTTATGTAGAGTTAACAATAAATTTTAACTCCACTTTTGCTTTTCATTGTTTGATTTGATTGTGGGTTAATTGTTGATTAAATACGGGATTTTGAAGTGGTCAAGACATCGACTGCTGATTCGCCTTGTGGATCAATACGACCGCTCTCTTTCTCGTGTTTATCAATAGGACAAAAACCACTTCTGACGTGAACAGGAGCTGGCTCAGACAGTTGACCTATTGTCAACAATCAGAGCCACCTGGTTGGTCCACGTGGACCAACCAGGAAAAATCCTGCAAAAACTCTTTAATAATTCATTTAAAAATAGTAAATGAGCTTATTAATTTTTAATTATAAAAAAAGTGTTTAATTTTTATGAAGTATTTTATAGTGATTTTTAATTATTTTTATGAGGTATAATTTTGCAAGTTGCCTTTTTGGCCTATATAGGTATATACATCTATATATTTTATTAATTTATTTTTATTTTATGAATTTAATTTTATTTATTTTGTTTATTACTTTATGAAATTATAAGGTATTTTTGTACACTTAAATATATTTTTATTTTATTTTTCTAAAGTATTTTATATACTTAATAAAATAGAAGTGTAAATTATACAGGTATAAGTATAGGTATTATACCTATGTATTATATACAAGTATTTTTTTATATTTCTTTTGTATTTTTATTCTGATTTTAATATACAAAAATATTATAAATAATATTTACGAAATTATAAAATTATAAAAATACAAAAACAATGAGTAAATAATAAATTGAATATTTTAATCTGTACAAGTATACAATAGGGGTCAAAAACTCAACTTTCAAACCGTAGCTCCGCCAAATGCGAAACCACCGCTATTACATAGCTTATTTTGAATTATATACAATTAAAGGTGGGTTTGATGCATTTGGAGTTTTCATTTGTGAGATACAGGTCTGGGAAGTTGGGATTTTGGATTTTTATTCAGACCATAACTTTTTATCTTTACATTATTTTTGAGTGAAATCAATTTTGTATTTTTATTTATTTAATTATCTACAACTTGCATGTTCAAAGTTTCTTTATTTGAGGTATAAAAAGTGGAACCAAAAATAGGTCCCAAAATGAATAAAGAATGAATGAAAAACATTGTATTATGGCCCTTATCTCACCCTACTTTATTCCTTGTTGACCTATTCATCGAGATGCCTAGGTCTCGAGGTTTCGGGTCATAAAATATTTACAATATTTTATTCTTCTTCTTTTCTTTTATTTATTCTATAATTTTGGCTTTAATTTCAGTATTTCAGTATTTACATGCACATGCATGAATGCTAAGATGCTGGAATTAATGGTATTTACATGCATTTACTAGGGTTTTTGAGGCCAAAATGATAGAATAAAGATGATGAAATGTGGATTAATCATATACTCCTCAAACTTATTTGAAAATCATTTTACAAAAATTTTGAAAACTATAGTCCAACATATTTTTTACAAACAATCTTTACAAACATTTAAACACATTTGAAAATCCTTTTATCAAAAGGTTTTTCAAACAGTATAAATAGATTTTCAAATATTTTTGCAACCATTTTTCAAACCATTTGCAAATCATTTTTCAAACATTTTTATTTCACGTAAATGAAATTTTGCAAACAAAATCCTTTTACAAAGGATAAACACATTTTATAAAACATTTTCCAAACAGTTTTTCAAATGATTTTTTCAAGAAGATTTTCAAACTATTTTTCAAACACTTGCAAAAGTATTTTCACCTAATATATTAATCAGTATGTACAAAAAGAGCTTGAGGAGATATAAACATGCTTTTACTCGGAGATTTTAATGAATTTATCAGTATTTTTAGCCAAATGTATTATATAAAAATATGAAAGTACGAGTTATGGCTAAAGTATATACATAGTATATACGACCCCCGTATACTTAGCCTGAGCTATGTCCTCATAGATCGAAGAAAAAAGAGAAGACATAACTCGGGCTAAGTATAGAAAAGTCTAAAATTAACGAATGAAGGAATATATGAATAAGAAGTCGACCATCCCCCTGATACTTAGGATTAAATAATCATAAGTATAGCAAACTATACATAAAGCAGGGATGGTCAAGGGTGAGAATGAACCGACCTGTACTCAGGTTGTCTCCCCCTATACTTAGGGTAAGATATCCCTGAGTATAGAAAAGAAGAGGAGACAGGGGAGAGGATCAAAGAATGAAACTACATGAGGTGCACACACCCCTATACTTAGGACAAAGTATGTCCTAAGTATAGTAGACTGGCAAAAAGGGGTGATACATGTAAGCATTTTTTTCAATAAAGAATAGACGTTGAAGAAGAAAAGAAGAAAAGATAAAAAGACTTAAAGGAAAAGTTTTTGAGTTGCATTATCTGAATCTTTTGATGTGGCTACTGATGTGGGTGTATCATTAAAGCACAGATGCAATGTTTAGATAGAGTCAACGACGCCTAAGAAAGTGTCATGCTCGAGGTAAGGCTTCAGGAGTTGACCGTTGATGACAAATGGTTGTGCGTCAGGATACAACTCTGATATTGCAATGTTGTCATTGTCACACACTTCTCGAACTTGAAATGGCCTTGTACATTTGCTTTCCAATTTACCCGGGAAGATCTTCACCTTTGCATCGAACAACCACACTTTTTGTCCAGCTTCGAAGGTCTTTTGTCTGATGTGTCGGTCATGTCAGTGTTTCACCTCCTTGTACATCAAGGTGTTATCATATGCATAGTTTCGAAATTCTAAGATCTTGTTCAGATCATCTTTTCTTTTCTGACCACTTATTTGTGAGTCCAGATTGCAAATGTTGATAGCCCATAAAGATTTGTGAATTAATTCCGCAGGCATATGACATGGTTTCCCATATACAAGACGGTAGGGCGACGTGCCCAAGGGAGACTTGTAAGTGATTTTGTATGCCCATAGGACAGAGTCCAAGAGTTGGGACCAAGTCTTTCTGTCTGGCTTCACATGCATCTGAAGGATCATCTTGATTTCTCTGTTTGATGACTCTGTCATGCCATTGGTCTGAGGATCGTAAGGAGATGCGACACGTTCTTGATGTTGTACTCCTTCATGAGATTCTTGACCTCACTGATTATGAAGTGACTACCCTCGTCTGATATCATTATCTTCAAAATCCCGAATCGTGAGATAATGTTTTCTTTCAAAAATCGACAAATAGTACGACTGTCTACAGCTCAAGCATGGATAGCTTCAACCCAGTGACTCACATAATTAACGGCAAGAAGATGTGCTCATATCCTAAGTGTTGGGGAAAGGTCCCATGGAGTCGATGCCCCAAGCATCGAATACGTCTGCTATCTGAATGATCTTTAGGGGCATTGAATCTTTCATTGTGAGGATTCCTTTCAATCTCTGACAGTTAGTACATCTTTTGACAATGGTTGTTACATCCTTAAATAGTGTGGGCCACCAGAGTCCGCACTGAAGTACTTTCGTTGTCGTTCTGTCTCCAGAGTGATGTCCACCAGATTCAAGCGAGTGACAATGCTCGAGGACACTATGGTGCTCCTCCTGAGGCATACACTTGCCCCAAATGCAATATGCTCCTTCCCTGAATAGGAGTGGGTCTTCCCATTGGTAAAAATGAATAGTCAACAGGAACTTGTCCTTCTTGATTTCCGTCCAATCTTGTGGAACCACACTGGATATGAGGTAGTTCACAATATCAGCAAACAAAGGGAGTGAATCCATGGCCAAAATTGCTTCGTCAGGAAAGGCGTTTGTGATGGGTGTACTACTCAGTGGAGGCTCTTGTTGCTCAATTCCGGAGACGTGATCTGTTACCACATTTTGGACTCCAGGCTTGTCTTTTATTTCCAAATCAAATTCTTGGAGGAGAAGGATCCATCTTATCAGACTGGGATTGGCATCCTTCTTCTGCTGTAAGTATCGGAAAGTAGAGTGGTCGATGAAGATGGTGACTTTTGATCCAAGCAAATAGGATATGAACTTCTCAAAGGCGAATACCACAACCATCAATTCTTTCTCTGTGACAGTGTAATTTCTCTGGGCTTCATCTAATGTCTTGCTGGTATAATGAATGTAATAGGGTGCCTTATCTTTCCTCTGTCCTAACACAACCCCAACTGCAAAATCTAACGCATCCGTCATGATCTCAAAGGGAAGAGACCAATCGGACGGCTGTAGGACTGGAGCTTGGGTGATTAGCTCCTTCAGTTGATTGAATGAAAGGAGAACCTACTGATCGACAGTAAACTCAGTCTCCTTGCATAGTAATTATGTGGGAAGAAGGGCACTGCGACTGAAATCACGGATAAACCTCCTGTAGAATCCCACATACCCCAAGAATGACCTCACATTCTTCACTGTCTGAGGTGGCTCAAGATTGGCAATCACGTCCACCTTTTCTGGGTCAACTTCCATGCCACATTTGGAAATGACATGACCCAGCACAATCCCTTTTGTGACCATAAAGCGGCTCTTTTCCCGTGATAATACAAGATTGACTTCACGGCTTTTCTGAAGTACTCTGTCTAGGTGCTGAAGACAGGAATCAAAGCTGTCACCATAGACAGAGAAGTCATAAACACCTCGAGAAAACTGCCTACCATTTCGGTGAAAAATGCAAGCATCCATCTCTGGAATGTCTCACGTGTGTTGCATAATCCAAAGGGAATTATCTTGAAATCATAGGTGTAGAACGGGCAAGTGAAGGTCGTCTTCTCTTGGTCTTCTATGGCAATTGCCACTTGGTTGTACCCGAAGTACCCATCCAGAAAGCAGAGGACCTGCTTGCCCGCTAGTCTTTCCAAAACTTGATCAATGAAAGGCAAGAAAAGTGGTCCTTCTTCGTTGCTGCATTAAGACGACGGTAGTCAACACATACGCGCCAGGATGTCGATAACCGAGTAGATATCTCCTCTTCTCTATCATTTGTAACAACAGTACGACCTGACTTTTTCGGAACGATGTGCAGTGGGCTTACCCATTTTGAATTGGAGATGGGATAAATGAAACATGTATCACACCATTTCATTATTTCCTTCATGATGACGTTCCTCAGATTCGGATTCAGTCTTCTTTGAAACTCACATAATGGCTAGGCATATTCTTCTAGGTAGATGAGATGTGAGCACAACGTAGGATTTATCCCACGGAGATCAAAGACATGCCAACCAAGTGCCTTGTGGTTTTTCTCTAGAACCTCGAGAAGTCGTTATTATTGCTCTGATGTCAGCCTGCTGCTGATGATGACCTGATACATATTGTCTGCACCCGTAAGGAAAGCATACTTTAGGCCTGCAGGAAGAGGATTGAGTTCCGGTTCTGAACTAGCCAACTTATCAGTCACTTCTGAGACAATGTTGATGGGAGGATATGCTGCTTGAACTTTTGCAGAGTTGCCAGCCTCAGTGCTCTACTGAGATCCTTTTAATGTGCCGAACAGATCTGTGTTGGGATCATTGTGTTCGGGCTGGAATGAATCATTGGAATCAAAAAGATGCATCAAAAGTTTGACTATGTTTCCCAAATGTCTTCGAAACTTGCATCGACTGTGCTTTCCAAGCCTTCCTCTAGAGTGAGGATTTCTTGTGTCCATGGATCGTTCAAGGAGAGTTGTGTATCTCCGATTTCTGTAATGAAGTCAAAGTCTACTTCATACGTAGCGGCATATCCCTTATCGATTACAACTTTAGGCTTGTTGATCATGTCTATGATAATTATGTTGTTGCCCAAGATGAAGGTGATCTTGCCAGACCCATAGTCAACCACAACTTCTGAAGTGCATATGAATGGTAGGCCTAGGATGATAGGAGTCTAGAGTAAGGGTGTGGGTGAGTCCATATCAAGGACTACAAAATCAACTGGGAACTACATCTCCCGCACCTTCACCACAACGTCTTCCAACAGACCTCGAGGCCGCTTAATTGATCGATCCGTGAACTGAAGGATCATACGTGTTTGCTTGAGAGGACCTAGCCCAAATTCTTGTAGTAATGACGAGGGCAGGAGGTTGATGGAAGAACCATTGTCAAGCAGAGTTCGCTCGAAGACCTGATCGAAGATCTCACAACTGACTAGAGGCGCTCCTTTGTCCTGCTTCTTCTGTGGGAGATTTCTAATGGCGGCAACTGTGGTCATGGTGAGGATGTTCTTCTCAACCTGTCGGCGTATGTTGTTGCATGCTGGTTAACGCTTGCTTGTACATGCCTCTTTCAAACCTTTCTTTACAGCTGGCATGTATTCCATGGCATTCATTAATGGAATTTCAACAGTCAAATTCTTGATGATATCCGCAACATCAGGGTCAGACAATACAATTTTTCTTTTTGCATTTTTTGGATTTTTCTATGCATCAGGAAAAGGAATATTTACATGACTGTAATCAGAAAAAAGTTTTTATTTATAATAGAATCCTTGTCCACAGAAGGTTGTACATCTGGGTTGCAAAAGGAGTACAATCTGGAAGCTGAGATGTCGGTGCTGGTGGACAGGCAAAAAGTGGGGCCTCCACTCCGTCGACTGGTGTAGGATCAGTTGTGGCTGGCAGCTGCTCCATGGCTGGCACAACTTCACTTTGGCGATGATCATCCTTTTGATCTTTTTGCTTTTTCTGATATTTTTGTTCTTTTTGGTGATGGGGATGGTGGTGGATGGCAGTTGGAATTGCTCCTCCTCCTTCTTCTTCCTCACCCATCCATGTAGCTGGCACGGTTGATGCAGAAGATGACGATTCACCAGAAGCTTTATTCTTCCCCTGGTTTGTGGTAGGTGGTGGCAAGGGCCTACCGCTCTTGAGAGTGACAACAATAGATAAAACAATAGCCCAATCATCTAACTCTACATGCACAGACATGACATCACATTCTACCTGCTCTCTTCTCTTGAAGCTATTGGGGTTGGTCTCAACCTGCGTCGGAATGATTGTTTTTGTGGCAGTATGGTTGTCTAACTTCTTTGTCATGTATGCTAGTGTTCAACCAAAAATCGAGCGGTCGTATGTTCCACAAAAGGCGGGAACACAATTATCGAATTGACCATAGGAAATTCGAATTAAATAATAATTAACCTACAATTCAGAATCAAGCAATGAAAATAAATGTGTGGAGTTAAAATTTATTAAAACTCAGCAACAAAGATGTGTATATGTGCAAGTATGTGTAGAGTGTCGAACACAGGGAACAAACAGGATAGATAGGGCAAAAATGCTCACAAAGGTGAATGTGATGTATTTGCCTATATATGTGCTATTTTTTGTGGGGTTTTTTATTTTTTTATTTTTTTTATTTTATAATTTGAATTTTAATTTTTTGATTTTATATTTTCTTCTTATATTTTATATTTTTTTTAATTTCTTTTCTTTTAATATATGTAATAAGCTATATAAGATATATATACACCATAAGATAGGGTTGCAATAAAAATTAATAAAAACAATCAAAAATAAGAAAATAAAATATTTTTGGGTTTTTAATAATTTTCTACTATTTTTATGCTTTTTTAAGAAGTTTTGCTAATTTTTATATATTTTTAAAGTTAAAGATACCCAAAAACATGACTTAAATATATAACTGAAATTAAAATGGAGAATAAAAATACAAAACAAAGTTAAAAATTTTCTAAATAATTTTAAAATAAAGATAATAGAATAAAGAAAATTCAGCACCAGAAAACACAATTTTGGATTTTTTTATGGATTTTATAATTTTTTATAAAGGTTTTTAGAGTTTTTTCTATTTTTTGAGTTTTCTTTTATATTTTTTGTGATTTTTGGTCTGAAGCTCAGAAATAAAAAAATGCATAAAATACATTTTTTGGTAATTTTTCAAAAGGCTTTTATAATTTTTATGTATTTTCCTTTGCAAATAGGGATAAAAATGCACATTTTTTTATTTTTTTTAAATAATGAAAAGATTCAAATTACAAAATAAAAATTATGGCATGAAAGACCAGTGCAGCAGGAAGCTATATCTATTTTTGGGATTTTTTTGAGTTAATTTACTATTTAAAATAAATAGAGATGAGAAAAATAAAATGTAATACTAGTAGTGATATTAATGTAAATAGATGAAAGCTCAAGGGCCAAACTGTAAATTCACCAAAATTATAACTAAATTTAAAAGTTCCTGGGGTAACTACTAATATCCAAAATTCGCAAGGGTCCCGTTGCAAAACTGCAAGCACCTCACGCGCACAGGCACATGAGGTGACGTGGCCAAGGACTAATATGTAATAACAATAGAGTACTGGGGTGCGAATGTAAATTGTACAGAGATATTAATCTACTTAATTTACAGAATTTAATATTAACAGTGCAAAAACACAGGGGACCAGATGTAATTTACCCCCACTAAGTGTGGATTGAACGGCTGGGAGCCGCTCACATGGACACGTAGCACGATGTGGGTGCACGATACCCGTTCGTAGCAGACGCCAGCGATTAGATCTATGAAAGAGATCGATGCTCAGGGTTCTCCTTATCTGACGTCCATTGCTACTCACTAAGAACAACCGAGAACGAATATCGCTAGGAAGGCATGGACGAACAACAGAGGAACTCACTTGGGCGAGCTTCAATCGAGTGCCACCTTCTCCTCTGGCCTCCTCGCGGTGCTCCGGTGGGCTGAAGCTACTCCTGTAGTAACGATGAAGCCTCCAGGTAGCACAAATGAGTCCGAGGGGCTACTGAACAAGCCCCCTGGAGCTCGTTCTCCTCCGGCCACATAGGTATGGTTGGCTAGACGCCTTTGACCCACAGAAGGGTCCTTCAGATCCTGCAAATACACAAGAAAACACGACAGTGCATGGGTACAAAGATCTAGCCTATATTGGCTTGATATTCGCGTAATATGGGATGGATAGGATGTTCGCAGGAGCGGAGCTTTGATGAACTTTGATTGACGGCTATTAAGTAAATAAACGTGAAACTAAGGGCAAGGATCTAACCTATGCCTAAACCTAAGCTACGTAGTGCAAGAAATATTGAAGTAAATTACCTTGAGCAGGGGTATTCGTGAGATGAGGACCTCGATGGCCAACCTTGGCCGAAGATGGTAGAGCCGTCCCAGCCCACGCCTGAGTTCGCTCGAGGTGGCCGGAGGATGCGTCTGTCACCCACTTCACTCCAGAGTACACCGAGAAGGTCCAAGCAGGGTCCAAGGAGGTTCAAAATCCAAATGGAAGAAAGTGGGCGGTTTTTGAGCAGGTGAAGAGTTGTTGGGGTGGCTGAAAGAATGAGGTGTTGCAAGCGAATCGATGACCCAATCCCCAATGTAAGATGCTGGCGTGAATCTTCAAGGATCAGGGAGTAGAAGTCATAAAGGGAGCAAGGCAAAATGGTGAAAGATCAGGCCGCGAAAAAATCGAGAACACGGGAGAATTGGAAGATCTTGCGGTCATAGACCTGAGGTCATGGAGTTGAATTGGAAGATCTTCCCAACGGATGGTGTAGCCTATTTGGGCCACGTCATCCACAAAAAGACAAAAATTAAATAAAAGATTTGTAAATTTAATTAAAAATAATAAATGATTATATTAATTTTAGGTTTTAAAATAAAAATATTTATTATTTTATAATGTATTGTATTATGATTTTTATTTATTTTTAGGATCTCTTATATAGATATATTTGTCTATGTATTTATGTATTTTATTTTTTGTAATTTTAATTTTATTAATTTTGTTTATTATTTTATATATTTATAGATTGTTTTTATAAACTTAAAATATATTTTTATTTTATTTTTCTAATATGATATATACAATTAAATAAATAGGTGTATTTATTCTATAAGTATAGATATAGGTATTTTACCTATGTATTTTATATAAGTATTTTATTTTAATGTTTTATTTATGATTTTATTCATTTTTTAATATGTACATATAATTAATAATAAATAAAATGAATATTTTAATTGGTGTAATTATACAATAGGGGTCCAAAACCTAGCTTCACACCTTAACTCCAAAAAATATGAAACCACCTTCATTAAATATATTATTAAAAGTTATATAAAATTAAAGGTGATTTTAATATATTTTGAGTTTTTATTTTAGAGATATGGGCTTGGGAAGTTGGGATTTTGGAAACTAATTAAGAGTAAAACTTTTATCTGTATATTTTTTTTGTATGAAATAAATTTTGTATTTTTCTATATTTAATTATCTACAACTTTCATGTTTAAAGTTTATTTATTTGAGATATAAAAAGTGGAACTAAAAATAGGTCCCAAAAATGAATAAAAGTGAATTAAATAAAAGGGAATTTTATTGGATTTTAGCCCTTATCTCCCCCTACTTTATTCCCTGTCGACCTAGTCATAGAGATGCCTAGGTCTCGGCATTTAGGGTCATAAAATATTTTCAATATTTTATTCTTTTTCTTTTCTTTTCTTTATTCTATAAGTTTGGGATTAAAACCTGTATTTTATATACATTTTGTACACAAATGAATGAATGGTATAATGCATGAATTAATGGTATTTATACGCATTTAATAGGGTTTTTAAGGCCAAAATGATAGAATAAAGATGATGAAACGGAGATTCATCAGCTAGGCCTTTGACAAGCTGGGACAAGCAATCAAGGGTTCGGTCATAGGATTTGCCTCGGAAGGCTGCTGAGTGTTTTGGGACTAAGGTTGTGACTGTCGGTGGTGCTGAGGTGGTGGATGAAGCCGATATTGATGGTAAGAGAGAGGAGGGTAGTATTGATACTATGGAGGGGGGGGGGCAGCCGCATACTAGTGGTATGGTTATGGCTGACGGTATTGCAGCTGGTGGAATTGCTGATTCGGCCTCCATTGGTTGGGATTCTTAGGAGGCTGGTGATACTGAGGCGGGGGTTGTGAGGACTGCCCAAAATGACAACCATGTGGTTGGTGGTATTGCTTATTGGCTTGTTGTTGGCCATGGGGGTGCTCGGTAGGACGAGCCAGCTGTGCATCATTACTCCAAACTCCATTGACTTCTTGAATCTAGGGTGGTGGTGGGAAAGCTAGATCGGATGATGGAAGGAAGTTTGGCTGGTAGACAACCATCTGCTGCTACGACGGGCCCTGATCGGGCGCCTGCACGTAGTACACGTGCTAGACTATCGGTGGATGCTGCCTCGGCCGAGGTTGTTGTGGCAGTGGTGGCTCATCTTTCTTCTCAGTTGGAGCTTATGTGGTTGGTGTCGCCGACTGAGCTGAACTGATGGTGCCCACCAACAGCTCCAATTGCTTGGTGATCTGGTCCAGCTTGTCGAGATTCTGTGTCCTCTTTTGGATCACAGCGAGTTTCTCGAGGTCTTGTGATCGCTTCTCGATAATATTAACCTTTGACAGATGGCCCCTGAAGATGCTAAGGTTGGAGCTCTCATCTCTCTCTGCCTCACGAGAAGCTACCATACGGACTTACTTCTCGAGAATATGTGGTTGCTTTAGATATGCCTTGGATGAAGAGAGGGCAGCCTCTCCTTCAATCATTTCCTCAAAAACCTACCAGACTGCATCTTCATCTTTGTTGAAATGTGATCCCCCACAGGCTGCATCAGTGAGTCGTTGCCTTTCCATGTTCAACCCCCAAAAAAAGTGCTGGACCAAGCTGGTCCTTGGGATTTCATGATGGGGGCATTTCTCCCACAGATCTATGAACCTCTCCCAAGCTTCATGGATAGTCGCGTGGGCTCCTAGAGAGAAGTTACTGATTCTGGCTCACATCTAGTTGAGCCGACTGAGAGGATAGAATTTGTTCAGGAAGGCGGAACTTCAGCTCCTCTCATGTCATCACGACCTTTCCCAAATGATTGACCCAATATAGGTCCTTGTCCTATAGACTGAAGGGAAATGCCATCATCTTCAACGGAACATTGGGGTAGTGGTAGTACGACAGATGCGTGAAAATTGTCGCAGGTGAAAGTAGGGATCTTCGCTGGTGTTCCCGTGAAAAGAAGGGAGAAGAACAAGGAACCAAGGCTTCAACTCAAAGTGAGCATGCACCGGTGGTATGAGGATCCACTCGGTCATCTGGTTGTCTCCAGGGTTATATATCTCTTTCTGTGTGGGTTTTGTCCTCCCTTGTTCTGGCTCTTCCTCGTCAGGGTTCTCATGAGGTCTCCTGGTTTGTCTCCTCCTCCTCCCAGTGCTTGTCTATTCATGACGTCATTCAGCATATCCTAAAATGCAGTCTGTGCTAGGTCTTGCTCTTCATCTGCTGTTGAATGGCCTGGATAGATGCCAACAACTGAGCGTTCACCTGATTCTAATCAGACATCTGTCCTTGCTCTGGCTGAGAAAGTGGCTGCTGACCCTTGCCCTTTCCTTGAGGAGACATTTCGGGGTCTGAGTCCGAAGAGATGAATTCCGTGTTCGGATATAGGATCGAGACTTTCTTCTATCTGCAATGTGAAAAATCTCCAATCAGACCACTTGCAATTGAATCTTCAGCTGCCAAGATGGATCTGGAATTAGGGTCAATTCCATAGTGTCGCGAATGAAAAAGATATGGACTGTAATCGACTCTCATTCACAATGGTGAAGGTGGGACAAAGGTGATACCAGTTTATTGGGTGGTCGAGAAGGATGTATAGAATATGAGGAGTCTGGAGATTGACGCGTAAGGTACGGATCAGATTCTCGGGAATCGCCTCAAATTATTGACGAAGTCGAGTCTATGGAATCGATGTAGGTGTCGGCAGGGTTCTGACGAAGCCATCCACGATCGACATCATAAAGCAAGAAGGAGATCGATGCTGGAGGAAAGATACGGCAGTCAACGAGGAAGAAAAAATGAGAGTAAAATAGTAGAAAGGCTCAAATCGAGCAGGGGTCAAGAGGAATACACATATGATAAAATTTATGCAAATACGTGGGACTTTATTCTTTGAACCTTAATCTAGATCCATATAAACACAATACAAATTTGGGTTCACCAACTCATGCCATGTGAAGTCGTAAAGGTTTGGATTTTTATTATCTTTTCAATTTTAGAGTTGTTATTTCCAGGCATATCTTATAACAAGTCCTTAGCATGCTAACCCTATAGGAGAGAGAGAGAGAGAGAGTATTGCCAGAAAAGTATCATGTACTTGTCCTCCTCCTTTGTAACCTGTAGTCTGCACATTTTGAGATCCGTGTAACCCTTCCTGGATCCCTACCCAGCCAAAGAAATAGAGAGAGGAAGCTGATAGGCGAAATCGCTACTTCGGTTCTCGCTCGTAACGGAATCACCCGCGAGCGTGCAAGAACCTACTAGGATGCAAACCGATGAGACAGACACCCCCATGAAGGCGTGGCCTATGCTCAGTACTTCAGACCATGTCGATACTCCACACAAGGTGGGAACACCATCATTGGCAAGGCCCTGCTCGGTCATGTACGATAGAAGCGCCATTACTTCATAAATCCAGGCGATACACAAGGTAGTTACAGACTGGGTTTTTGGCTCCAATCCTTAGCGGGTCGTGCCTCTCTCATGGGAGGGGTTTTGGTCCCCTCCTAAGGTACCTGAAAACAATGAGGGTTTTATGAACCCAAGACAATGATAGTCCATTACGAATTTTAATTAAGATCAAAGTTTATTTTGTTGTCCCCTTGTTTTAATTTTTTGGGTTTCACTTTTTTTGAATCTGTTTTCATACAAGCGCCTAACATTTTTGTAGATTTTAATTTAAGTCCTAGGTTCTCAAAATTAGAGGGAGATAGCGAAAAAGCCGTGCAAGTCGATTCAATGATAGAAATCTCATCATTGAATCTAATGATGCATGCTGAGTTAGAGGACTTACAGTGCTTCCCAGCTCTCTCCATGCGGTATGCAAAACAGAATATTTAAACCAATTCTACATGGTGGTGTGCAGTCGACAAAATCGCCCTAAACAGTAGCTGCTATTAATAGTGAAGAACCAATTGTTAGTTATTCAAAAATGAGACCAAGGTCCGATCTTTGATGCCGATCTGTGACCGCCGCAACGGGTCCTGCAAGCACTGTATACGACCTCTCTCGACACACGGTCTCAAGTCTAAATTACTAACATTATTAATTTTACTAGATCCAATCGTAAAGGACTATACGAACATGCATTTTTATTAGGATTTGGACATAAATACCGAGTCAAGCAACCTATGTCTAGAGGCTCCATGCACACAAAACAAAAAATAAGGCGTAAAACTCAAAACAACAGAAAACAAAATACAAGAAGGCGAGAAAAACTCAGAAAACTGCGATGAGGCCCCTTGGTGAACAGACACCCGGGAACTAGGCCTCGTTGTCGAGAGTAAAGTCCAAGTCCTTAATTATTACATATAAAATAGTCTCTCTCTCACATATAATTACATAAATAAAATTTAAACTAATTCTAAGCTACTTCCTTCTCCTTGCTTCCCCGGTACCCTCTCCAGTTGGTCATAGAGAGAAGACCAACCTCCTCCAATCTTGGCCGCATCAGCCTCCTAAAAGCTGTCCTTGCATGGTGGGCCCTCGCAATAAAGTCACAAAGCGGTGGCATTAGCACAAATAATCAAATTAAATCAACTTGAGCGATAGACAAATAATTAATGAAAGAAAATAAATCAATAAATATTTACAGCAATAAATCAGTAAATGAGAATAAATGACTATACAAAAAATGAATGACAAAACTAGGCTACGCTCATTGCACCCCAACAACGGCGCCATCTGATAAACATGAAGGAACAGGAGGGTCGCATGGTTTCACAAGGTGAAACTGCGGTCGATGTGTTGACCACTCTAACATCCCCTGTTGATCAGCAATTAACCCATAATCTTAATAAAGGCAATGAATAGCACATGTGAGGTTAAAATTTATTATTCTCTACCAAAAGATGCATAGTGATTAAGCATGTAGAGGTCGAAACACAGAGAGCAAAAGGGTAGCCTATGGTTAATTATTTACAACCAACTTTTTGCATTTTCATATTTTTATATTTTTCTTTTTTATATAAATATAAGATATATAAGGGTATTTATATGCATATAGAGTAATATATTTATACATACTAATAAATATAAATAAAATATATAATAAAAATTATTTGAGGTTTTCAAAATTTTTCTAATGTTTTTGTAATTTTTGTGGAATTTTTGCTAAGTTTTATATATTTTTAAAATAAAAATTATTCCAAATAATGGATTAAATAGTAGGCTGAAAATGATTTTAGTGTTACAAATAGTAAAAAGGGACCAAAATCATTCAAATTAATTTTAATACATAGATAATAATATAGAGAAGATTATAAAATAGAAAGAAATATTGTTTGATTTTTTTGGAATTTTTATATTTTTTGTTGGATTTTGAAGCTTTTTAATTTTTATGCTTTTTCTTTTTTTATTTTTAGGGGTTTTTGTTTTTTGGACTCAATAAATCAATATATAAACTGTATATAATATTTTTGGTATTTTTCAGAATGTTTTCTATTTTTTGGCATTTTATAAGTTAAATAGGGAATAAATATTCTCCGTTTTTTTAATAAATGGATAAATTGTGCAAAATTTCCAAATTAAATGTGAACGTGAATATACATGGCATGAAGCATATATTCCTATTTTTGTATATTTTTCGGAGTACATTAATTATATTTAATAAATAGATGAAAAGAAATAAAATACATGTCCTAGCAGGGGCATGTTTGCAATTTAAATATAAATCAAGGGTTCATCTACAAATGTGCCTAAAAGAACAACATTTATTTAATATTTACGAACTATTTTACAATATACAAAAAATGTCACTTCATACATGCAAAATTTCCCCCATCACATGTGTACTATAGGTGATTGGGCTTGGAAGGACCCATATATAATATTCAAAATGTACAGGGGCTGACATACGAAATTTCGCATTTATTTAAACTACATCTTCTTTTTACAAACTATTTATTGAATACAGAAAGAGGCGGGGCTAGATGTGAAAATTACCCCAATAGGCACGCTGGCGAACGACTGGATGAGCTTTACTTAACCACGTGTTGCGCTGGATGGCGAATACTGGTTCAACCGTGGGTGGCGAAGATTAAATCTTCGCATCTGATCTGAAGGCTGAGGCGTTGTGTGATCCAACAACTGAGATTGAAACTGGGGTCGTGCCCCCATCGGATGGATGTTGCTTCGCTCGAAGAACAGGGAAGAAGTTCCCTGCCTCTGAGCTTCAATCGTCGATATCTCCCTCCTCCGGTTATCTTCATCTCTGGAGTTTGGCTCTAAACCCCCGAATGAGTTGTCTGCATCTTAGGATGCCCACAAGATGCTCTGGAACAACTAGAATAGGTTCAATGAGCACACGCTTTGCAAGGGGCTTTTGGAACCACTCTAGGAGACGATTCAAGCCTGCAAGGGCTCCTTTGCGCTTAAGACCTACACAGGAAAGAAGCACGTCTCGAGGGGAGGTACCTCGATCAGTTTTTGAAGCTGTATACATAAGAACGGAGGTGGACATAGGAGCTCCGGCAGGCAATGATGGAGGAGCTCCGCTTCGCTGATCCTCATACGATCAGGGGGGTTCGATGATTGGTTTACATGGAGAACGCGCAGGGGAAGAAGATGAATGTGGAATGGGAATCGGGAATCACTCGGATCCAGGAGAAATTAGGCTAGATCTTGAAAGGTCCAAAGAGGGAATCTAACTATTCTACTTTACCTAATGTGAAACGAAATACTAGAATCGAAATACATGAACTAGATCTACCTAAAGATGCATAGAGGATGTAGCTCTTATACTTGAGATGGCTCAGGGAGCAGGGCGTGCCAAAGCTCTGCCTGGATCACCACCTTGTCCAAGCTCCGCCGTCTCCAAGCGCGAGGGGGCTCGTTGCTGTCACCTGGACCTTGAATCACACAAAAGGAGACTTGGAGATGCTTGAAGGGGGATCTAAAAGGGAAGGAAGGAAAAGAAGCTTATTTATAGGCATGGCGATGGGAGCTTATTATATTCGGGTTTATGCTTGGATCGAGGAAAGTTTGACCTTAGCAACTTGGTGACGTGATTGAGGTTAGATTGTAGAGGGTTTTTCATGAAGGAATCGAGAGGAGAACATCAATGGATAGTAAGAGGAAATTTGGAGAAGACGCCTTGATAGACGTCTGTCACGCGAGGCGGCTGGAGGCAGGGCAGGCGACTGGAGGTCAACGTTGCCTGTGCTCTTATTGGTCCAACTCAGCCTCTAGAAGACAAAGCAAACCCCAAATTCGAAAATAATTAATAAAAAAATAATAAATGATTTTGTTAATTTTTTAGTATAAAATAAATTTGTTTATTATTATATGTAGTATTTCATTATGATTTTTATTTATTTTCTGGTGCTATTTATTAGTAGTTAATTTTTAAGGGTATAATTGTAGGTGTATTTACCTATATTTTGACTATTTCTTTATTTTGTATTATTGTATTATTTTCTTCTTTTATTTTATATATTTATATCTTATTTTTATGTACATAAATATTTTTTTATTATATTTTTATGAGATATTTTGTATTCTTAAATAAATAGATATGTACAATATGTAGGTATACTTATAGGTATTTTGTTTTTATATTATATACATTTTAGTTATTTAATTCACTTTCTTTTGTTTTATCTTATCTTTGTATTTTTAATATAATATACATGATATCTATAATATTATAAAAATATAAAAGAATAAAGAATATCTTCCCCTTTTATTTATATACACGTATAGATATAGGTATTTTGCCTTTATATTGATATCGACCTATTTTATTTTGTGTTTTCTTTTTTTTGGTTTTATTTTGATTTTAATGCTTGTATAATTTATATATAATAGTTACAAAATTATAAAAATATGTATTTGTAAAAATAATAAGGAATGAATATAATGAATATTTTATTTGGGTATCATGTAAAATGAGGGCCCAAAACCTAACTTTCACATCTTAAATCAACAAAAAAATATGAAACCATTAAATAGATTATGAAAAGTTATATACAATTAGAGTGATTTTGATACATTTTTTTTTATTTGGGAGATATTGGTATGCGAATTGGGATTTTAGCTTTTTATTTTGTATATAAAAAGTATAATGTATATTATTTTTGTACAAACTCAATTTTGTGTTTTTAATTACATTATTATCTACAACTTTCATGTACAAAGTTTCTTTATTTGATGTATAAATAATAAGATATAAAATAAATGTCCAAAATGAATAAATAATAAATAAGAATGGGTTTTTATTGCATTTTTGGCCCTTATCTCTCCCTACTTTATTCCTTGTCGTCCAACTCAGCTCTTGACTTGGTCTTGGGGTTTAGTGTCATAAAATATCTTTGATATTTTATTCTTTTTCTTTTCTTCTCTTTATTCTATAATTTTGGCATTAAAAACAATATTATATACACAATAAATACAATAAAATGATGAATGCTATTTTGTACAACTTAATGCTATTTACATGCATTAGCTAGGGTTTTTAAGGCCAAAATGATAGAATAATGGTGATGAAATGGAGATTCATTAGTACTTTAGTGGTGACTTCGACGATCACTGCAGGTATTGGTTCTTTCATGGGCTCAGTGTCCACATGTGTCTGTTCAAATTCTTCTCTCAATGAGTTACAGAATTTTTCAATAATGTCCTCATGGTTGCAGAATTCCTCAATGATATGTTCTTGGTCTTTTAGGCTCAAAGGGCCCACACAAAATTCATCCAACATATCAACAAAGATCTCATCATTATTGCTGGAGGGAAATTCGACTGCTTTCTCCACTTCTTCTTCAAGAAAGAAGAATTCATGGATCTTGATGTCATCAATGAATAAGTTTGTAGATTGAATTTCCGCAAGAAAGTCACAGTCTTCTTTGCAAATAGGTGCAAGTACACTCAATTTAGATGCAACCTCCACTGGATTCAGCTCAGTTATGGTCTCTATCTGCACTTCATGTGCAGGAGATGAATGTGATCTCTCTAGTGCCATAGTTCACTACTATCTCAGTTGTTTGAAGGAAGGCCGACCGAGGATGATGGGGGTATGGAGCAGACGTGCGGAAACCTCCATGTCTAGTCCAACAAAATCAACAAGGAACTGGGCTCCCTGAACCATGATGATCACATCCTCTAACATGCCCTAGGCCGCTTGACTAACTTGTCTGCGAACTTCAAAATCATCTTGATAGGTTTAAGCGATTCTAGCCCGAATTCTGTGAGTAGTGAAGCTGGAATAAGATTGACAGAAGATCCGATGTCGAGAAATGTTCGCTCGAACTCTTGATTGAACATGTTGCATCGGATGAGTGGCGCTCCCTTGTTTTTCTTCTTATCCGGGAGATTGCTTATGGCATTGACGGTTGCCTAAGATATGTTTCTCATTTTTCCCACTCTACCATCTGGGATTGTGAGGGAGAGGCTGATGCCTTGTTGTACATGCTTCTTGAGTCCTTTCTTTAATGTGACCATGTACTCCATGGCTTTAATTAAAGGAATATCCAAGATCAAGTTTTGAATTATTTCCACAATTGAAGGATCAGACAAAGTATTTTTCAATTTTTTTGGTCTTTTTCATTGCTTCAGGAAATGCAATATGTACAGGTCTAGAAACTGTGTCATTCACAACTTTGTCCATATCATTATGTACATGTAGATGGCAAAAAGAATCAAAATCATCTACTAGTGGTGGACCAAACAATGCATGCTTGTCATCCTTGACTGGCCCTGGATCTGCTGCAAGTGCTGGCATCTCCAGGGCTGACTGGTCTCCACCGGATTTGGTGTTGCTAGTGTATTTTTGTATTATTGTATTTTCTTCATTTTTTGTGAATATTCTGCAGATGGTGCTCCTCCAAAAATCTCTTTGGCTCATGTCCCTGGTTTGGCTGATGACTCGCCATCAGATGCATGATGTTTTCCCTTCGCGGACACTGATGGTCGAAGTGTCCTACCTCCCTTGAGAGTAACAACATTAGATATAAACACATTATTTTCATTTGTATTGGGTAGAACACCCGCAAGCTACATGCTTCTTGTGTCAGAAGTTATTTGGATTGGCCCTCAATCTAGGCGGAAATGACAGTTTTGGCAGCTGTCAGGTCTTCTATCTTTTGTCTCATTTCAGACTTGTTTTTCATCAATTGTTCTAAGAAAGCAAGAACTGGGTTTACGGATGCAACCTCAGAAGACTCATCCTGAAGGGGCCTCTGACTCTGTTATTATTGAGGAGAGTGCAACCGGTATCCCTGAGAAGAATAGTGAGGAGGGGGATGAGAAGAGTACTACTAGTTATGCTAAGAGGAGTATGAATTCTGATAATTGGTAGCATGTTGTTGCTGGTGAAGCTGTGATGCCCAGTAGCTGGACTTCTGGTGAAACTGTGATGCCCGGTAGCAGGACTGCTAGTATCCTTGCCTCCAATTGTTCCCATGCTGTCGAGGCTGTTGGAACTGGGACTGATAGGGCTGGAAGTTCCTCCCCCTACTTCTATTGGTGATATGGCTAGTTGGCCGACTTCTGGCCCTGGATTTTCCCTTGAGGACGGGTCACCTGCTGCTCATTTTCCCACACACCATTCACTTCTTGAATTTGTGGCAGGGGTGGAAAGAACTACTCTTGATACATGGCCTAGAGTTCGGGTTGGTATGACACCATCTGGGTCTGCTACTACTATGGTTGCTGCTTAGGGTCCTGTGCGTAGTATACGTGCTAGACGGGATGAGATGATAGAGGACTCGACTGAGGAGGTTGTGTAGGTGTGTGCTCCTTCTGCTCAACAGGAGTCTCGGCTGTAGCGGTCATCGAGGTGCAGGCGTTGATGGTTCTGACAAGCATCTCCAAATATGTAGTGATCTGATCGAGCTTGTTTAAACCAAAGGTTCTCTTCTCAATCGTTGCAAGCTTTTCGAGGTCTTGTGACCTCTTCTCAATGATGTCTACCTTGGACAAGTGGCTCCCAATGATGCTCAGTTGGAGCTCTCATCCTTGTCTTCAGAATGAGCCACCATATTGATAGGCTTGTGGTTTGTTGGTGCCCTTCAAGTATGCACGTGACGAGGACTGAATAACCTCTCCTTCGGTCATTTCCTTAAATATTTCCTAAACAATGTCCTCGTCTTTGTTAAAGTGCGAGCCATCACAGGTGACATCCACCAATCTCTGACTCTCAAGTATCAACCCATCGAAGAATTGCTAAACCAGACTAGTCTTCGAGATTTCGTGGTGGGGACACTTCTTTTGCAGGTCTTTTAATCTCTCCCACGCTTCATGGATCGTCTCGTGGGGCTCCTGGATGAAGCTGGAGATGCGGGTACGCATTTGGTTCAAGTGGTCAAGAGGATAGAATTTATGAAAAAAATGTATATTTCAGCTCCTCCCATGTTGCCACCACCTTCCCCAAATGGTTTACCCAATAGAGGGCCTTGTCGTGGAGACTAAAGGGGAAGGTTGGTCACCCCCAGAGTAATGTTGGGTTAATGGGTTGTCACACAGATGTGACCAAATTGTTGTAGGTGGATGTATGGCTCTTCAGTCATATTCCCATGGAAGGATGGGAGTAGAAACAAGAACTGCGGCTTCAGCTCAAAATGGGCATGGTTGGCTAGAATCTGAATCCACTCTGTGACATGGTCTGCCCAAGGGTTGTAAGTCTGCTTCAGCACAAGTTTTGGCGGCAGTGGTCTTTACTCTCCTCCTCCATGACTGATGAATCTCAGATTCATCATATTAAAATCCACATATTAATCCCCAAGCTTGAGCAATTTAATAAAAATCGCAATTAAAACCCTAATATTAACTTGTAAATATTATGCGTATAATTAAGCAACAAAAACCACTAAAAGCTAACTCTAATATTACAGTATTCATTTTCTAACATTTATTCTTTATTTTCTAAAAACCCATAAAAATTATAGTAAATATTATTTATAATTATCTTGTCTTTTAAAAGAAAATAAAATAGAAAAAAAATCAAAGCCTTAAAAACAGTGTTTCCAAAAATTCATCTTTGTATAAAATGACTTCTTTTGACTTTTTATCCAACATGAAACTTGTAGATCTCATAGATATCTACAATTTTCATGTTTTGACTTTTTTTCTAATTTAGCCTCCTTTTATTTCTCTTTGATTTATCTTTATTATTTTCTGATTTTTCTATTGGGCCACATGGCACCCTCTAGGCTGCCCACATGGCCCGCTCTCCCTCTCTCCACCCGCAACCCTTCTCCACCCTTGGATCACCTTCTCCCCTCTCAATCTGCGTCGTCTCTCTTCCATCACCTCCAAGCCATCAGATATTCTCCGAGATCTGATCTCAGTCACTCGAATCCGCCCGCATCTTAGCCGCCCGATCTACCTTCCTATCCTACGGCCCCCGCTCTCGCCACGTCACTCCTTCCATCCTGACCCTCAGGTCGTGCGACATCCTCATCCTCACCGTCTGCCCTCGTTGCTCTCCAGTCGTAAGATTAGATCATCAGATCTAATCCTAACCCTTGCCTAACACTCATCCCCCGACTGTTGGATCGAGCGATTCAACGGTCCCTGCTTTGTCCCCTACCTCTAGCATCCACACCCCCAGTCGTTTCACCTTGCGCCTGCTCCGCCCCCTTCTACTTTTGTCCACCACCATGCCCTCTCTCTTCTTTAATAAACACTCACTTTCGACCCCCCTACATCGGTTACCCTGCTAGGCCATCAATGGTCCTCATCACTCCTCCACCTCCATCTGGCGACTGTTTCAAACCATCCCTGTCACCACCTAAAATGGTCGATCTCTTCCTCTTATAAAACTCCATCTCCTCCACTGATAGCCCTTATTTACCTACCAAGGGTCTACGTCCTAGATTCCTCCACCCTCCGGTGACAGCAAAGGGCGATATATCAAGGCGATGATGGTTGTAGTTCCTTGGTGTGATCCATGGACCTTCGGCCATGAAGCAGCCGCCCCAGGCGTCGTAGAGATCCATGCATGGTTGCGTACGCTGGGCGATGGCCTGAGCATCCTATGATGCTCAGCCTAGGCCTCCTCCTCCATTTGGTACCTTGCTCCGACCAGGTACCCCTTCTTATCTCCCTTGATTTTTCATCATTTTTCTCTGAATTTTCTCGCCAAACACGAGGCCATCCCTCACCGCACAACCATCTTCTGACCTCCACCATGACACCAACATCCTCACTAACCCCTCAATGCATCGTCTTCCCTTCTCCAGAGCCCCGACCACCTCACCCCATTTCACCTCCAACCCGTTGGAGATGAAGCCCAGGTCCCCCGCTCCCTTCGCCTCCGTTAGACCTCCACTCACCTTACAAAACTCACACACTTCACGCCACTGCTTCGGCTATATGCTAACTCTTTCAAGAACCTCAATGGTCAGAGTATGAATTTCCTCGCTGATCTCCAACTTCGTCATCGACGACCCATCGTGAATATCCACCTCCAGTTTCCCTCGTCACTTCGTCGACCGTCTGCCTCCTTCTCCAGGTGTCCTCGGAGGTCTCTCGACTCTTTGTGTGCATGAAGGAGCTCGAGGGAGCTCTGGTGACATTGCTGGAGCTCCATCTACGCCGCCACTCCTCCGATGATGACGAAGTACATGTGCCGTTGGCTGACACCCCTACGACGGCCATCCAACAACCTAGATTGATCCACGTAGCTCATTGGGCCTTCAGGATAGGAGACACCGAGCCAGATACCGAAGCACCCCGAGGACGCCCCATTTCCATCGGAAGCTGCTGCGTCTCCCAAGCCTGGCCCATCGCGTACATGGCACATGAGAGGTTGGGTAATTTATATAAAAGACCCTGCAACTATCATATATTTTTGGTCCTTAGGAGTGTGCCTCATGCATTTGGGTAATTTACAGGGAGGCCCTTGTGACTTTACAAAATTGCTAAAATGCCCCTGCGCACAATGGATAAATTATATAAGGGCCCTACGGGTTTTGGTATTTGCAAATAGGTCCCTCTAGGGACCCTTTATAACATTTATCTTTATTTTCTCTTTCATTTTTATTACATTTATGCACCTACATTGTTTTTTTCATATCTTGAGCATATTAAGTCCAAATTGCATGATTTTAGTGTTGTTTTGAAGCTCTTTTCATTATCTAGCTAATGGCATATTTAATTTCTTATTTTGACACTAAATGAAATATGATGAATTTTGATGTTATATAGGATATCTTGCTCTATAAATCTTTTCCATTAATAGATGCTTGCTCTTGATTTTTATGCTCAATTTGACTTTGAATTTGAATCATAATCTGTGCTCATATTCTCTAGGGCATATTTGTTAACATTCTTTTGCATACCACTACCTTGCATATATTCTTGCATTATGATATTCATCATCTTATAGTTGCATTGAAAAATCAAAAAAAATACATGCATCATTCCTTGCATTATTTGACCTTCATTTTATTGTGCATTTGCATGAAGACTTGAGATTAGAAAGTAATCACTTATCAATTAATAGAAAATTTTGATAAATAGATAAAGAGGCTTGTGTACCTGAGTTCGACCTTGGTATACTTACCAAGTACAATAATTTCCATAGATTTGAAGATGTGGTTCTTTGCATTACCAAAATCTGCCTCTTGTACTGCGACAATTCCATATTCTTAATGAGGCAGATTTCACGTTCATCAAATGGTGTCGTTGCCAGGGAACTTGAGTCTCCCTTAGTAGAGTCATTTGATGAGCACGAAATCTTCCTCTTTAAGAATATGGAATCGTCATAGTACAGGAGGTAGATTTCGGTCATGCAAAGAACCTCATCTTCGAATGTGTGGAAATTATTTACTTGGTAAGTATACCAACGTCAAACTTAGGGACACGAGCCTCTTCATCTATTTATCAAATTTTATCTATTAATTAATGAGTGATTACTTTTTAATCTTAGGCCTTCGTGCAAATGCACAATAAAATGAAGGTCAAATAATGCAAGGAATGATGCATGTATTTTTTATTTGATTTTTCAATGCAATTATAAGATGATGAATATCATAATGCATGAATAAATGCATGGGACGGGTATACAAAAGAATATTTACAAATATGACCTAAAGAGTATGAGCACAAATATGATTCAAATTCAAAGTCAAATTGAGCATAAAAATCAAGAGCAAGCATCTATTAATGGCAAAGATTTATAGAGCAAGAGACATTACATAACATCAAAATTCATCATATTTCAATTAGTGTCAAATTAAGAAATTAAATATGTCATTAGATAGATAATGAAAGAGATTCAAAATGACAATGAAATCATACCATTTGAACTTAATATGCTCAAGATATGAAAGAAACAATGCAGGAGCATAAATGTAATAAAAATGCTAGAGAAAATAAAGATAAATATTGCAAATCAGTCCCTAAAGGGACCCATTTGCAAATACCAAAATCAACAGGGCCCTTCTATAATTTATCCATTGTACATAGGGACATTTTTGTAATTTTATAAAGTCACAAGGGCCACCCTGTAAATTACCCATGCGTATGAGTCACATGTTTGGGGACCAAAATATAATATGTGATAATTATAAGGTCTTTTGTGTAAATTACCCAACCCCTTACATGCGAGGGGCCAGGCTCGGGAGATGTAGAAGCTTCGGATGGAAACGTGGTGTCCTCGGGATACTTCAATATCTAGCTCAGTGTCTCCTAGCATGTAAGTCCAGCGAGCTACCTAGATCAATCTCGATTGTTGGACGGCCGCCATAGGGGCGCCCTCCAACGACACATGTACTACGTCATCGTCGGAGGAGTGGCTGTGTAGATGGAGCTCCAACGATGTCACCGGAGCTTCCTCAAGCTCCTCCATGCACGCGAAGAGTCCAGAGACCTCCGGGCCACCTGACAAAGGTGGCAAATGATCGACAGAGTAACGAGGGTAACTGGAGGTGGCTATCCATGATGGGTCGTCGGCGGTGAAGCTGGAGATCGACGAGGAGATTCAAACTCTGACCATTGAGGTTCCTAAAAGAGTTAGCATGTAGCCGAAGTAGTGGCGTGAAATGCGTGCATTTTGTGAGGTGAGTGGAGGTCCAGCGGAGGCGGAGGGAGCGGGGGACCTGGGCTTCATCTCCGGCAAGTCGGAGGTGAAATGGGGTGAGGTGGTCGGGGCTCTGGAGAAGGTAAGATGGTGCATTGATGGGTAGACGAGGATGTTGTTTTCATGGTGGAGGTCAAAAGATGGTGGTGTGATGGGGGATGGCTTCGTGTTCGGCAAGCAAATTCGGAGAAAATGTTGAAAAATCGAGGGAAATAAGAAGGGGTACCCGGCCAGAGCAAGGTACCATATGGAGGAGGAAGCCTAGGCTGAGTGTCATAGGATGCTCGGGGTCGTCGCCTAGCATATGCGGCCGTGCACAGAGCTCTACGGCGCCTGAGGCAGCCTCTTCATGGCTGGAGGCCATGGATCACACCGAGGAACTATAGCCATCGTCGCCTTGACATACCGCCCTCCGCTATCACTGAAGGGCTGAGGAAGCTAGGTTGTAGACCCTTGATAGGTGGATAAGGTCTATCGGTGGCAGAGAAGGAGTTTTATAGGAGGAGGAGATTGGTTGTTTCAGGTGGTGATGGGGATGGTTTGCAACGGTCGTCCGATGGAGGTCGAGGAGTGATGAGGACCATTGATGGTCTGGCAGGGTAACAGACGTCGAAGGTGTCGAGAGGGAGTTTTGATTAGAGAAGAGAGAGGGCATGGTGATGGACAAAAAGAGAAGGGGGTGGAGCGGGTGCGAGGTGAAACGGCTTAGGGATGTGGACACTTGAGGTAGGGGACGAAGAAGGGACCGTTGGATCGCTCAATCCAATGGTCGGGGGATGAGCGTTGGATGAGGGTTACAATTAGATCTGATGATCTAATCTAACGACTGGAGAGCGAGGGGGCAGATGGTGAGGATGAAGAAGCGGAGCGATATGAGGGTTAGTATGGAATGTGTGACGTGGTGAGAATGGGAGCCATAGGATAGGAAGGGAGATCGGGCGGCTGAGATGCGGGCAGAGTTGAGCGACTGAGATCAGATCTCAGAGAAGATCTGATGGCTTGTAGGTAATGGAAGAGAGATGGCGGAGATTGAGAGGGGAGAAGGTGATCAAAGTGCATAGAAGGGTGGTGGGTGGCGAGAGGGAGAGCAGGCCACGTGGGCGGCCTAGAGGGCACCACGTGGCCCAATAGAAAAATCAGAAAATAAAAAAGATAAAGATAAATAAAAGGAGGCCGAATTAGAAAAAAGTCAAAACATCAAAGTTGTATATCTCGATAAGATCTACAAGTTTATATTGGACAAAAAGTCAAAAAAGGTCATTCATACAAAGATAAAATTTTGGAAGCATTTTAAGAGATAAAAACACTTTTTTTAAGCTTTGAGATTTTTTGTATTTTTAATTTCTTTTAAAAGCCAAGATAAATATAAACAATATTTACTCTAATTTTATGGGTTTTAGAAAATGAAGAAGAAGTGTTAGTAATTAAATACAGTAATATTAGAGTTATCTTCCGGATCCTCCCTGATCATCTCATCTTCTATGTGAAATTCATCCTCTCTCCTGGCATCTTTCTCATCGATCCTCCTCCTCAAGCCCTTCAACATGACTTGGAAAGTGGCCTGGGCTAATCCATGGTTTGTCAATTGTTGTTGAATAGATTGAATAGATGTAAGGAGTTGGCTGTTGACTTCATTTGTATTGTGTACTTCCCTTCCCCTTGATCTACATGCTCAGCTGGTTGGGCCTACGGTCCCTTTCCTCTCCTTGTACGAGCCATTTCGGATTCTGCTTGTAATTCTGGCTCTGGATCAGGTTCTTCATCTGCACGGTGGAATACACCCTGATCTGTCTCTATTTGAACATCAACTGCTGAGATGAATCTGGGATTAAGGTCAATCCCAGACGACTGTTAATGGAGCATAGGATATTGACTGAAATCAATCTCTATCCACAAGGGGTTGGTTCTGGGACAAGAGTAATCCCAGTTTATTTGAAGATGAAGCGCTAGCTCAGGCTGCAAGTCCATCCCAAACACTGACTTTATTGGAGAGAGGCAGGTGTTGCAAGAAGAAAGGATCGGGGAGTCCAAGGAGAAGTTTGCAAAGTCTGAACTGGTGTTTTCGAGATGACCATGTATTATTGGATATGTCGATGACACGAATCGATGTGGATGTCGGTGGAGTCCCTAGTAAACCATCCGTGGGTTGATATATTGAGAGGGTCAAACAGAGATAGATGATGGATGAAAGATATTGAGATGAACAAGAAATAAAATGAGTGTAAAATAGTAGATGGCTCAAAGCGTGCATGGATTCAAGAGGAAATATGCAAAAGCGAAAATATGACAAAATGGTGCAAAGGCAAAATGTTATTTATCTTGACCTTAACAAAACTAATCAATGAAACCCTAACACAATGGATTCACCACTCGACTTGTAAAGCTGTGAAGGTTTGTCAATTATTTTTGTCAGTTTTAGATTGATTTTTCAGGTAATTATCTTTGCACGAGTCCTTAATGAGATAATCTTATAGGAGCAAGAGTACTGCCGGAAACGTATCCCGTACTTGTCCTCCTTTGTAACATGTAGTCTGCACTTTTTAAGCTCCGTGTAACCCTTCCTGAATCCCTACTCAACCAAAGAATGAGAGAGAGGAAGCCGATAGGCGAAACCAATACTTCAGACCTCGCTCGTGATGGAATCACCCGTGTGCGTGCAAGGACCTACTCGGATGCAAGACGATGAGAGAGAGACACCCTGAATGCGTGGCCTAAGCTTAGTACTTCGAAAAAGGTCAACGTTCTACACAAGGTAAGAACGTCATCGTTGATGAGGCCCTGCTCGTCCACATACGATAGAAGTGACAATACTTCGTAAATCCTGGTGATACACAAGGCAGTTACAGACTGGGTTTTTAGCTCTAATCCTTACTATAACGCTCACTCACTCGGGAAGGAGACCTTCCGTAATGGTACCTGAAAACAACTGAGGGCTTTGCTCACCCAATACGATGAGCCTATTTAATCAATTTTATTTAGGTCAGGTGTTTTTAGCATCCCTTTTTTTAAATTTTTTGTGTTATCACTTGCTTTGAGTAGATTCAATACAAGTACCTAACGGTTTTGTAGATTTTATTTTTGCCTAGGTTATCAAAATCAGAGGGAGAAGGCAGAAATACAATGCAATTCATAAAATAATGATGAATTCTCAGATAGAAGACTCATAGTGATTCCCTGCTCACTCCATACGGGATGCAACGTAGAAATTTTTAAACCTAGTCTATATGTATATGCAATGATGGAATCGTCCTAAGAGTAGGCAGTTTTATTATCGTGAAGAATCAAATGTTAAACGCTAGACTGATCACCCAAAAGTTCAATCTTGGAGACACCTAGATCTAATGGCTCAATCACAGAAAACAAAGAAAGGTGGAAAACTAAAAACGTGGAAAACACATAAAAGGCAGTGGAAATCACAAAAAATCACGATGAACCCCCAAGTGAACAAATACTTTAAAATTGGGCCCGAATGTCTAGTGTCCAAATACCTATATTATTACAAATTAATTGAAAAAATCACCCTCTCACAAAAGAAAACAAAAATCGTATAATAAGCATGTCTCTCTCCTCTTTCTCCATAAGTCCTCGACTAGGGTGCCTCAACCACTTAGGTGGTCACCGTTGTCTCGAATTCCCTCACAAGAAAAATCAAAGGGAACACATTAGCACAATAAGCAAATATATCAAATATGACATAAAATAAATTAAGAAAAATAATAAAGGAAAATGACCCAAAATTCTATCCTACACGTTGCTCCCTGACAATGACACCATTTGATAACATAGCTTTTGTAAGGGTCTAAAATACTATCCTCACATAGTGCAAAGATAAGATGTCGTTGAGATGACTGCTCACAAGTCCACATGGTCAATCCACAATTAACCCACACAATATATAGAACAAATAATGCAAGAAAATGTGAATCAAAATTTATTATACCCTATAATAAAATGTACAATGGATAAGTGCGGTAGGGGTACAACATAAGAAACAACAGAGAATAGACAATCAAAATTGACTAAAGAAGGCAATAAATGATTTTGGGTATTTTAGGAGTTTTAAATTTCTCGTAGGTTTTTATTTTATATTTTTATAGATTTTTCTTTTTATAATTTTAAATGTTTTAAATTTTATAATTTTTGTTTTCTTTTTTATATTTTAAGATTTTTAGTTTCTTTTTCTTTTAAATAGTTAATATAAGAATCTATAAGATTACATATATAATATAAGTCAATATAATTATAAATACAACTAAAAATAACCAAAATTTGCAAAATTAAATATTTTTGGGTATTATATAATTTTATAGTCCTTGTATGATTTTTGGGTGAATTATTTTTCTAATTGTTAGGTATTTTTAAAGTAAAAAATATCCTAAAATACGATTAAATAAATAAGCTAAATTGTTTTGGAATTTTAAAATGGTAAATAAAGCCAAAAATTTCCAAAAATATTTTTAATTAATAATATATAATAAAAGGAAAGTTCAGAAATAAAAATAAATATTTTTGGATTTTTGGTGATTTTTATATTTTTTATTGGCTTTTGGAGCTTTTTAATTTTTAGGCTTTTTTTTTAAAAATTGGCCTGTAGGCTAAAAATACAATAATAGACTAAATCGATTTTTTTATAGTTTTTCAAAATAATTTTATAATTTTTATAGTTTTTTTACAACAAATAGATAATAATAGATCTGTTTTTGAATTTTAATAAATGGAAAATAAAATTAAAACACCCAGCGAAAAATATGTCATAGGAATGTATGTTAGGTGTTTATAGTAATTTTCCATAAAGTTTTAAAAGCCTAGAGCTATTTTTAACAAAATAAAAGCTACAGAAAGGAATACATACTACCAGGGGTATTTGTGCAAATATTTAAAGTTTTAAGACCTAGCCAAACACCTTAGAGAAATCTAGGGAGCCAACACACAATTTTTCCAAAAATATTTAATAATATATACCTAGAGGGGTATTTTTGCAATTTAGCAAGTATGGGGGTCCAGATGCAAGATATCTAGAAATTATTACACTAATTTGCAAAATTAATAGACTAAAACAAAATACACACAATCCTAGGGGCTTAAGTGCAAAAATCCCCGACCCCTCATGTACACAGGCACGTGAGGTGACATGGCTTGGTCCAAGATGTAAAAAGTGTGAGTATAGGGGGTGCGATGCAATTTTCACTAAAAGTTTTAAAGTGAATAAATGAGTTACATGACCAAAAAGAAACAAACAAAAATCGAGGGTTAGATGTGTACATTACCCCCCTAAGCACCTAACCGTGTTGCTGGAGGCGTCCATGCATCTACATGTCAAGCATCGGATGGTCGATACCGCTTCGCATTTCCACGGCTGAGATTAGGTCCTCACTTCAGATTTGGTAATTGAGGCTCGAATCATCGGACGGTGGATGTGCCTCCTGGACGAGGCACGAGATCGGATGATCGAGAGGTACTCACAAACAATGGATGATGAAAAACGTAAGGCTGAGCTTCAATCTGGCCTCCAAGGCATCTCTGGCCTTCTTTTTTGCACCTGGGACACTCAATGGGTTCTTGTTAGTGCCCTATAGCTACTAGGCTCCACAAAATGGTTGGAAGTCCGCCGGAGGAGATTCTACGGGGCTCAACACTTGGAGCTTCCAAACCTGCTTCGAAAGGCTCTGGGGTAGGCTCTTTCTCTCGGGTACCTGCAGGGTTAAGTTCGTAATAAAAATACGAAGCCAAGGATGGCTTCAAGGGTCAGAAGGGGCGAGAGATGTGGTGGTGTGAGGATCTCCGACGGATGTCGAAGGAAGGAAATCCAATTCCTCGATCTATGCAAGATCGAGGGGAATGGAACTGTGTGGGGTGATAAGCATGCGAAGGGGAAGGAAATGGGGTTAAGCGGTGGAATGAATGAGGTCAGATTGGTCGGAATAGAGCATCGGGATTTGAATATTACAGAAAAGAAACGAAATGAAGTACAAATCAAACATACTGCTATGCTAGGAAATTGTAAAAAATAGTTAAAAAAGAAGAGGCTTACCGGTCGTGAGGCACCTGGAGCAGAGCTTAAGGCGAACGTGGCGGCGTGACTCCAGATTGCTCGATTCTACATACGCACTCCTCGCAGAAGCTTGGAGAAGATTGTTGTTGTCAGCAGCTCCCTCAATATGAGCTTTGATTAGAGTTTCGCACGGTGGAAGAGGATCAAGACTGAATGGAAGTCGGATGCGATGTTTTATACAGGTGTGGATTCCTTGGGAGGTGGTGCTCGATACAACATGCTGTTGGTCGAGGAATGATACTCGCGTGTAAGTGCAATGATCGAGGGAGAAAAGAGCAGAAGGAATCGATCTGAAAAAGTGAATGATTTGTTGGGGAAAAAATCAAGAAGCCAAGGTCAAATGTCTGGCACACCGCGTTCATAGGAGACCAGGCAGTTGAACGAACTCAACCTGCCCTGGCTCCTCATTGGGCAATGTCGGCCAGGAAAATGACAAGGTCAAATATAAAAGATTCATTGCTTCGAAATAAAATAATAAATGATTTTATTAATTTTTGGATAAAACATAAAAAATATTTATTTTTGATGTAGTATTTTATTGTGATTTTTATATATTTGTATGGATTAGATTATTACAAGTTACTTTTTACAAGTAAAAGTATATGCATAATTACCTATATTTTAAATATTTTTTTTATTTTATATTTTATATCTTATTATATATATATATATGTAATTTATATATTTATAACTTATTTTTATATATGTAAATATATTTTTGTTATATTTTTTTGATATAATATGTACACTTAAATAAATAAGAGTATATAATATATAGGTATAAGTATAGTATATTCATCTCTGTATTTTTGTATATTATTTTATTTTAGTGTTTTCTTTAGGGGTTCATTATATTCTAAATATGTACCTATACTATAAATAATATTTAAAAAATTATAAAAATTATAAAAAAAATAAATAAAATGACTATTTTATTCAACTAAACTATACAATACGAGTCTAAAACCCAACTTTTGCATCTTAATTCTGAGTTAAATGAAAGTACCTTCATTAAATAGCTTACTAAACGTTATATACAATTAAAGATGATTTTTATACATTTTGAGTTCATATGGAGAAGATATGAGTATGGGAAGCTTGGGTTTTGACTTTTTATTCAGTGTATAAAATGTACAATTTATATTATTTTTGTGTGAAATCAATTTTGTATTGTTCTATGTATTTTATCTACAACATTCATGTACAAAGTTTATTTATTTGAGGTGTGAAGTATAAAGTTAATATGGGTCTCAAATGAGACTTATTGAAGAATAAATAAATGAAATTTGTATTGTGTTGTTGACCCTTATCTCCCCTACTTTATTCCTTGTCGACCCAGTCATCACGATGCCTAGGTCTCGAGGTTTAGGGTTATAAACTACCTTTGTCATTTTATTTTCTTTTACTTCATTTTATTTATTGTTTTATGTTGGCCTTAAACAATGTATTTTATACACTATTTATACAAATAAACAAAGAGTGTTAATTTAGGCAAATAATGATATTTACATGCATTTAGATAGTGTTTAAAGGCCAAAACGAAAGAATAAAGGTGATGAAATGGAGATTCATCACCTAAGCGCGTGGACTGACTTTTGAGTCTTGTTATTGCTGCAAGCACTTCCCTCCAACCTTAACAGAAGTAGTCTTGTGTTAAAGTTGGTGTATTTTGCCAACTCGGACACGAACTACTCTAGGAGACTGCACCTGTGTGTAATGAATTCAGAGATTGTTTTATCATCAATTTAAAACTGAAAAGATAATTTGCCAAATTTTCACATACTTCACTGTATAAAGTTGGTGAATTTTGGGTTTTGCTTTGTGTATTAGATTGTGTGCGTTCAAAGCTCATTGCACTTGCATCCATATATCAAGGTTAGTAAATCATTTCACCTTCATTTTCGAAGATGTCTAAATATTGATATTCATACCCAAACTCGGTGGGTCATGCTTACACGATTGAATCCTGACCATCCTCATCTCAGGAAAATCCTTTCCTTGAGTCAGTTCTCCCCCAAGCATCATACACTCAACCCTCATTCCACCCCACTCCTTCTTCAGTTGAATATTCACAATATGAATCGCTCGCAGAACCTAATGAATATTATGTAGACACAATGGAGAGATCCAATTAGAAGATGGACATGTGTATAACATAATTTGATAGAGAAACACGATTCCCGATTATGATTGAGAATTCATTGCTTATACCATCCCCTACTCGAGATGACTCTATCCCTATGTACAACCCATTTTCCTTTGACCATGCCTATGAGAGACAGAGTAAAGGAAATAGAACTGATGACCAGGCCATTACCACAGAATATGAATGTTACTCGGCTCGGAATTACATGCCAGAGTCACGGCATGTCGAGTACAGTCAATCATCTTCAAGTCATGAGACGATAGCATATGACATAACTCGAATCAATCAGAGAGATGATGCTTTGACAGAATAACTTTATAATGTCATCCAAATGGTTAAAGATATAATGAGCATCCAAGGAGGAGTAGGGGCCACACAGAGCGAACCCAAGACATTTCCTGTGCAAAACCTTCAGACAAATACACCACAAGTAGAGCCCAACACTGACCACTCCAGTGACCATTCTACTGACTCCAATAAAAATATCAAAAAAAAGAAATTCAAACAAAATTGGACAACTCCGATATGGAAGCATTTTGTACAAATCTGATATTAGAGCTTTCATTAATCAAAGCCATATAGTATGTGCTCGATCTTCAGATATTTGTGAAGAGTCGATTATCATCCAAGAAGACAGGCGGGAAGAGATCTAGAACTGAATACCATTAAATTACTATGGCCAGTTCAATGGTGATGACCAAAAAGAGTAAAAGTCATAGAGTCAAACGATTATCTATGGTACTTGTGAAATTGAGAACACTGAGTTTACCCAGGTTCAGATTGATGACGACTCAACCCTGAATATCCTCCCGAAGTCCGTGTTTGAATGACTCAAACTCAGACCACTCAAAAAGACCAGAGTGATCGTTCAATTTCCTGACTGATCCACAAAAAGACCAAGAGGAATTGTTTCCGTCCTCATGAGCATCCAAGGTGCCAAACATAGAGTGGACTTCATTGTCCTGCACATTGAGCACAAAGGATAGTTGTTCGAGTCTCCCATCATTCTAGGAAAGCCGTTCTTAGCCTCTACTAGAAGGACAATTGATTGCGAGACCCAAGACATTAATTCTCGAACCAGAACATTAATGATCAAACTCTCGAGGACACACCTGACCCTGAGATAAATGAACATGAAACTGACAGTTGTGATTAGGAAACTACCACTTCACGTGATCAGATCTCTCCTCATGAAATACATAAACAAACCCTAAGAGAGACACCCGAGAAATCAACTATTGAATTGAACCTTGAGTCTCATCACACCCCTACGAAGAGCCACCTGACTTTGCTCCTATGATGAACCTAGATACATAAGCCTATATGGATTTGGACCATATTTATGAGGATTATCACGATTATCTTAGTGGTCCAATTTTTGAGGTGGATGTAATTCATGAAATACTAGAACAAATCAAAAAGCCGACTCAGGAAATCTCTTATGTCAGCAAAACTTCGGAACATCAAAAGGTGACATGTTATACCACCAGAAACAAACCCGACTAACAAAATATCATTTGACCTTAGAGACTAGGAGACTTCTGAAGATTCCTCATCTAGTCCTCTGGTGGTACACCAGGTAAGTGCAATAAGTACAACATATATCAAGGGACACTTACTTTTAGTTGACAATGGTTGGAGATCCTCTACATATGACTATTATATGACTATTATTCTTCTAAGGATGACTCCAACGATGGTTGGGATTCTTCTTCTTCACGTTCTTCATTTCCATATTCTCTCCCGCCACATGCCTGAATGAAAATCTGTCGAAGCCTCCTTGAACATCGGCACCTTCTCCCGATCTCATTGGCTCCCTTGTATTACTTCTTCTATACTTAGGCCAGAGCCTAAGTATAGGAGGACCCGATGCCCGCTGTATATACCTTTCTCATCCACTTCTTCTCTTGTCCACCCCATTCTCACTCCTCTTCTATACCTAGACTATCCACAACCTAAGTATATTGGGTGAGTCGATTTCTATTTTCTTTTCTTTTCTTTTTCACTCTCTTATGCTTAGCCCGAGCTACGGCTTCTCTATGCTTCTTATGCTCTGAGGACATTGCACTCGCTAAGTATAGGGGGTGTGTATACTTTGTACATATTTTACCCATAGCTTGTACTTTTACGTAAGTCTATATTTTATTTACGGGGTGGGTAACAATCTTGTAAAAAAAGCAAAAAAACAAAAAAAATGCAACTAACACTTCATCCATCATTTCATGCATTTGCATTGGTGAAGTCCTTAGGTTCTGAATCAATTTATGAGCAGAAACCGAGAGTGGTCTTCATGGACTTAATCCACCTAATTTTTATAGGAATATCAACAAGAAATAGGATTTTAGAAGCTTCAGATCTTTGACTTAATTCTCCGAGTTCCACATGACAATGTGCAGATATTGACTCTTAGTGTCCAACCTCATTGTCTCATTTTGGGTATGACTCTGGAATATGTAACTAATATGTAGTCTCGCACTATTCACTTAGCTCAACTCAGACGGGGTGTTGGAAGACTATGTGAGTCTCTTTTCTAGTAGTGTGGGCATCTAAAGAATAGAGTATGGGTTGAAATAAAGCTTTGGACGAGGGATGGACTATTAGGAAATTTTTTTCTAAGACCCAAAAATATGTGCAGAAAGAAAGATTATATATCTTTAGGGGCACAAAAGATCCATGCAGAGCAACCAAAAATCCATATCAAAAGAAGTCAACTACCAAACATATATTTGACCAAAAAGGTCCAAGCTTCAGACAACCAGCAGATCTCGGTGGAGACTTGGCCAAATTGGCCCACTTCTCAAGGAGATGTGGCTACACTGGCCACACTCCAGTTCTCTTCTTATTCTTCTATATTCTCCCTCCCTTCGATTGTGGACACAGCACGTACCTGAACTTAGAAGGAAATACCTAACTCCTCGAGGATGAGTTTTTAGATGAAAGGTTTGCATGGTAGTCCGACATTCTTGATGGGAAGAGTTAAAACCCCTCACACACATGAAACAATCGTTTAATGTGCATTGGGTATGCTTTGGGAGGAGGAGATCTAAGATAACTTCTGAACCAGAACTGTTACAATGATGTGTAGAACTTGGAGACTATTGATTTTAAAACCCTAATTCTCACAGAAGTTCCGCCAAACTATTAATCCAAAGGTCGGGTCTAGATCCATTTTTACCTTTTACTCGTGATCTTGGTATGGAACCCAATCTCATTTCACCTCTTCATTTCTTTAGTTGCTCTGGGATGAACAAGGCCTAAGTATAGGGGGTTGATGAATCTATGATTCATCACTCTTAATTCCATAAAATTAACTTTCATGCACTAGTAATTTATTTTCTTTGATTAGCATTCATTTATGCATTCACATCTATCTTCATACTTTGACAAAAATGTCACCTATTTTTAATTAATTCATGCTAACTCCAACTATATAAAACCAACTCCATTATATATATATATATATCACTAACCTTAATCAATGAAAATCCTAAAAAATGCTAACTTGCAAGAATGCAAAAGAATCTCAAACCCTAATTTCAGGACAGACAGACGAAAATGCTGATATCTCTCTCATACAGTTTCCAAATGAACTCTACTCACTTTTAAATAAATATACATTCAATTATCTATAAATCAAATTCAAAAGAATCGAAGTCCTTTCATGAAAATTGGGGTTTGGGACCTAACTACGCATTGTACTTATTTGCTGATTTTGACCTATCATTCCATGTGCATATTTCATTTACTTTAATTATTTCCTTTTTCATTTCTTTATTTTAATAAATTACATAAAAATCAAAATAAGAAAAATCATAAAAGCGGTAAAAAGACCAATTCTGACTTGAGCTTTCTAAACTTGATCCATCTATACACATTATATATATCTAATTTTTTTGACATTAACTCAACTAATAAAAATTCAAAAAAAAATATTACTTGAGTCCATTGCATTATTTCATAGCTTGTTTGATTTTTGCATACATTTTTTTATCCACATAAAATCAAATAAAAATTTCAAAGCCAAAAATCGATATTTTATATACATAAAATATCACTAAAAGATTACATATCTTGCATTCAACATTCCGTTTGCATTAGAGTCCTTTGGTACATTATAGATCACATTAGATGCACATCTTCTATTTATTCATTATTTATTTATGCATTTTTTGACATTGGTCAAAGTCATGTGCCACATGGCACACTCCCACTTGGCCACCTGGCCCTGGTCACCCTCCCTCACCTCCTCTCTCTCCTCACGTCTGATAAACGCTCCCGCTACCCTTGTGAATTCAGGCAAATTAATGTCCAAATCAAAAATAAATGTTCGTTGCGGTCGGATAATGAGAGGGAATCAAAAACCACTTTTAATTTTTTTTATCAATTAATCTCGAGTGGCAACTTTTTTTACTTGGGAAGTCCAAGGTCGAACTCAGGGAGGCATCTGTCTCCTTAGGTGAATTTTTAGCAAAGTTCCAGTGTTCGATTTTTGAGGAATAATTTTTTTTAGTCTTTTTCTATTTTCTATGCAAGACACATTCAAAAATTGGGACAATTAAGAACTTAAATCAATAAGTATTCAAATGATGTCCAAAAATAATGAAGATTGGCCAGATGATGAAATATGATGTAATTAAGCTACCCTAATTTTTTTGGAATTTTCTGACACTAAATGAGTTTACAGTGAATAAAAATGAATGCAGGGTGATTTTGACTAATTTAATTTTAATAAATATCAAATCACAATATTTTGGGGAATAAAAATTATCCTATTAAAGATGAGGAATCTAGGAAAATTATCAGACCTTAATTTTAATGTGAAATGAGCCTATTAAAAATAAACTAAGGAAATCACCAAATAATTTATTTAGACCTCGAAATGTGTGCAAATGAAATGAAATTTTTATGCAAGGTGCATCTACTTATCTTAGAGTTAATGTGATTTTTTTGGGGATTTTTGGAGTTACAGAGAATTTGTTATTAATTAAAAGGTGAAATTGGGCAAAATATGACAAAAATAGACCAATTAATTAATTAAAAATTTCACTGATATCACAAAAATATGCCAAGTTTCACATAAGATAAAGGACAAGTTAAACTACAACATGCAATTTTTGGAATTTAAAAATGATGAAATATGGACACTAAATATGCGTGCAAAGATAGGGGTATAACTGCAATACAGAAAATAAAAATTGCTTAAATTAAAATATGTTGGTAGGGACCTTAATGCAATTACCTAGAATGCATGGGGGTGGAATGCAAATTCTCCATTGACGCACGTGCTCCTCACGTGGGGGCGCTTCATAGGGACCGATTTGCAATTTCAGAAACTTCCTGGGGCCTCTACGCAATTTGCCCGGGTCGCACGTGCTGCTCACGTGGGGTGCGCTAGGCTCGGGTGACTTCGGCGGTTCGGGACGAGGCTCGGATGCTCTAGAGGTTCGACTGTAGGCTCGGAGAAGCTTCAGGGATCCGAGCCTAGAGGTCGGGGAAGAGGCTCGGATCGGGGCGACGTGGTGCAATCAAGACCGTAGGATCGAGGATGATCCAATGGTTGCTGGATGCTGAGGTGTGGCTGATCACTGGCCGTTGGATCTAGAGGAATCCAACGGTGCCTGGAGCTCGATAAAGAGGGCGACGTGGTGTGCTTATGTCCGTAGGATCACTGATCGATCCAACGGTTGCGTGACATGGGCGACGTGGCTGATCAGCGACCGTCAGATCGAAGAGGATCCAACGGCCTTGGACTGCTCCGGCGCTTGGCGACGTGGTGTGCTCGGGTGCCGTTGGATTAATAAAAATCCAATGGGTGTGGAGTGAGGTGACGTGGCTGGCTTCTGACCGTTCGATCCAGATGATCGAACGGTGGTTGAACGTCGTCTCCAACGGCCCTCCGCCTCTTGCAGAGGAGAAGGCGGGGCTCCAGCGTAGCTGGCTTTGCTCCACCCTTCCCTCCCGTCGTCGGTGAAGGTCGATGGCGAGTTGGAGGTATCTCGGAAGATGTGTGGATGGTCGGCGAAGCCTCGGGTGGCCTCAAGAGCGGAGGAGGAGCGCTGGAGCTCGATGTCGACGAAGCTCGAAGGGAGCTTCGACGAGATTCCGGCCAGTGAAGAAGTGAGTACCTGCAGGGGGTTAGATCTATAGCCGAAGCACGTGGGTTGTTCGTGGAGGTTGTGGGAGTGAGATGCTAGGCCTGCGAGGGAATGGGGTAGACCGGCGAGCGAGCTCCGCCGAGGTGGCGGAGCTGTGATCGAGTAAGGGTGGTGTACAGTGTTTGAGGATATGGAAGGGTGCGCAAAGATCGGAGCTCCATCGTGGAGCTCGGAATGATGACGGTGAAGCGAGAAGACAATGGTGGCGGGCGAATTAAATCAGAGAAATCAAGAAGAAAACAAGAAGAAGATCAGAAGAAGACGGAGGGGGTCTACCTGGGGAATGGAGCTCAGGTTTGAGCTCCAGGTCTTCGCCCGAAGGTCGGTAGAGGCCTGAGCTCGGGCAGCTTCGCGGAGGGAGGATGCGACACGGCGGTGGCGGCCGTGGATCTCGTCGGAGAAGATGCATGTCTTCGCTCGAAGAAACACTCGATTGCTGTCACCAATAGGATGCTCTGAGCTCAAGGAACCTCTCTGGAATGGCGGATGGGCGTGACAGTGGCCGGAGGTCGAGTATTTATAGGATGAAGGTGTCGGTCGGGGTCGCTGGAAGGTGGAGTTCGTGGAGGTTTTGGGGCGACTCTGGTGGGAGTTGTGGTGAGTGAGGGAGCTGGCGAGGATTAGGGGAGAATGGGCTCCATCGTGGAGGTGTTGGCGGCCGGCGAAGGTGGCTGGAGTGGGTATGAAAATAGAAAGGGGGCGAGGGGTCGGCGCAGTGGAGATCGTGGATGAGAGGGAGCGCCGGAGGTGGAAGATGAGTTCCCCACCGTTGGATCTTGTGATCCAACGGTCTGGAGAGAGGCGCTACGGAGCGGGTAGGATGTAATCTGAGGCGATGCGATCAACGGGCGCAAAATGCACCACGTGGCATGTTCTGTGCGAGGCGCTAACGATCGGTGGAGATTAGATTAGGGCATCGATCTAAGGGCTGAGGTGCGAGGCGGAGTAAGCGGTTGTGATGGAGAGCTTTTAAGGTGATCGGAAGGCGCACAATGTGCCACGTGGCTAACTGTGGGAGCGGCGCTGACGGACGGTGATGATCAAGGATGGGAAGTGATCTGACGGCAGGAATAAAGGGCGCACGTGGAGCGAGCTGGGTCGTTGGATCGGGCGGCTAAGGCAAGGGGAGCGGGCCGCGTGGTGCAATCAGAGGGCGCCACGTGGCCAGCTGTGAGTGGCTGAGAGAAGAAATGTGTTTAGAGAGAGGAGGCCGAATTTGAAAAAACTTAAAATGTGAAAGTTGTAGATCTCGATGAGATCTACAAGTTTCATGTTGACTAAAGATGGAGATGAGGTCAAATATGATAAAAAATACAGAAATACAAATATACACATATATAGTATACAAAGAGGCCCAAAAACCCAACTTCTTCCTACGAGCTCCGAATTGGATGAAATTAGTCTCATTTTAAAGGTCTTTGAATGTGTATTACTCTGAAAGTGAGTAGACCTATTTTGGAGGTTGTGTGAGGGAATTATGGGCTTTCTAAGATCCAAGGGTTCTAGGGCTTTATTGGATGTTTTACAAAGGAGATTTCTGACTTTCTTCCTCACATTGTTAACTAAAGGTGTATAAATTATAAGGAAGGTGTTATTTTAATAGGTGGATATTTTACAAGTGATCTTGGCTTCTTATTTAATGCAAATTTGAATGCTAAAATGCAAATGTTATGAATGCATGTATGAATGTTATTTATGCAATATAAAGGAAAATATGCTGCTATTTACTCGGGAACAAGCCTCTATTTTCAACTTTTAGAGTGATGAATCACAGATTCATCAACCCCCTATACTTAAACCTTGCTCGTCCCCGAGCAACTAAAATGAAATGCAAGATTGAAATGATTTTGGGTTCCATACCAAGGTCATGAACAAAAGTTGAAAATGGAGCTTGACTCGACCTTTGGATTAATTGTGTGGTGGAACCTTATTGGGACATGAACTTAAGACCTAATAGACTTCAAGTTCCACAAGTGTTATGTTCAAGACTCCTCAATAGTCAGGTTAGAACAAATCCTCAGACGCAAATTTCTGATGACTATGATTCTTACTTGTACTGTGTAAGTGAAATGTAACTCTCCACATCAGAAATGGCTCGGAACCAGCCTTCTCTAACAAGGTAACTCAATAACTCGGTCCAGTAACTCTTTCCTTGAGGAGCGGGGTATTCCCTTCTAAATTCAAGTGCGACCAGCTCAAGAGGAGGGGGTAGAGAAAAGAATTGACGGTAGCCAGTGTAGCTACCTATCTCGGGATGCCTGACTAGTGTAGCCAAGTCATCCAGCTGCAGACTTCTTGCTAAAATACATACTCCAACAGGTATTTTATTTTCAATTGGACCTGTCTGATTTTTTTTGGAGTTCTTGCATTTTTTTTGAACTATATACAAGGTGCAGCATGTACATCCGGAGTTCTTCCTCTTGAGCCAGTAGACTATCCCTCTTTTGAAGCATTATTGCAACCCACAGCATCCCGTCCTTAGATGTCAACACCACCAGACTAGGTTGAGATGCACTACCCTCCCTAGAGGAGGACGGATGTTTCCACCCTTGTGCTACTCCAAGCTAAAGGATTCTACCTCCTCACCGCCTCATCAATGAAGATCTACGTGCATAGTGCTAGTCCAAGTTAGGTCACTGTCTATAAGAATTATACGTATGCACGAGATATTCTATTTAGACTAATCAAGAGGACATGTGAACATAGACTTGCGGACTCAAAGAATTAAGTCACTTGACCTGAGAAATCTTAACTCCAGTTCCTATAAGGTTCCTCTGAAATTAGGTGGATTAAGGTCAAATCAAGTCCATCCTCAATATCTACTCATAACTTGGTTCAGAACACACTAGCTTTTCACTTTGCATATGCAAGATATGCAGATGGGATGAGATGTCATGCTATGTAGATGAATGTAAATGCAAGACTCTTTTTCTTTTCTTTTCAGATGCAGAGATGATATGCAAGAGTAAATAAGAAGCCTATTTTTTTAGTTTTTTTCATTTTCAATTTTTACCCACCTGTAATTATTGCAAAAATAATATATACAAAAAGTACGTGAAAATACGCGAAAGTACGAGCTATGGGTAAAGTATATATGTAATATATACACGCCCCCCTATACTTAGCGTGTGCTATGTCCTCAGAGCATGAAAAGCGAGGAAAAAGACATAGCTCGTGCTAAGCGTAGGAGAGCTAAAGAGAATGAAAAATGTATAGAAATTGACCGCCCCCCCCTATACTTAGGCTCTGGCAGCCTAAGTGCAGAAGAAAGTCAAAAAGTGGGGCGGGCGAGGTCAAGAAGAGAAGTGGATGAATATAGAATGCGGGCATCGGTCCCCCATATACTTAGGCTTAGGTCAGCCTAAGTATAGGACACAAGTGAGTATGAGGACCAATGTGAACTGGAGAATGTACAAAGAACCGACTCAGGTGACTCATCCCCCCTATACTTAGGATCTGGTCATCCTAAGTATAGTCCAAGATAGTGATTTGATGAGGTGGGGATGGGTTACTAGAGTCGCGGGGGATAAAGGACAGAACGTACAGAAATGATGATATATACAAGTGAGTCGGTCTGAATCTTTCAAGATGCTGCGGATGGCTAGAGCTCACTGCTGCAAGGTCACATACGCGGCTCGTGGTGTATCTGCTGAATCTGTCTCGCGCATGAATACAATCTCCTCAACATGGACTAACTGCTCATTGGATTCGACGAAGTGCTTCAACAGTTGTCCATTCACTAGGAATGTCAGTGCGTCATCTGCGAGATCTGAGATCTCGACACATCCACTATCATGCACCGTACGGACGACAAATGGGCCTATCCACTTGGACTTCAACTTGCCTTGGAAGATCTTCAGCCTTGCATTAAACAACCATATCTTCTGTCCAGGAACAAAGGTCTTTCGCCTGATATATCTATCATGCCAACGCTTCACCTTGTCCTTGTACACCAAACTGTTGTCATATGCGCGGTTTCTGATTTCCAAAGCTCATTCAGATCCAATTCTCTCTGCTTCTGCCCAAGGTGTGTGTTCCAATTGACCTTCTTGATTGCCCATTCTGATTTGTGCACTAACTCTGCGGGCAAATGGCACGGCTTTCCGAATACCATTCGGAATGGGGAGGTTCCTAACGGTGTCTTGTAAGCGGTCCTATATGCCCAGAGGACTTGATCCAAGATCTGAGACCAGTCCTTCCTGTCCGGACGGACAAGCTTTTGCAATATAGTCTTCACCTCCCGATTCGACACCTCAGCCATACCATTGGTCTGTGGGTGGTAAGGACTCACGACACGGTTTTCGATGCTGTAGTCCATCAGGAGTTTCTTCACCTCCCGATTTACAAAGTGGCTACCCCCGTCTGATATCATCATTTTGGGGATCCCAAACCTAGAGATGATGTGTTCTCTGATGAATTTAGAGACAGTCCTGCTGTCTGTGGCTCGGGTCGGGATAGCCTCCACCCATCTGGATAGATAATCTACCGTAAGAAGGATGTACTCGAACCCGTGGCTAGCAGGGAATGGGCCCATGAAATCGATGCCCCAGGCGTCAAAGACAGCACAAATGATGACAGGCTGGCATACTGGACACGACTTCGCAAAGGTGATGGCATCGCGAAACAGAGTCAGCCAGTAAAAGCCACACTGAAGTACCTTCCATGCGGTCCTCTTCCCGGAGTGGTGTCCTCCTGCCTCTAAGCTATGGCATAAAGAAAGGACACTTTGGTATTCCTCCTGAGGAATACATCGTCTCCAGATACAATCCGGTCCTTAGTAGAAAAGGATCGGATCCTCCCAATGGTAGTATCTAGCATCCGACTTTAGTCGGTCGATGTGGCTCTTGGGCCAATCCTCGGGAACCTTCTTGGAGACAAGATAGTTCACGATGTTGGCGTACCATGGGAGTGAGTCGATAACAAAAATTGACTCGTCAGGGAAGGAGTCTCGAATAGGTGAATCCTCAGAAGTATTAAGATCTTCGAGACGAGAGAGATGATCGGCTACTACGTTCTTCCTTCCAGGTTTATCACGGATGTCCAAATCAAACTCCTAGATAAGTAAAATCCATCGAAGAAGACGCGCCTTCGCGTCCTTCTTCTCCATTAAGTATCGCAGTGCCGTGTGGTTAGTGAACACAATTACCTTGGATCCAATTAAGTGAAATCTGAACTTGTCCAAGGCAAACACTACCGCAAGCATCTCGTTTTCCGTAACTATATAGTTACGCTGAGCGGTATCAATCACTTTGCTTGCGTAGTGAATTGCAAATGGGACGCCATCCCTTCTCTGTCCTAACACAGCCCCAACAGCAAAGTCTGAGGCGTCTGTCATGATCTCAAAAGGTAGAGACCAATATGGGGCTTGTAGGATAGGTGCGTCCATGATCATTCCTTGTAATAGCTTAAAGGCCTCGAGACATTTGTGATCAACAATAAAATCCATGTCTTTGCTTAAAAGCTCAGTTAGCGGCCGGGCAATCTTAGAAAAATCCTTAATGAATCTCCGATAAAATCCGACATGCCCGAGGAACGACCGCAACTGTTTGACGTTGATTGGTGGCTGGAGTCGTCTGATCACATCCACCATGAAGTGACTTTTCTCCCAGGAGAGCACCAGATTGTCCTCACAACATCGTTTGAGGACTCGGTCCAGATTCCTAAGACATGAATCGAAGGAATCGCCGTGGACCGAGAAGTCATCCATGAAAACTTCTTGGAATTCGACGACCATTTCGGTGAATACAGCAATCATGCACCTTTGGAAAGTACCTGGAGCAATGCATAACCCAAAGGGCATGCGCCTGAAAGCATAGGTGCCAAAGGGGCATGTGAATGTGGTCTTTTCCTGGATCTCTGGAGCTATAGCTACTTGATTGTAGCCCGAGAACCCATCCAAGAAGCAGAAGAACTCTTTCCCCGCTAATCTCTCTACTGATCAATGAACGGTAGGGGGAAATGATCCTTCTTCGTCGCGGCATTCAGGCGTCTGTAATCCACACAGAGGCACCACGACGTGGGCACTCGCGTCACGATCTCCTCTCTATCCTCGTTGGTGGTCGTCTGAATTCCCGACTTTTTCGGGACAACATGGATTGGGGCCACCCATTTAGAGTCGGAGATTGGGTAAATGAAACCCGTCTTGCACCATTTCTCTATCTCCTTCTTCACGACCTCTCGTAAATTTGGATTCAAACGACGTTGGAATTCACGAGAGGGTTTGGCTTCATTCTCTAAGTAGATATGGTGCGAACACCGAGCGGGATTTATCTCGTAGAGATCAGAAATGCTCCAGCCTATCGTCTTACGATTTTTCTCCAGGATCTCTAGCAAGCGAGATTCCTGCTCCTTGGTCAACCGCGAACTGATGATGACCAGAAAGTTTTTGTCCTGTCCCGCAAGGAAGGCATATTTTAGTGTTGTGGGTAAAGGTTTGAGCTCAGATATAGTGTGATCATCTAGGAAATCTGGCTCAATCAAATCTGGCTCAGTGTTGGAAGTGGCTGGATCTTTCTCTGTTATTGCTGCCACCAAGTTGTTCGGCTTTGGAGTCGGATCGTCAAAGGTTTCCATGCAATCAGCAAAAGCCTCGTCCGACTCGTCATCCTCATCTTCCGATTGTCCTAAAGAGGTAAGGACTAACAGGCCCAACTGGGCCTCTAAGTCATCGAAGATGTAGGGCAATGCAAGTTCTGAGCTGTACTCGTTTCTGAGGACCTCGCAAACTGACTCATGCACGGGATCATCTCTGGAGAGGAGGGACTCATCGGTGCTGGCTGGAATCTGTCTCCATGGCCCAACTATGTCTACATGCTCGTAGTCTGCTCCGTTTGAAGAGTACTCTGTACTGGATTTTGAATCCGGTCTTTGCCATCTGGTCTGCTTCATCTCAAGTTCCTCATCTCTGCCTGGAGTTCGGAACTGGATCTTCCCGATCTTATAATCAAACAAGGCCCCTGTTGTTCTGAGGAAGGGCCTGCCTAAGATGATCTGGGAGTCTCTCCAATTACGAGGGGTTTCCATATCTAGGACTGAAGTCCACCATGTATTCATGACCCTCGACTTTAATCACAGCATTCCTTAATTCTCCTTGGGACCTCTTGGTTGATTTATCAGCAAATTGCAGGAGGGCTCTAGATTTCCTAAGAGGTCCGAGATTAAGCCGCTCATAGAGGGTTGTAGGCATTAAGTTGATTGAGGAACCATTGTCCAGGAGAGTGCATGCAAACGCGATGTCATCAACATGACTCACTACATAGTGTGCAGCCATGTCTCTTCGTTTTCCAGGAGAGTGCATGCAAACGCGGTGTCATCAACATGACTCACTACATAGTGTGCAGCCATGTCTCTTCGTTTCCTGGGAAACGAGTTCTTTATTGCACAAGTCGTGGCTACTGATAGAACGTGTTTCTCAACACGGCTTTTGGTCTTCCTGCTAACCCTAGTAGGTGTGCATCTCACCTTAAGGTATTTTTGAAATGCAGGGGTCATTTCCACGTACTTGTCAAAAAGAATTGTGACCTTGATGTGTTTGTTGCAGAACTCTGCCATCTCAGGGTCATCTTTTTGGATTTTTTTGGTTTTCTTCTTTCCGCCCTTGAGAGCTCGGGGGAAAGGGATTATTGACTCCAACTCACGTTCTGAAACTGAAATGTTTCCATTAAGATCTGGAACTGAGTTCTGTACATGACTCTGACTCTTGGACAGACTAGGACTCTGACTCTGAATAAAAGGAAAATGCTGAGGCGAAACTGGTGATGCGTCTTCCGCGACTTCTTGACGGTCCTCCTCAGATGGAGGTGCGGGCTCTTCATCGGTTCCGTCGGACTCTATGCTGATGCGGGATTGTTGCTTCGAGGACTCAGACATCCTCTTCTTCTGGCAGTGGTGATGGTGGTGCTGCTCCTCTTCTTCCTCCAAGTTCTCCTCAGGTAGAGACTTGGCAGCTCCTTCCTTCGATGCCCATGCCCGATCAGGTATGGTCATGGTCCTTCCGCTCCTGAGGGACATATGATTCACATTATCATACGAAAGGATCTCATGTTCAGATAAATAACTATCTGAATAATATACCTGATCACGAGGTCGGTTCTGGCCATGGATTATGCTGTTCGGGTTGGCATGAACCTGTGCGGGAATTGGGGTCTTTGGCATCATCTGTTGGTCCTGGGTACAAGAGACACGATTCAGATCAGTTCTCATATCCAGATAGTCGTTCTGCATTTGTTGGACCCTATCAGACAGGGTCTGGATCGCCAAGGTGAGGGACTCCAATTCAGTAGGCTGGGCTGGCTGATTTGCGGACGAGGTTCTGTATTGGCCCTGCTGGCCATGTCGATACTGCTGCTGGTGGGACGGTGCTGGGCCCTGCTGATATGTGCGCTGCTGCTGCTGAGGCTGGTACCCTTGTTCGGACCTGGTCTGAAAGTGCGGTGCGGGGACGGAGCTGGTTCCTTGGTAAGCTGGGGTAGGTCGGTGAGGTTGATCGTTCCCCATCCCCGACTGTCTGTTGACGGGGTCACGGTTGTACCACAGCCCGTTGATCTCGAACACCTGCGGAGGCTCCTCGTACCCGGTCTCCACTTGTGGGGGTGTATGCTGGTCCTGCTGGGTGTAAGTCTGATCCTCCACCCAGCCACTCTGAGGCCCCGGTGCCTGTTCTTGTATAAGATGGACTCGATGTACAGGTGCAGGTGGTGCAGAAGGGGTAGGTAGCTTCATCTTAGCTACCTTCTCAGTAAGTTCCTCCACTTGCTTTGGTAGACATGAGAGACTCAAGGTCAGTGACCCTCTTGTGGATCTGCTCGACCATGGTTAACTTATCAGCAATCATCCCCATGCTAAGGATGAGGTCCTCGGTCAGATCCGCTACAGTCCTTCAGGTTGTCTCATTGGATATGATCGAGGGAGACAACTGATAGGCCCTTGTGGCCTACGACCTGCCGGTTTCTGCCATCTGCTCTAGGATCTTCCATACGGCGTTCTCGTTCTTGTTCAGATAGCTTCCTTCACAGGCGGCACTGACTAACCCATGCATCTCCGGGGTTAAACCACAGAACAAGGTCTGGACTAAGATCGCCTTAGAAATGCCGTGGCAGGGACATTTCTGAACTATGTCATTGAACCTATCCCAGATATCATGGAAGGGTTCACTGGGTCCTTGGGAGAAACTGGCGATTTTTGTTCTCATTTGGTTAGTACTACTAAGAGGGTAGAACTTCTTCAGAAATAGGTCCTTGAACTGCATCCAGGTTGTACATATCACCCCTAGGTTTTTCAGCCAATGTGTTGCCTTATCTCCTAAGGCAAATGGGGTGGCCTTCAGTCTAATGTTCTTGGCCAACATTAGGATGGCTAAGATTGTTGCAAACCAGCTCGAAGTCTCAGAGGAAGGTATACGGTTCTTCATGGGCATTTCCATTGAACTTCGGTAGCAGGCTAAGGAAGTAGGGCTTGAGCTCAAATGCTTTGGCGGGAACCGCTGGTGCCAACCAATTTTGTATCTCATTCTCCGCTCGGTTGTAGGCATCAACCATTGGTCGGTCGATTCCTCCTGCTACAATGATTTGTCCCATTCTAGCCGTGAGATCTGCATTTCTTTGTTCGGCTTCGGCAAGGCAATTAAGAATTTGTCGCAATTGATCCTCATCCGGTGGTGGCTGCTTAGGCGGCATCTTTCCCTCTATTCCTGGGTATGAAACAATGTCGGTGTTAGAGGACAAATCAAGGAAGGGATTCTTACCGAGGTGATGGTCTTCCTCGGTAAGTTCAGAGGAGAAGAAAGGGTTGGTTTGAGAGTAACCACCCTGAGTGTGAGGGAACCAGAACTCAAGAGGGTCATGAGTCCTGGGTGGTCCAAGGTGTGCTTGGGCCGATGAAGAGGAGTTTCGTGGGGGGCTCAAAGAGAGATTGGTGAATAAAGAGTCAATATCCCCCCAGTCACTCATCTTGATTTGGCGAGAAGAAGATAGGATTTTACTCCTACCTGAAGCAAACAAATCAATCCAAGACCCTGGGTTCACATTCAACACAGTGAAGGACTCGAAATCGAGTCCAATTAATCTTGTAAAATTTAAGTGTGATTTTTCAAGCAAGATAGGAAGGATTACGCGGCCTAAAGGGAAGTCGGCTTAGAGTCGGATGCGTCTTCCCTGTTTAACTTGTCGCCTAAGATATCGCTGGTCCTTCCTTTCTTTGCTCCTATCCCAAGTCGATGGATTCAAAGACCACACCCCTATCTACCTGCAAGCAGGCGGAGGCTGACAAGGCCGGAACTTCACCCCGGGGGGTTACTGGCAACTTGTCGCAAAGTACCGCAATTTCGCCCCTATCTACCTGAGACATGCGGAGGCTACTTAGTACTAGTCAGTGAACCTTAAAAATTCGACTTGTGATATTTGCTAGGATTAGTCGAAACGTGATATGAAAGGCGGGGATTTGGGCTCTGCCTTAAGGTGTTCACACACACTCAAGTACCCTTACTCAGCCTGAAAACAAGGTCGGGGATTAATCTCCCGCAAACAGATTTTCTAATTTTATAGATTTTTTTTGTCAATAATGTTAGCAGTCCCGATTTTAAGTTAAGTTATCACTTTGTTAATCCAACCACATAGCACGCCTATCGTCCAGTCCCGATTTCCATTTAATTGAATGTGAAAAACAGAGGGGGAAATCGAGAAAAGTCGATGCAATAAAAAACAATGATGCGTATGCTGAGTTAAGGAGACTTACAATGATCCCTTCGTTTTTTATGCAGGATGCAAAACAGAATTGAAAACTTTTTTACACTATATGCAAATGCACGCGACAAAATCCGCTCCTAGACAAGCAGTTCTATTAGCGAGTGAAGAACAGGTTGATTTGGCTAAGTCCTACGGTCTAAGTGCGTCTTTTAAGTGGTTGTGTGGTCCTAAAAATTACAAGCACAAGCAATTCCTAGATTGGCTCGAGGAGCCGCTAGTGCAAGCCTAAATTACCATTCAACCACACAGCACACGGGGACACAGTTTTACTATATTTACATGCGCGAGAACCCAAACGGGAACCGCTGGAAATGATGCGAAAAAAGAAAGAAATAAAATAAAAGTACAAATCCTCTCTATTCACTCAATAAATTACAATGTTGAATCTTCGAAGCATCTTCGACTCCTCGCGTTCCTCGCACAGAAATAAATTGAGGTCAGAGAGTGAGATAGAAAAAATGCAAAGAATTAAAAGAGAGAAAATATTCACAAGAAAACCGAGGGTCAGACTACCCGGGGATAGAAAATCAAACACTTAAATTTTACTGCAAATTAACCTAAGCCGTGTCTCCCCGGCAATGGCGCCATTTTGATAAACGCTCCCGCCACCCTTGTTAATTCAGGCAAATTAATGTCCAAATCAATAATAAATATTCGTTGTAGTGGGATAACGAGAGGGAATCAAAAACCACTTTTAATTTTTTATCAATTAATCTCGAGTGGCAACTTTTTTTACTTGGGAAGTCCAAGGTCGAACTCAGGGAGGCATCTATCTCCTTAGGTGAATTTTTAGCAAAGTTCCAATGTTCGATTTTCATGGAATGATTTTTTTGGTCTTTTTCTATTTTCTATGCAAGAAACATGCAAAAATCAGGCCAATTTAGAACTTAAATCAGTTAATTATTCAAATGACGTCCAAAAATAATGAAAATTGGCCAGATGATGAAATATGATGTAATTAAGCTACCCTATTTTTTTTGGAATTTTCTGACACTAAATGAATTTATTGTGAATTAAAAATGAATGTAGGGTGATTTTGACTAATTTAATTTTAATAAATATCAAATCACAGTATTTTGGGGATGAAAATTATCCTAGATAGATTTAGAGATGAGGAATCTAGGAAAATTATCAGACCTTAAATTTAATGTGAAATGAACCTATTAAAAATAAACTAAGGAAATCACCAAATAATTTATTTAGGCCTCGAAATGCGTGCAAATGAAATGAAATTTTTATGCAAGGTGCATTTACTTATCCTAGAGCTAATGTGATTTTTTGGGAATTTTTGGAGTTACAGAGAATTTGTTATTAATTAAAAGATGAAATTGGGTAAAATATGACAAAAATAGACCAATTAATTAATTAAAAATTCCACTGATATCACAAAAATATGCCAAGTGTCACATAAGATAAAGGACGTGTTAAACTACAACATGCAATTTTTGGAATTTAAAAATGATGAAATATAGACACTAAATATGCGTGCAAAGACAGGGGTATAACTGCAATACAGAAAATAAAAATTACTCAAATTAAAATATGATGGCAGGGACCTTAATGCAATTACCTAGAATGCAGGTGGTAGAATGCAAATTCTCCACTGACGCATGTGCTCCTCACGTGGGGGCGCTTCACAAAACCGATTTGCATTTTCAGAAACTTCCCGGGTCCTCAGCGCAATTTGCCCAGGTCGCACGTGCTGCTCACGTGGGGTGCACTAGGCTCGGGTGACTTCGTGGCTCGGGATGAGGCTCGGATGCTCTAGAGGTTCGGTTGGAGGCTCGGAGAAGCTTCGGGGATCCGAGCCTAGAGGTCGGGGAAGAGGCTCGGATCGGGGCGACGTGGCGCGATCAAGACCGTAGGATCGAGGATGATCCAACAATTGCTGGATGCTGAGGTGTGGCCGATCACTGATCGTTGGATCTAGAGGAATCCAACGGTGCCTGGAGCTCGAAGAAGAGGGTGATGTGGTGTGCTTCTGTCCGTAGGATCACTGATCGATCCAACGACTGCGTGATGTGGGCGACGTGGCTGATCAGCGACCGTCAGATCGAAGAGGATCCAACAGCCTTGGACTGCTCTGGCACTTGGCGACATGGCGTGCTCGGGTGCCATTGGATTAATAAAAATCCAACGGGTACGGAGTGAGGTGACGTGGTTGGCTTCTGAACGTTCGATCCAGATGATCGAACGGTGGCTGAACGTCGTCTCCAACGGCCTTCCGCCTCCTGCAGACGATAAGGCGGGGCTCCAGCGTAGCTGGCTCTGCTCCGCCCTTCCCTCCCGTCGTCGGTGTAGGTCGATGGCGAATCGGAGGTATCTCGGAAGATGCGTGGATGGTCGGCGAAGCCTGTGGTGGCCTCAAGAGCGGAGGAGGAGCGCTGGAGCTCGATGTCGACAAAGCTCGAAGGGAGCTCCGACGAGCTTCCGGCCAGTGAAGAAGTGAGTACCTGCAGGGGGTTAGATCTATAGCCGAAACACGTGGGTTGTTCGTGGAGGTTGTGGGAGTGAGATGCGAGGCCTGCGAGGGAATGGGGTTGACCGGCGAGCGAGCTCCGCCGAGGTGGCGGAGCTGTGATCAAGTGAGGGTGGTGTACGGTGTTTGAGGATATGGAAGGGTGCATGAAGATCGAAGCTCCGTCGTGGAGCTCGGAGTGATGACGGTGAAGCGAGAAAACAATGGTGGCGGGCGAATTAAATCAGAGAAATCAAGAAGAAAACAAGAAGAAGATCAGAAGAGGATAGAGGGCGTCTACCTGGGGAAGGGAGCTCAGGTTTGAGCTCCAGGTCTTCGCTCGAAGGTCGATAGAGGCCTAAGCTCGGGCAGCTTCGCGGAGGGAGGTTGCGACACGGCGGTGGCGGCCGTGGATCTCGTCGGAGAAGACGCCTGTCTTCGCTTGAAGAAACACTCGATTGTTGTCACCAATAGGATACTCTGAGCTCAAGGAACCTCTCTGGAATAGCGGATAGGCGTGACAGTGGCCAGAGGTCGAGTATTTATAGGATGAAGGTGTTGGCCGGAGTCGCTGGAAGGTGGAGTTCGTGGAGGTTTTGGGGCGACTCTGGTGGGAGTTGTGGTGAGTGAGGGAGCTGGCGAGGATTAGGGGAGAATGGGCTCCATCATGGAGGTGTTTGCGGCCGGCGAAGGTGGCTGGAGTGGGTACGAAAATAGAAAGGGGGCGAGGGGTCGACGTAGTGGAGATCGTGGGAGAGAGGGAGCGCCGGAGGTGGAAGACGAGTTCCCCACCGTTGGATCTTGTGATCCAACGGTCTAGAGCAAGGCGCTACGGAGCGGGTAGGATGTAATCTGAGGTGATGCGATCAACGGGCGTAAAATGCGCCACGTGGCATGTTCTTCGCAAGGCGCTAACGATCGGTGGAGATTATATTAGGGCATTGATTTAGCCAATGTCAGGTGGTCGTAATTTCAACACAAAGCGTGAACTCAGTCGGTGTGTTGACCACACTAAATCGGGACTAAAGTCAACAATTAACCCACACTAAAGATCAATAAATTAGAACTAATGTGAAGTTAAAATTTATTTTTAACTCTGCACAAATGGTATATAGTGTCAAGTATGCAGAGAGTTCGAACACAGGGAGCAAGCAGGGCAGTTCAAACAAGTGTGCACAAGTATGTGTATGATGTGTCTATGCTAAGCAAGCAAGCAAATAAAATTTTTGTGGGTTTTTAATTTAAAATTTTTTTTATTTTTAATTTAATTTTTAATTTTGTATTTTGATTTTTAATTTTCTGATTTTTATAATTTTATATTTTATATTTTTCTTTTTCTTTTTTCAATAATGGAATTTAAAGACAAGGTAATACAAGACAAGGTAAAATATTTATAAACATGTGCAAAAATAACTAAAAATTCAGAAATAAAGTGTTTTTGATATTTTTAGGGTTTTCTATTGTTTTTATGATTTTTGGGGATTTTTCAAGGTGTTTTTGGTATTTTTAATTACTGCAATAAGTCAAAACAGTGAAACAAGAGCTGGCTATGAATAAAATAGGATTTAAAAATAGCAACCAGTACTCAAAATTTTTCACACTATTTTTTCAAATAAAAGGAACAAAATAAGGAACAAACAGAACCTGAGTTTGTATTTTTTAGAGTTTTCCTTGATTTTATATATTTTTTTGAAGTTTTTGAGTGTTTTAATATTTTTAGTGTTTTTCTTTTGAGATTTTTAATGATTTTTGGACTGACACTAAATTAGGTTAAAATAGACACTAGGTAATTTTTTTGGAATTTTTCGAAGTGTTTTAATGTTTTTTTGGTATTTTCTAAGCTAGACAATACACAAAAAGCATGTTTTTGATTTTTAATAAATGAAAAATTAAATAAAATCAAAAACTAAAATGATAGCGTCAAAGTACACGTGTCCAGGAGCTTAACCCTATTTTTGTGGAATTTCTGGATTTAAAATGATAGGTTAAATAAATACAACAAGCATCCAATCAATACACTGGCCTGGCAGGGGTATTTATGCAATTTCTCAAACATCCAGGGGCATACATGCAAATTTCCACAAACATTTAAACTAAATATTCGATTTATAGCTCCAAAATCTAATTACCAAAACCTCCTGGGTCTCTTAGAAATCTTCCCACCAGGGCGCGTGACTTGCACGCGCCTGGCAAGGACGAAAATGTAATATTCCAAACCCTGGGGGCTTACATGCAATTTTTCCAAAATTATAACACGTGAAAGTGAAGTTTTGGTACTAAAACAAAATACAATAAAGGCCAAGGGTCCCTCTGCAAAATGCCCACACCTCACGTGTACAGATCACGTGAGGTGACGTGGCGAAGGACCTGGATGCAAATATAGAGAGTTTGGGGGTCTTTGTGCAAATATTACAAAAATATTACACTACAGACAAAAGTTTAAATACTAAATAATAAATACAAAAAGGCGCGAGGGTGTAGATGCAAAATACCCTCGACGCGTGATCCGACGGTGATGACGTTGCCACTTAGACACGTGGCGCTTGATGAACGGCCGATGACGCTTCGTGGATCTGCGGCTGAGATTAGATCTCCCATGGAAGATCAACGGTCAAGGGGTGGCGCGATCCAACGGCAACTGTGTGATCTGGAGGAGACGCCTTGATCGGACGGCGGCGAAGGTGGCTGGAAGAACACGGCGGAGCCCCGGCTGGGCGAGATTCCTCGAGCTCCTCCGGCCGACTCCGGTGGCTTCTGGGGTTCAAAATTGGGCTGGAGCCTCCTCTGGTCCTCCTCTATCTCCTAGGGGCGTCAAAAAGCCACGGCGGTGGCCGTGGTGCTCGCTGGTGGCTGGCGGAGCTGGAGAGCTTCGTTCGCTCCGGCGAGCTTCAAAAATCGCCTCCAGGTGTCTTCACTGCGGCTTGGACCTGCAAAAATGGTCAAAGGGTCCAGGGAAAACTACCTGGACCCTTGGATGGTCGGGGAGAGATGCGAATCGCGATGTGGGTGCACGGCCGGAGGTGCGCTCCGGCCAACGTGCTTGATCGGGCGATATAGTCGATGAAACTTCAAATCTTTTTGGGGTTTTCGAAGCTAAGGCTAACAGGAGTCTAATGAGCTAAATAAAAAGGCGGGGGGAAGCCCTCGATGGTCGGAGCCAGAGGGAGGAGCAAACCTCAACCGGCGACTTCGCGGGAGGTAGGGGAAGCACCTCCGACCTCGGGGGCCTTGGCTGAAGAGCCCACGACGGAGCTGTCACCTCCAGGTAGCTCTGGAGCACGAAAGAGGCTCGAGGGGTGGACCGAAGGGTGTTCCCATTCGAATCGAAAGGTGAGGAGTTGGTTTTAAGTGGGTTGACCCGAGGTTGCAGGGGTCCAAAGACCAAGAGAAATCTTGTGCCACAGTGATTCATAGTCCGATGCAAACATAGGGCGAGCAAGATGGATGGTAGGTGGAGAACTTTGCAGAAGATGGTATCGCGAAAGGGTGAAAGTTGACGCCTCGAAAAATCCACGAATACGGGGAGAAAACGAGGCTCTGACGAAGGTACAGGGTCTAGGTCACCTAGTTGACCGAGGTCAACTAGGGTTTGCACCTGGTTGGTCCACGTGGACCAACCAGGAAAAACCCTGCTAATTATTTTTAAAAAATCATTTAAAAATAGAATAATTCCGAATTAATTAAAGGTTATAAAATGAAAAATGCTTAAAATTTTATGTAGTATTTTATTCTGATTTTTAATTATTTTTATGAGTTATATTTTTACAAGTTACCTTTTTAACCCTATATATGTATAATACCTATGTATTTGAGTATTTAATTTTTATTTTGTGTATTTTAATTTTATTAATTATGTTTATTAATTTATATAATTATAACATACTTTCGTACACATAATTATATTTTTATTTTAATTTATTGATGTTCTTTGTATAATTAATAAAAAAAGTAATATATTGTATAGGTATATGTGTATGTATTTTACCTATGTATTGTGTATACAAGTATTTTATTTTTATTTTTATTTAGGTTTTTATTCTAATTTTAATATTCACAATTATTATAAACAATATTTACAACATTATAAAAATATAATAATATAAAAATAATAAATAATTGATAAATTGAATATTTTAATATGTACACTTATACAATGTGGGTCCAAAACTCAACTTTCAAACCGTAGCTCCGCCAAATGCGAAACCACCACCATTGGATAGATTATTTTATTCTATATACAATAAAAGGTGAGTTTGCTACATTTGGAGTTGTCAGTTGTGAGATACGGGTCTGGGAAGTTGGGATTCTGGATTCTTATTCAGATCATAACTTTTTATCTGTGTATTCTTTTTCTGTGAAATCAATTTTGTATTTTTCTTTATTAATTTATCTACAATTTTCATGTACAAAGTTTCTTTATTTGATGGATAAAAAGTGGAATCAAAAATAGGTCCCAAAAAGAATAAAGAATGGATAAAATGTATAGGTGTTTTATCTGTGTTTTTGACCTTATCTCCCCCTACTTTATTCGTTGTCGACCTATTCATCAAGATGCTTAGGTCTCGGGGGTTTTGAGTCATAAAATATTTACAATATTTTATTCTTTTTCTTTTCTTTATTTATTCTATAATTTTGGCCTTAATTACAGTATTTTATAAACTAATATGATGCACATGCATGAATGCTAAGATGCTCTATTTAAGGGTATTTACAGGCATTTGCTAGGGTTTTTATTGCCAAATTGATAGAATAAAGATGATGAAATGTGGATTCATCATCCCCCTATACTTTACCTTTGCTAGTCCCTAGCAAACACTTATGCAATAAGTGCCAAAAGAAACAGAAAGAAAAGAAAAAGCAGAAACTTGGATTTTATTTGATTATCAAACTTGTCTTCGCAAAATCAAAGTTTGGAGCTTAAGTCAGACCTTTGGACTTTTAGTGCGGGCGGAACCTTAGTGAGAACCGTGTTTGAAATCCAACAGTCCCTGAGAATCCCAAAACTCTGCTCAAGTCTCCTCAATAGCCAGGTCAGAAATATCTCAATTCATATGCAAACTCTTACGACTATGAATCTGACTTGTTCAGTGTAAGTGATGGTGGCTCTCCCCAACTAGAATGACAAAGAAACTGACTTCTCCAGTATGACAACCCAATGATTCCCCAATCCAATGACTCCGTCCTCGAGGAGCGGGGTATTCCCTTCTAAGTTCAAGTGGCAACCAGCTCAAGAGGAGGGGGTGAAGAGAAGAATGGACGGTAGCCAGTGTAGCTACCTATCCCGGGACGCAAGGCCAGTGTAGTCAAGTCATCCTGCTGCAGGCTCACATATTTGACTTTGGAACTCAAGCTTGCTTATTGACTTTGTACATACTTACAGGCTTTTTATTTTTGTACATGCCTGAACTTTTTTTTTTACATGCAATTTACATCAGCATTTATATAAGGAGTTTTTCCTCTTGAGCCAGTAGACTATCCCTCTTTTGAAGCTTTATCGCAACCCACAGCCTCCTGTCTTTAGACTTCCTAATCACTGGACGGGTTTGGGTGCACTTCCCTCCCTATAGGAGGACAAATGTTTCCACTTGTGTGCGTCTCATACCGGCAAATCCAATCCCCTCACCACTCCAACTGAGTTGAGCCAGGTGAAAGGTGCAGGTGTCCAAGTTAGGTCATTATCAACAAGAATCGTGCGTGTGCCCCGAAATATTCTACTTAAGCAGTCAAGAATCCATTGAACCAAGTCCTGTGATCCTCAAAGAATTAAGTCAACTAGACCTGAAGTACCTCAAACCCAGTTCCTATAAGGTTCCTGTTATTAGGTAGATTATAAGGTCCAATCAAGCTCCAATCTCCGGATTTTACTTAGACTCGTTCAACTACCAAACTCAATCCGAAAAATGCAAATGCTATGCAAATGATATGCAGAATGCAGAAAATATTTTTGTGATGCAATTTTCAAAGATTTTGAACTTTTTATGGATTTTGGAAACATGATGCATGTATGCATATGCATTTTTTTGTCTTTTTCAAAAAGATTTTTCAGATGTTTTTGGATTTTACCTTTTGCAAATGTTTTTGGGAATTTTTGAAAACAAAAAGATTTTGACTGAACACTAGGTGAAAATATGTACACGGGAGTGCTTCTTATATATACAAGAAGTGGATTTTAAGAATTTACAAGGTAAGTGGTCAATTTTATACATATAGTGAATTTTGGTGTGATGTCAGTATTCCTCAAACTTATTTGACACAAGCTTTTCACACAATTTTTGAAAACTATAGTCCAAAATAGTTTTTACAAACATTTTTGCAAACAGGTACTCACATTTGAAAATCATTTTGCAAAGGTTTTTCAATACAGTATATATAGATTTTTCACAATATTTTTTCAACCATTTTTCAAACCATTTGCAAATCATTTTTCAAACATTTTATTTCACACAAAGAAAAGAAATTTTTACAAACCACACAATTTCACACAGGTTGAAAACATGTAATAAAATATTTTCAAAATAGTTTTCAATAAATGTTCACAAAGATTTTCAAACTATTTTTCAAACATTTTGCAAAAAAATATTTTCACCTGATTTATTAATCAGTAAATACAAAAAGAATTTAAGGAATAATCACATCTTTTTATCAAGGATTTTTAATGAATTTTAAAGAATTATTAGCCATATTATTAGGAAAATACGAAAGTACGAGTTATGGCTAAAGTATATACGTAGTATATACGACCCCCCTATACTTAGCTTGAGCTATGTCCTCATAGATCGGAGAGAAAAGAGAAGACATAACTCGGACTAAGTATAGACAAGTCTAAAGAATAAATAAATAATGAAGGAGTCAATGAATGAGAAGTCGACCGTCCCCCCTATACTTAGGATCAAATAATCCTAAGTATAGCAGACTATACACAACGCAGGGAGGGTCAAGGGTGGGAATGAACAGATCGTACTCGGATTGTCTCCCCCTATACTTAGGGTAAGATATCCCTAAGTATAGACAAGAAGAGGAGACAATGGAGAGGACCGAAAAGGATAGAACAACTCAGGGTGCCAACCCCCTATACTTAGGACAAAGTACGTCCTGAGTATGGAAAACTGTCTACAAGGACGGCACCTTTTTGATAGAAAAAGAAGATAGAAAAGGAAAAGAAGAAAAGAAGAAAAGAAGAAAGTAAATCAACAGACGAAAGAGTGATATAGACAGATGGATCTGTACAACGGATGATGGAATTGATCACCATGTATGAGATGCAGATGATGAGATTCAAAGGTCACATCTCATACCAAAAGAGTGGGGGCAACGTCAATGGTCGGCGGATCATGATCTAGATATAGTTTCAGGCGTTGACCATTGACGCAGAAGGTAGAGGAAGATGACGGTTCGGATATATCGATGCTACCATTGTCATGTACCTTCCTGACCACATACGGACCTTTCCACTTGCTCTGCAATTTCCCTGGGAATAATTTCATCCTGGAATCAAACAACCATACTCTCTGATCTGGCTCAAATTGCTTATGGTTGATATGCGAATCGTGCCATGTTTTCACTTTCTCTTTGTACTGTAGGCTGTTCGAAAAGGTTGTATCTCTCAATTCTTCCAGGGCTGCCAATTCTGCTCTTCTATGGTCTCCTATACTCTCGGGATCCAAAAGCAACTCAGTGACTGCCCAAAAAGATTTATGCTTGATCTCCACTGGCAAATGGCACGGCTTGCCATAGACGAGACGAAAGGGAGATGTCCCCAATGGATTTTTGAAAGAAGTCTGATAAGCCCACAGGACCGAGTCCAAAAGCTGTGACCAATCCTTTCGGTCTGGGCGGACAACTTTCTGCAAGATTGTCTTTATCTCCCGATTCGATACTTCGGCAAGACCATTAGTCTGAGGGTGATAAGGAGTGGCAACCCAATGGTCAATGCCGAACTCGTCTGCAAGGGCCCTGACTTTGTCATTGATGAAATGTGACCCCCCGTCTGAAATCAAGACTCTAGGTACCCCAAACCGTGAAATGATATTTTTCCTCAAAAATTTGCAAAAGGTTTTAGCATCTGCGGCTCGGGCGAGGATGGCCTCAACCCATCGGCTGACATAATCCACAGCGAGCAAAATATGCTCGAATCCCTGACTCTTAGGAAATGGGCCCATGAAATCAATCCCCCATGCATCAAAAACCTCACAGAAGTGAATGGGTTGCATGGGCATCATGTCTCTCTGTCCGCAGGTTCCCATCTTCTGACAGTCAGTACATCTCTTCACGGACTCATCAGAATCTTTGAAGAGAGTAGGCCACCATAGACCGGATTGAAGCACCTTCTGTGATGTTCTTTTTCCATAATGATGTCCTCCTGCCTCAAGCTTGTGGCAGTATGTGAGGACGCTATGATGCTCTTCTTGAGGAATGCACCTCCTCCAGATACTGTCCCCTCCTTCATGATAAAGGACGGGATCCTCCCAATGGTAAAACGTGGCCTTCGCCAGGAAGGTCTCAAGTTTCTGCCTGGGCCAACCTTGTGGAACCGTCTTGGCTACAAGATAGTTCACAATGTCAGCATACCACGGGAGTGAGGTGACAGCCAAGATCGCCTCATCTGGGAATGTCTCTGTGATAGGTGCGCTGGGCTCAGATTTCTCAAGATTCTCCAATCTGGAGAGATGATCTGCCACCACATTCTTGACTCCAGGCTTATCCTTAATCTCAATATCAAATTCCTGGAGTAGAAGGATCCATCTGGTGAGACGTGCTTTGGCATCCTTCTTAGACATTAGGTACCGGATGGCGGTGTGATCAGTGTAGATGGTTACTCTAGATCCGAGAATATATGATCGATACTTATCAAGAGCGAAGACTACGGCCAGCATTTCTTTCTCAGTCACAGTGTAATTCCGCTGCGCAGCATCCAAAGTCCGGCTGGCGTAGTGAATGGCAAAAGGTAAACCATCCCTCCTCTGTCCGAGCACATCCCCAACGGCAAAATCGGAAGCATCCGTCATGATCTCGAATGGGAGAGACCAATCAGGTGGTTGTAGGACAGGAGCTGAAACAACCATGTTTTTGAGAGTCTCAAAAGATTCAAGACACTTATCATTGACAATAAACTCGGTGTCTTTTGTCAGCAAGTCAGTAAGCAGTCGGGCAATTCGACTGAAGTCCTGAATGAACCGTCGGTAGAAACCGACATGCCCCAGAAAAGACCGTAACTGACGCAAATTGGACGGCGGATTGAGTTTTCTGATGATGTCCACCTTAGCCGGATCGACCTCCATGCTCCTGTTGGAGACGATATGACCAAGGACCATCCCCTGAGTCATCATGAAATGACTCTTCTCCCAGGATAAGACAAGATTGACCTCAATGCAGCGCTTGAGCACATGGTCTAGGCAGTCAAGACAAGCGTCAAACCCGTCGCCATAGACCGAGAAGTCATCCATGAAGACCTCTAAACAGTCACCCACCATGTCCGAGAATATGGACAACATGCACCTTTAGAATGTCGCCGGAGCGTTACATAGACCAAAGGGCATCCGTCTGAAAGCATAAGTCCCAAACGGACAGGTGAATGTCGTTTTCTCCTGGTCTTCGGGCGCAATGGCCACTTGATTGTATCCAGAGTACCCGTCAAGAAAACAGTAATGACTCTTCCCAGCTAACCGCTCGATAATTTGATCAATGAAGGGTAGCGGGAAGTGATCCTTCTTGGTGGCCTCATTTAATCGTCTGTAGTCCACACAGGCCCTCCAAGAAGTTGGTACTCTGGTAGCGATCTCCTCTCCAGACTCATTGACAACTGTAGTGATACTCGTCTTCTTGGGTACTACATGTAGCGGACTTACCCATTTGGAGTCGGAGATGGGATAGATGAAATCGGCGCTCCACCACCTTGAAATTTCTTTCATAACTACGTCTCGAAGATTCGGGTTCAGCCGTCGTTGGAACTCACGTGACGGCTTAGCGTTATCCTCAAGATAGATGTGGTGAGAGCACAGATTTGGGCTCAGCCCCTGGAGATCAGCTATACTCCAACCGATTGCCTTGCGGTTTCTTTCAAGAACCTCCATCAGACGAGATTCTTGTTCTCGAATCAGATCTGCTGAGATAATGACTGGGTACATTTCTGGCTCACCCGCAAGGAATCTGTATGTCATCGACTGCGGTAGAGGTTTCCGTTCTGGACAATTGGGAGGTGGCAGATCTGGCTTCTGATATGTCTGTGTAAATGCTACCAGGTCCGCATGGGAGAACTCTCGCTCTACATGAATTCCTGACGAGGGGCGGCTTGCTGAATCATCAATAAACTACTCTGGCTCGCACTCTGTCGTGGCTGTTGGCTCAGAAGGAATCAGACAAGGCAAATAATCATCAAAGTCATCCCAATCAATGTCTGAATCCGAGGGATCTGAAGAAGATAAACATGAATGAAAATCATCGGCACCACTCATCACAACACTGTCAACTTCAGATATATCCTCATCCAGGGATGTGCTCTCCCGGCTCTCGACTGCCATGAGCTTGAGATATAGTGAATCTGTAGCCAAGGCGAGAGTCGGTGCTACGGGGTCTTTCCAGTTGGATTCATCATCATTCATCTCAAAATCACAAACCAGGTGGACGTCTAGCTCCTCCTATGTCATCTGCTCGGCTTCGCTGGATTGTTCTGAGCACGCCAACTCTCTGGCTCTGGTCTGGTCGATCGTATCTATTTGTATGCTTTTTCCCTCTACGCGAAAACATACCGTCCCACTGTCATGGTCGGATACCGCCTTGGCAGTGGCCAAGAATGGGCATCCAAGTATGATGGGGGCATCGGTTACCGACTCAGGGATCTCCATGTCCAATACAACAAAGTCCACGGGGAATTTCAGGCCCTGAATGGTAACGACCACGTCCTTAAACAACCCCTTCGGCTTCTTAATCGACCTATCAGCAAACTGAAGGACCGTTCTGCTTCGAAGAAGAGGGCCAAACTCGAACTGCTTGAGTAAGGCTGCCGGAAGGAGGTTGATCGAAGACCCGCTGTCTAATAGAGTACGATCGAACCGTTGCTTCTGGATCTCGCATCTGACATAGGAAGCTCCTGTATCGGGTCGCTTGGCTGGCAATGTGTTCTGAATGGCGCAGCAAGTGTCGTGAGTGAGCATATGGATTTGATCTCTGTACCTCTTCTTCCTTCGGACAGTAGTTGTCTCTTTTAAATTCTTCTTGAAGAAGGGGATATGCTCAAATGCTTCTCGTAGAGTCAGCTGAATGTGAAATCTGTCAATCATTTCGTTGCCGAACTCTACTTGTTGGCTCTTTTTTGGATTTTCTTTTTTATTCCCCTTCGCTCGGCGGAGTGCCTCGGGGAAGGGGATGGTAGGGGCCTCCTCAGATGGAGGACTAGGAACCGGTCCCTCTGCCTGTGAAGAAGGGGAACCCATACAATCATCATCATTCATCACATATGGATCCGCAATTTGAACAGAAACCTTTCCTTTATTCATATTTTTGTTTTTGTTTTTGTTCCCACAGTCTCTAGGTACAAAATGTGGCAACATCACAAATGGTGGCTCAACAAAAGTAGATGTGGTGGCCTCAGCACCACCACTAGCACTGGTCTTCGCGGCATCAGCACCGCACTCTGGTTCAGCATCCAAAATGGTGGCATCAGCACCACCGTCTGCATCTGATCTCTCGACGACATCAGCACCGTCGTCTGGCTCTCCATCATTGGTGGCTTTAGCACCACCGTCTTCAACATCATCATGGGCGGCATCAACACCGCTCCTCTGCTCCTCTGGCGCTCCTGATCCTGCATCTGGCTGTCGCTCAGAAGAGGTGCCGCCGGCTGGCATCCTACCGCTCCTAGTAGTAACAAAATCAGCATCATAATAGGAATAAGACATGTCACTCAAATAGTCACTAGGAGAGGTATCCTCTGCATACTCTACCTGCTCAGATTTTCTTTTTAGGTTATTAGGGTTAGGTTCGATCTGAGCGGGTATGGCGGCCTTGCCTTTGATGATATCCCGCATTTCCTGCCAGAATTCATCCATTTCTTGCCTGAAAGATGCTCGTTGTTCAGATAGCAAGAGGGCAAGATCATCAAGGGCTGGGTTCTCAAAGGCAGGACCCTCAGAACCGGATGACTGTCCCTACTGGAAATGGGGTTGCTGCTGTTGTTGCTGCTGCTGATACTGGGGGGAAGGCTGGTGATAAGACTGCTGAGGCGGCTGGCGCTGCCTCCACTGTTGTCCATGATAGGCGGGACGAGGACCACTCTGATACAGATGTGGTTGGGCATACTGGGGTTGCTGGTGTTGCTGCTGTGGCTGGCTGTTATGATGTCCTTGGGCAGGGTTCTGCTGCTAGGAAGAGGATCCACCATTGCCCCAACGGAATCCGGGGTGATCCCGACGAATCCCGGGCTGAGGGTACCGGTCGTACCAAATCCCATTGACTTCCATCAATGGTTCCTGCTCGAAGGAGGGTGGAGGAAGAACTACCAATGGCTGCTCTGGCTTATAGACCACCATCTGAGTTTCTTGAGACGGTGGTTGCTATGGATGGTACTGTAGCAGTGGAACCGGCTCTGCCTGGATATGATTCACCTGTCGGTATGAGGTAGAGGGTTGGTTGGATCTGCTACTGCTGGAGTCAGCCCGTGACCTGTGAGGCTGTTGGGAATGAGCTTGTGCCTCCTGAATGCATAGGATTTGAGTTTTCAGGTCACTCATGGTTTTGGTGAGAAGGTCCATCTGAGTAAGACCTTGGTTCTGCTTCTTCTCGAGGATCTCCATGCGGTCCAACTTCTCACTAATAATGCCCATGTCGGCTGCGGCTGATTCGGCTTGGGCTGCGGCTACCGACGTTGTATTGGGACCGGCATTGATGCGGGAGATCCTCTGAAATGATCCCGCTCCTTGCGGGGGCTTCTGCTGTGTGTAGACTCAGGCCTGGGTCATCACAGTAGAGTTTTCTACCATGCCTTCGTAGATGGCCCAGACGTCGTCTTCTCCTTTGGAGAAATAAGACCCACCACAAGAGGCGTTCACTAGCCCCTGCAGCTCCGGTGTCAGCCCACAGAAGAAACTCTGCACGAGGTTGGGCTTGGAGATGTCATGATGTGGACACCGGTCGATGAGCTCTCTGAATCGATCCCAGGCTTCATGGAACTGTTCATTTGGGATCATGACGAAGTTACTGATCATGGCTCGAGATGCGCTGGTCCGGCCGAGAGGGTAGTACTTCTTCAAGTACGCGGTCCGGAGATCTGCCCATGTATCGACGAATCGTCCAAGGTGTTTGAGCCAATATGCGGCTCTGTCAACCAAAGAGAATGGAAAGGCGATCATCTTAATGGTGTCCTCGGTCATCAACCGATCATGGATAGTGCTGCAAATCATTTCAAACTCTTGGAGGTGGAGGTGCGGCTCTTCGGTCGGCAACCCGTGAAACTTGGGTAGCAGCTGGATCGTGTGGGGCCGAAGCTCGAAATCCCCGTGGATTGGCGGGAGTCTGATCCACCGGTGAGTGAGGGATGCAGCTGGGTTGTGCAGTTCCCTCATGATGGTCTGTGGCGGTCGCTCAGCGTCTGGATCGCCTCCTCCTGCATCGGGTCCTCCTCCTCCACCGCCACCACCCCCAGGTCGGTTCTCTCTCATCTGCGTTATTTCTCTCATCAGATCACCCATGAATGTTCCCTGGTCCCGGATCTGTCTCTGCATGGTCTCCAGGGATGCTAACAAGGAGTTGTTGATGGCCACTTGATCGATTATGAATGGAGGGTGATCGTGGTCATTTGGGTGCTCGCCTCTGTCTGCCATTGCGGGATTTTCTGAAAAAGCAAAAGAGGCCATCTCAGGTGCTGTTGAATGAGCCGAACTCTGCGATGCACTAAATTCTGACACAATTGGACTGAGAGAAGGAGAATGGGAAGGGTGGTCGAGGGGGAACAGGGTGGATGTGAACTCGGGCTCGGAGAGCGGACTCTCCGAGGTATTCCTAGATGAATGAGGAGGAGTGCTGGATAGCGGTGCCGACAAGGTCGGCCTAAGAGACCTCCGTCCCATCATCTTGATTATTCGGGAAGAGCAGGGAAAATGCAAGAGAAGAAGAAGATGATATGAAATGCAACAAAATTTGCGCACAATTGTGCGGTGTTTTTGATCTTGACCTAAACAAATCTAGCAATCAAACACAAGGCAAGGGTGAGTTCACCAACTCAACACGTGAAGCTGTGAAGGTTCGGCTTTTATCTTGTCAATTTTAGCTTGTTTTAAGGTATTTATCTTGTCACGAGTCCTTAGAACGCTACGCCTATAGGAGCGAGAGTACTGCCAGGAAAGTGTCCCCGTACTTGTCCTCCTCCTGTGTAACCTGTAACTTGCGCTTTTTAAGGTCCTTGTAACCCTTCCTGGATCCCTACTCAGTCAAAGAAATAGAGGGAGGAAGCCGATAGGCGAAACCGATACTTCGGACCTCGCTCGCAACGGAATCACCCGTGAGCGTGCAAGATCCTACTCGGACGCAGCCGGTGAGACAGACACACCCGTGAAGGTGTGGCCTAAGCTCGGTACTTCGGACAAGGTCGACGCTCACACAATAGTGAGTCACCAATGGCGACCAAGTCCTACTCGACTACGTACGATAGTAGCGCCAATACTTCGGAAATCCAGGCGATACACAAGGCAGCCACAAGTTGGGTTTTTGGCTCTAATCCTTACGAAGCGCTCACCTCACTTGGAAGGAGACCTTCCCATGCAACCTGAATACAAGTGAGGGTGTTACTCTCCCCAAGCAATGAATCCAATTATCGATTTTATTTTTGGTCAAGTTTTCTTAGCAGTCCCTTTTTTAATTTTTTTGGTGTTATCGCTTCTTTTGAGTAGATTCAAACAAGCGCCTAACGGTTTTTGTATTTTCTTGATCCTACTTTGTTCCAAAAACAGAGGGAGAATAGAGTCGGAAAAGCCGTGCAAGTCGACACCAAGGTGGAAATCTCACCTTTGTGCCTAAATGATGCATGCAAAGTAAGAGGACTTACAGTGAATCCCAGCTCTCTCCATGCGGGATGCAAAGCAGAATTTTTAAACCTAAACTACATGGCGATATGCAAGCGGAAATCGTCCTAAGATAAGGCAACTGCTAGCGTGAAGAACCACGAGTTAACCGTCAACTCCCAATCCTAATGTCTGGTCTAGGCTCACTCCTCCTCTGCTCAACACATTTGAGTTAGGAGAAAGCGCTTGTGTGGAGTGAGCTCGCGGCGCGCGGATCGAGAGCCAATGATCAACTACTTAATTAATCTAAGTCCAAATACGAACTATAGGAACATGCAAGAGTTATTAGGGTGTTTGGACCTAGGCTAATCGAATCAAGAAGGACCTAATCTAAGAGCTCAATCCACAAAAGAAAGGAAAAAGGAAAACAAAACCGGAAAATGACAGCGATGAAAACGCGATAAAAACCACGGTGAGCCCCCGGGTGAACAAACACCCGGAAGTTAGGCCCGATAGTGTCTAAGTGTTTGATGTACCTGTATTATTACAATTCAATAAATCACTCTCTCACAAAAATAAAAGAAAAGTTGGACTAATCACTCTCTCTCACTCCTCTTGCTCTCTCCTGCCGGCCTGGCTAAAGAAAGGCCGGCTCCGCTTCCCAAGGTTGCTCCGGGTCACCTAAGCAATCCGCCTTGCTCCGCGGTCCCTCGCAAGAAGACAAGAAAAGAAATGGTCAGATAGCTCAATCAATCAATATCACACATGCAAGAGATAGAAACTAAAGCTATGGTAGACAATCAACACAAGCAAAATGTCAACTACTCGCTGTTGCTCCCCGGCAACGGTGCCATTTGATTTAGCCAATGTCAGGTGGTCGTAAGTTCAACACAAAGCGTGAACTCAGTCGGTGTGTTGACCACACTAAATCGGGACTAAAGTCAACAATTAACCGACACTAAAGATCAATAAATTAGAACTAATGTGAAGTTAAAATTTATTTTTAACTCTGCACAAATGGTGTATAGTTTCAAGTATGCAGAGAGTTCGAACACAGGGAGCAAGCAGGGCAGTTCAAACAAGTGTGCACAAGTATGTGTGTGATGTGTCTACGCTAAGCAAGCAAGCAAATAAAATTTTTGTGGGTTTTTAATTTATTTTTTTTATTTTTAATTTTTAATTTTGTATTTTGATTTTTAATTTTCTGATTTTTATAATTTTATATTTTATATTTTTCTTTTTCTTTTTTCAATAATGGAATTTAAAGACAAGGTAATACAAGACAAGGTAAAATATTTATAAACATGTGTAAAAATAACTAAAAATTCAGAAATAAAGTGTTTTTGATATTTTTAGGGTTTTCTACTATTTTTGTGATTTTTGGGGATTTTTCAAGGTGTTTTTGGTATTTTTAATTACTGCAATAAGTCAAAACAGTGAAACAAGAGCTGTCTGTGAATAAAATAGGATTTAAAAATAGCAACCAGTACTCAAAATTTTTACACTATTTTTTTGAAATAAAAGGAACAAAATAAGGAACAAACATAACCTGAGTTTGTATTTTTTAGAGTTTTCCTTGAGTTTATATATTTTTTTGAAGTTTTTGAGTGTTTTAATATTTTTAGTGTTTTTCTTTTGAGATTTTTAATGATTTTTGGACTGACACTAAATTAGGTTAAAATAGACACTAGGTAATTTTTTTGGAATTTTTCGAAGTGTTTTAATATTTTTTTGGTATTTTCTAAGCTAGACAATACACAAAAAGCATGTTTTTGATTTTTAATAAATGAAAAATTAAATAAAATCAAAAACTAAAATGATAGCGTCAAAGTACACGTGTCCAGGAGCTTAACCCTATTTTTGTGGAATTTCTGGATTTAAAATGATAGGTTAAATAAATACAACAAGCATCCAATCAATACACAGGCCTGGCAGGGGTATTTATGCAATTTCTCAAACATCCAGGGGCATACATGCAAATTTCCACAAACATTTAAACTAAATATTCGATTTATAGATCCAAAATCTAATTACCAAAATCGCCTGGGTCTCTTAGAAATCTTCCCACCAGGACGCGTGACTTGCACGCGCTTGGCAAGGACGAAAATGTAATATTCCAAACCCTGGGGGCTTACATGCAATTTTTCCAAAATTATAACACGTGAAAGAGAAGTTTTGGTACTAAAACAAAATACAATAAAGGACAAGGGTCCCTCTGCAAAATGCCCACACCTCACGTGTACAGATCACGTGAGGTGACGTGGCGAAGGACATGGATGCAAATATAGAGAGTTTGGGGGTCTTTGTGCAAATATTACAAAAATATTACACTACAGACAAAAGTTTAAATACTAAATAATAAATACAAAAAGGCGCGAGGGTGTAGATGCAAAATACCCTCGACGCGTGATCCGACGGTGAGGACGTTGCCACTTAGACACGTGGCGCTTGATGAACGGCCGATGACGCTTCGTGGATCTGCGGCTGAGATTAGATCTCCCAGGGAAGATCAACGGTCAAGGGGTGGCGCGATCCAACGGCAACTGTGCGATCTGGAGGAGATGCCCTGATCGGACGGCGGCGAAGGTGGCTGGAAGAACACGGCGGAGCCCCGGCTGGGCGAGATTCCTCGAGCTCCTCCGGCCGACTCCGGTGGCTTCTGGGGTTCAAAATTGGGCTGGAGCCTCCTCTGGTCCTCCTCTATCTCCTGGGGGCGTCAAAAAGCCACGGCGGTGGTCGTGGTGCTCGCTGGTGGCTGGCGGAGCTGGAGAGCTTCGTTAGCTCCAGCGAGCTTCAAAAATCGCCTCCAGGTGTCTTCACTGCAGCTTGGACCTGCAAAAATGGTCAAAGGGTCCAAGGCAAACTACCTGGACCCTTGGATGGTCGGGGAGAGATGCGAATCGCGATGTGGGTGCACGGCCGGAGGTGCGCTCCGGCCAACGTGCTTGATCGGGCGATATAGTCGATGAAACTTCAAATCTTTTTGGGGTTTTCGAAGCTAAGGCTAACAGGAGTCTAATTAGCTAAATAAAAAGGCGGGGGGAAGCCCTCGATGGCCGGAGCCAAAGGGAGGAGCAAACCTCAACCGGCGACTTCGCGGGAGGTAGGGGAAGCACCTCCGACCTCGGGGGCCTTGGCTGAAGAGCCCACGACGGAGCTGTCACCTCCAGGTAGCTCTGGAGCACGAAAGAGGCTCGAGGGGTGGATCGAAGGGTGTTCCCATTCGAATCAAAAGGTGAGGAGTTGGTTTTAAGTGGGTTGACCCGAGGTTGCAGGGGTCCAAAGACCAAGAGAAATCTTGTGCCACAGTGATTCATAGTCCGATGCAAACATAGGGCGAGCAAGATGGATGGTAGGTGGAGAACTTTGCAGAAGATGGTATCGCGAAAGGGTGAAAGTTGACGCCTCGAAAAATCCGCAAATGTGGGGAGAAAACGAGGCTCTGACGGAGGTACAGGGTCTAGGTCACCTAGTTGACCGAGGTCAACTAGGGTTTGCACCTGGTTGGTCCATGTGGACCAACCAGGAAAAACCCTGCTAATTATTTTTAAAAAATCATTTAAAAATAGAATAATGCTGAATTAATTAAAGGTTATAAAATGAAAAATGCTTAAAATTTTATGTAGTATTTTATTCTGATTTTTAATTATTTTTATGAGTTATATTTTTACAAGTTACCTTTTTAACCCTATATAGGTATAATACCTATGTATTTGAGTATTTAATTTTTATTTTGTGTAAATTAATTTTATTAACTATGTTTATTAATTTATATAATTATAACATACATTCGTACACATAATTATATTTTTATTTTAATTTATTGATGTTCTTTGTATAATTAATAAAATAAAGTAATATATTGTATAGGTATATGTGTATGTATTTTACCTATGTATTGTGTATACAAGTATTTTATTTTTATTTAGGTTTTTATTCTAATTTTAATATTCACAATTATTATAAACAATATTTACAACATTATAAAAATATAATAATATAAAAATAGTAAATAATTGATAAATTGAATATTTTAATATGTACACTTATACAATGTGGGTCCCAAACTCAACTTTCAAACCGTAGCTCCGCCAAATGCGAAACTACCACCATTGGATAGATTATTTTATTCTATATACAATAAAAGGTGAGTTTGCTACATTTGGAGTTGTCAGTTGTGAGATACGAGTCTGGGAAGTTGGGATTCTGGATTCTTATTCAGATCATAACTTTTTATCTGTGTATTCTTTTTCTGTGAAATCAATTTTGTATTTTGCTTTATTAATTTATCTACAATTTTCATGTACAAAGTTTCTTTATTTGATGGATAAAAAGTGGAACCAAAAATAGGTCCCAAAATGAATAAAGAATGGATAAAATGTATAGGTGTTTTATCTGTGTTTTTGACCTTATCTCCCCCTACTTTATTCCTTGTCGACCTATTCATCAAGATGCCTAGGTCTCGAGGGTTTTGAGTCATAAAATATTTATAATATTTTATTCTTTTTCTTTTCTTTATTTATTCTATACTTTTGGCCTTAATTACAGTATTTTATACACTAATATGATGTACATGCATGAATGCTAAGATGCTCTATTTAAGGGTATTTACAGGCATTTGCTAGGGTTTTTAGTGCCAAAATGATAGAATAAATATGATGAAATGTGGATTCATCAGGCATCAATCTAAGGGCTGAGGTGTGAGGCAGAGTAAGCAGCTGTGATGGAGAGCTTTTAAGGTGATCAGAAGGCGCACAATGCGCCTTGTGGCTAACTGTGGGAGCGGCGCTGACTGACGGTGATGATCAAGGATGGGAAGTGATCTGACGGCAGGAATAAAGGGAGCATGTGGAGCGATCTCGGTCGTTGGATCGGGCGGCTAAGGCAAGGGGAGCGGGCCGCGTGGCGCAATCAGAGGGCGCCACGGGGCCAGCTATGAGTGGATGAGAGAAGAAATGTGTTTAGAGAGAGAAGGAGGCCGAATTTGAAAAAACTCAAAACATGAAAGTTGTAGATCTCGATGAGATCTACAAGTTTCATGTTGACCAAAGACAGAGATGAGATAAAATATGATACAAAATTACAGATATACAAATATACACATGTATAGTATACAAAGAGGCCCAAAAACCCAACTTCTTCCTACGAGCGCCAAATTAGATGAAATTAGTCTCATGTTAAAGGTCTTTGAATGTGTATTACTCTGAAAGTGAGTAGACCTATTTTGGAGGTTGTATGAGGGAATTATGGGCTTTCTAAGATCCAGGGGTTCTAGGGCTTTATTGGATGTTTTACAAAGGAGATTTCTGACTTTCTTCCTCACATTGTTAACTAAAGGTGTATAAATTATAAGGAAGGTGTTATTTTAATAGGTGGATATTTTACAAGTGATCTTGGCTTCTTATTTAATGTAAATTTGAATGCTAAAATGCAAATGTTATGAATGCATGTTTGAATGTTATTTATGCAATATAAAGGGAAATATGCTGCTATTTACTCGGGAACAAGCCTCTATTTTCAACTTTTAGAGTGATGAATCACAGATTCATCAACGTGCATGGCACGTGACTTCACCATATCTCCACCTCACATGCCCTGCACATGAGGGTCCTCCTTCCCACTTATCGCCTTCCCTCTCCGCTGGTCCCCAGCCGTTGTACCGCCTTGATCCATTGAATCGAGCCACCTCCGGTTAAGCCCACTATCTCCTCAACGGCCAGAGGCCCATCACCGTTGACACCATCTTCCTCTGAGCAAAACCTAGCCACCCTTACCACCTCCTAGATCTTCGAAACCCATCGCCTGCAACTTAGTTGTCCCCTCTATCCCCTTCCAGATCATTCTCAACAACCATATCGCCAACCTCCTCCAAACTCAACTCCCTACGTCTCCTCGCCCGAAGCCATATCCCCATCTCCAAGTCGTTGACCCCTTAATCCTGATCTAACTAACCTAATCCCCATCACCACGCCTCTATACTCTCCCCATCTCCAAGTCGTTGACCTCTTAATCCTAATCTAACTAACCTAATCCCCATCGCCACACTTCTTTCCTCCGATGATCTCGTAACCTCCATCACCTAACAGACTATATCCTATCTCAAAACAATCTCCAACAGCCGTCGACTCGTGCCACCGACCCCTTCACCGCTAGCCCTCAAGCAAAGGCATTCCCAAATATTCGTCGACTCATCGGAAACAGGAGAGAGAGAGGGAGAGAGATAGTCAAGAGGTGGTCGATGACAGCGGCCACCACCTCCGGCGAGAACACCTCTTCGATGAGATCCAAAGGGACTTTTCCCCTCTGCTAGTGCTCCTCCTTACAAGGATCATCAGAGCCTCCCGTGGCTCTACCGCCATGATCGAGGCGATCATCTGGAGAGGTGTTCAAACCCTCCAACCTAAGGCAAAAATCCCACACATCCATCCCCTCTTCTTCTCCCATCTCTGCACTTCCTTTACTTCCTCTGATTAAACCTCTCTGATCATCACCCATTTCTTCACCCTCACCTTCCAGTCTCATCGCCTTCTCTTCTATCTCTCACCCTTCTTCCAATTGCTCTGTTCTACCACCACCAGGAGAACTGCGCCACCTTCATCAACTTCCTCTCCAGCAGAGCATCCTCTACCGTAGTTCCACCAACCACAACCGTAACACGCTTCCATCCCGATGACCCACAGCCGTGTGTTGGTCGTTAGGAGAATTGCCGCCCGAGTTCAAGCCCCGGCCTCTAAGCACCCTTAGATTAAGAATTCACCCAATCCATACCGTCCAAAATGCCCAAATCTGGGCCCTTCGATCATCTCCAATCTACAACGCCGAACAAATCAGGCCTAGCCATATGAACCTCTCGCTTCAGAGGGGAGCAATGAAGGTGTAACACATGGATGCCTCAGACTGAGCCGCCTTCCGATCCATCTACGACCCACACGCGACGTACGAGCACAGGGTAAATTGCGGCTAACCCCTCTTCGAAGTCTAGAATTCACAAAAGACCTAGGTCAGCGCACATGCCAAGCACGTGACACCTTGAGTAAATTGCGGCCGACCCCTAGAGCTTTATAGGAAACACATATTTGCCCTTGCAGGGGTAAATTGCAGAAGGAATCTGTTGGATTTTGAAAACTACAGAGAGGTCCTTTCCGGGGGTATAACTACAAGATTCTTATTATTTTGATTACGTTTAAGTCCATGAACTTCATGTGATCATATCTTGAGCATTATTTATCAGATTTTCATGTTCTTGGTGTCGTTTTGATCGCTACTAATTGTCTTTCATGTAGAACTATTAACTCCATTGTTGAAGATATTTCCGTGCATTAATAAATTAAGGGTTCATTTTGTTCACTTTCAACATCTTTATTCTCATTCGTTGATATTATTGCTCTTTAATTTATTTATTAATTCGGGGACATTTATTGGGGTGATTCATTGAGAATACAAATTGCTACGAAAATCAATTAAATATGGGGATGTTTGGATTAATTGGATGGCTTTGTTGATCTTGGTTTGATTGCTCTACCATTTTGCATCATTTTCATTATCACTTAAAATTCAACAAAAATATTGCATTTGTTTATTCATTTTCCACCATATAACATAGCATTATTTTCTTGTATTAAAACTTATTTTGCAAATCAATTCATCATGTTTTTTTGAATTAATTACATCTCTTTAAATTAAAATCGATAAAAAGCTAAAAATGATATAAAAAACATCAAAAATATTATTCTCTCCTTTTGAAAAACTAAATTTCTTGAATTATTTAGAGATTAATCTTGAACCCTCATATTACTTCCCTGAGTTCAACCATAGGACTTACCTAAGTAAAATAAATAAACTTTGATCGCATTGAGACTTTACTCTCCATATCATTTCTCAGTGTGATCTTCGACGAATCGCTAAATTTCTCAACTACAACTTCGACAACAACATCCGTTAATTTCTTAAAATTAATAAGGGTAATTTAGGTCACGTCAGTGGTCCACATAAAGACTCTTGAGCCAAAAATGACTCCGAGGATATTTTCAACAAAAATTACATACATGGGCCTCATACAATTCATGGAGGTGTTCTTTAACACCCATCACATCTCGTGTATACAGGGGAGATACAAATTCAAGTAAACGATTCCCTTCTCCTTTCTTTTTTTTTTCTGATTTCATCTTCACACGTTTTTTCACTTTTTAGAATTTCTGTCTTCGTTTTAAATTTCAACATTCCTTCTTTTTCAGTGTTCATTTTTTTTGTCTCGATGTCTTCCTTTTTTCCATTCAGTCATTTTTCCAAAAGCATTCAATGCACTATTGGGTATGAAGTCGACTAAACCGATAGAAAGTAAGACAGTTATTGGGCTAACTAAAAACTTTTTTTCCATTTCTCCTATTATTATTATTATTGTCATTATTATTTTTGTGCCTGATCTTTTATCCTTCAACCATTCTATTTCTTTCCCCTTTATTCGCATCTCCTTTTCCTGCTTTTTTTCACAGCCGTCATTTTTTTCTCCATCCCTTTTCTGCTTCATATCTTTTTTTATAACATAACAACCCTTTGCAATTTAATGTTTAACTAATAGAAAAGATAAACGGGCACATCTTAATACGAATTCAAAATTTCTTTTATCTTAATCATTAAATTTTCAACTCATAATCCCATTAGGAATCATGTGTTGCATTCGCTCATACTTGGAGATAACATCATGAGATTGTATAGACCACGTATATTGATTTGATATTTAAATTATATCTAATATCAGGATTCTAATCACTTTTATTTATCTGACTAAATCAAATATAAAAGCAACTAGTCTGATTGACTCTGAACACTTTCAGATCAGTTTCCAACTCTTTGGATTGATAATACAGTTATATAAATTAATATTTAATCTAATTAATTCTTAATCATTTGATCTCTAAGTGCAGCCACTAAAATCCATCTAGTTTCATCATTCCTTTGGAATCGAAGCATAGTTATACAACCTATTATTATCACATTGACCTCGAGCATTCCTAATACTCATGCATACTAGATACTAAAAGATTTTGAGTTACCCGAAGTTCATTCTCATTTTCATATTTGGTTGTCTCATTCAAAGTTATATATAAACATGTTTTAATTTATTTTTTATGTTTTATACCCTGGTATTTGCATATCCTTTTAACCTTTATTTAATGCATTTTTTAAAAGTAAAAATTTGTGAACATATTAATACCATTTGATGAGTAACTAATTGGTATCTGTGTGATGTTTAAGTGAAATATTAAAGAGTTTTTACATCACGACCCCTATAAACTTTTCTAATTACCCTACAACTTGCGTATTCTACGTATTTACCCCACACCCCTACTAAGTTACTATGTCTTACACCATGGATCTGACCGTCAAATCTAACTCTCCCTTAGATTGATTTCCTGTTGAGTTGATCTAACCATAAGCAAATCCAATAGTGGAACTTTTTCACCCTCCCTCCTTCATTGTCCTCTCATCCTTCTACTACATCCTTATATCCCTTTCGTGTCTGCAAATAACCCAACACTGGGAGATGACATTGCCACGAGAAGATCCATCCATGGTCCCTCCATGCCACACATGCCTCACGACTCCGTTGCGAGTAGTCATGCATAGTTTTCGCAATGGAATCGATGTCGGCATTAAAGTACTTGGAGAAAAGACTAAAAATCCTATTATCATTAAGCTTCCTCCCACTGATAATACCATATGGAAGCTCAAGTTCATGAAAGGTATTGACATAACATAGTATAATCTTCTCCGCAACATTTCATCGAACATTGTACATGGAGTACCATGATTCCTCGTGCCTCCGTTTTATCCCCATAGATGGATCCTCCCTACCGATAAATTCATGTTGAACACCATGATATTCAACCCAATAAGTAGCAACTTGCGTTGCTTTTTCCCAATATATATCATGAGCATAAGTCAGTCTATATACAAAGGTCATCGAGGAGAAGTATGGGGGCCAACTAACTATAAGCAACAGGAGACCGAAGCGGCAAGGAGTAACAAGGTGAAGTTGCAACTTTGGAGTCACCAAATGAGGTCACAGTCGAAACTGATGTTATGGTTGTGAATGTTGAAGACGGTGGCAGTAATATTAGGGGTAGAGTAGACAGAGAAGGAGACAACATAGAGGATGTGGGGCTTGGTGAGCAAGGCATCAATCAAGGATGAAGACGGTGGTAGAAGGATGGGGAAGGGTATGGTGAGGATGGGGAGGCAAGAGAGGGAGTGACCGAGATGGAGGAAGGGCCGATAAGGAGGATGGTTGGTGGAGGGTGTAGGTGAAATAATAAGATATAAATATGAATGTATAAAAATATAAAGAGGGATACATAATACCGGATTTGATGAGACGAACCAACTTGCCGAGGCGTGCAAAATGCACTGACCTTAAGAATAGATTCGTACCCCCACGGAGATTCTGATGGTGCAATCGGTATTGGTACGGCTATTATCCAGGATACAACGGCGAGATCTCAATGGGTATGCACGTACCAACATCGAGATCTATTGAGCAACAATAGATAGTTCATTCAGAATAAACTCACTCAAATGAGAAAAGAGGAGAAGAGGGATAGAATGATTGTGTGTTGTGTATTCTCAAAGCAATGCTATAGGCCACTTTATATAGATACACAATAAGAGAACGCTACACATTAAAAACAATCAATTAAATCCTCCATTCAATTTGAATATTAATCATTCATAAAATAATATATTAAAAATATAATAAAGAGGATTCAATATTCTCATAATGTGCACAACATCCATCATTAGTATTATAAGATAATATGTGTAACATGCAACATGCAAGCGTTACACAAAAGATTTAAGTAATATATTAATGATATTATTATGAATATATTGACAATAAATCATATCCATGTAAAGACGTTAGAAAACATGATAGTGATATAATATCACTAATAAGTTATTATGCAAAAAAGTATGTTATAAATCACATGCTCATTGATGCTAACCAAATAAAGTTCACGCACCACTAAATATAAAATAAATACACCTTTATGTTTTTAACAAAGTGATAAAAGTATTTGAAATATAATAAAATACCAACAATCCCCCACTATTTCAAATACTTTTTTTTTGAACTATCTCTTTTCATCCCCCACAATTTCAAAAAAGAAATTAAGGATAATAAATATTAAAAGATAGATGAGAAACTCAAAGACGACACTTGAAGGAACTCAAAAATGTAACGCATTAGACTTGGTATCTTATCAACTATGAACCAAGACTTAGAGAATATGAATGTGGTTTCTAAAGGTTGGTGGAATTAAAATTCCTGTGAACCAATCATTTATTTGTGAAATCATTGACTCATATCTCACATTATATTTTTTATCTGTGTTGCTCATGCGGGTTGACACGTTTCGGCCATGCGTCTACCTGGATTTTCATGAGTACTCTAGAGATTTTGCCCAAAAATCTCATAGGAAGTGGCCTCACCTCCACACCCATATAGGTGGATCATCATCAAGTGTATACTGCTTTTACACACCACCCAATTTGGGCTATGATGTCCATTAAGAACAAGTATGTTCAACCTCACCACTTATGATACTATCATATTGTACATCATAGGAATAGGGAATAACTGATAGTATCCTCTTAGTCGTCCAGTGAATTGTTTATCCCATATGAACCTACTTCCCGGGATCTCCGTTCATGAAGGTTGGGTTTCCATCACTTCGACTATTGATTTGGGCACAATCCCGTTCCCCTCGATGTACTCTCCATAAGCTTTTTGCTTAGTGATTTAGTTAGAGGATCAATCAAATTTAACTCTAACTTCACATAATACATTAATATTATGCCATGAAATATCTCATAATATTGTCTCTCGGACAAATATGCCTGCTTTTTCACATTATAAAATATGTTTAGCAGCATGGCTTTCACAGTAGAAATATTGATGACATTGGCTTCATTCAAATAGAAAGATTTGTCCAGAAGTTTCTCAAGCACATCACGAGTGCATCCATTCTCTAATGTAATAAGCTCATGTATATCGAGCAAAGCATGCTTGCTAGATTAATTTCAAAAAATATCTCCGCTTTCAGGATAAGAATATACCCAATAGTAATTTTTGACTCATCTGAATAATGGAGTGAATTTTTGCACCATAATATCCTTCAAGAATTGTAGGATCTTCATAAAATATTAAACAATAATCTATCTCTTCTTTGAGATATGAGAGGATTCAAAACAAAGCATCTCATTGCTCTCTTCCAGATTTGGAGTATACCTGCATAACTTTCAACAACATATGCAACATCTTGTCTTATGTATAAGACAATCAATAATTTGTGCATATCAAGTTTGAAGCATACGATCACTTTTACTCTTTTTCTCTTAAAAAATTATGCAGTAAAACGAATACTAACTTGCTTGCATTCAAAAGAAGAAAAACTTTTGCAATACTCTTGTGATGGAGAAATATAATTATTTATGTGAATTTATTCTCAATATGATATTTATTTCTCCCACGCCATAGATGTCAACTGAGCAGTTAAAAAATGAGGTCTTTTTGTAATTGCAATTTCTCCATTCACGTTAAATATACAACCTCAAGGTATGTAACATTTATAAAATAATAACTTTTCCGTTATGATTTGAATCAAAAGAAATTTTATGTAACTAACATATAGAAGCAAGTAAATTGCAAACGAATATGATGCTCAAGTTATAATGAGGAATACTATTGCTGGTAACATTGGCATTTGAATGCCTCACGAAGTAAATTATCTTAAAAGACAAAAGAAGTTTTAAGATAACTGATAAATATCAGAACTCCCCCACACTTTTAAATATTTCAATTTATAAATCCGCAGCCACATTATAAAAAAAATCCCGTCAATATTTTTTCAACATTACGTGGAATCGTAAAGTTGCTCAACCACGACTACATCTAAGAGCAGGTATTTGGATAAAAGAAATAACAAACCCTCCGAATCTATTCTTAAGATTGTAGGTGAAATAATAAGATATAAATATGAATGTATAAAAATATAAAGAGGGTTAGATAATACCGGATTTGATGAGACGAACCAACTTGCCGAGGCGTGCAAAATGCACTGACCTTAAGAATAGATTCGTACCCCCACGGAGATTCTGATGGTGCAATCGATATTGGTACGGCTATTCTCCAGGATACAACGGCGAGATCTCAATAGGTATGCACGTACCAACATCGAGATCTATTGAGAAACAATAGATCGTTCCTTCAGAATAAACTCACTCAAATGAGAAAAGAAGAGAAGAGGGATAGAATGATTGTGTGTTGTGTATTCTCAAAGCAATGCTATAGGCCCCTTTATATAGATACACAATAAGAGAACGCTACACATTTAAAACAATCAATTAAATCCTCCATTCAATTTGAATATTAATCATTTATAAAATAATGTATTAAAAATATAATAAAGAGGATTCAATATTCTCATAATGTGCACAACATCCATCATTGGTATTATAAGGTAATATGTGTAACATGCAACATGCAAGCGTTACACAAAAGATTTAAGTAATATATTAATGATATTATTATGAATATATTGACAATAAATCATATCCATGTAAAGACGTTAGAAAACATGATAGTGATATAATATCACTAATAAATTATCATGCAAAAAACGTATGTTATAAATCACATGCTCATTGATGCTAACAAAATAAAGTTCATGCACCACTAAATACACCTTTATTTTTTTAACAAAGTGATAAAAGTATTTGAAATATAATAAAAAACCAACAAGAGGGCAAGGTTGGTAGTGTCGTAGAGGATGGGGGCTTAGTCAAAGAGGAGGATGGAGGGTGACGGTTGAGGCAGGTGGTGTTAGAGGAGGTAGAAGAGGATGGCATTTCATCATGAAAAGGATGGATTTTAAAGGTATTATGGATTTTTTTTAGAATTTTCATTAAAGTTCACGTTAGTATGGGAAAGAAGTCAACCAAAAGGTAATGGTATAAGAGTTAGTAAGATTACATGGGTTGTGATGTAGTTATGAAGAATACAAAAGTTATTGTGTAATTGACGAAGTTTATAAGGGTAGTTGTGCAAAAATCCAATTATTAAAATAAAATAGTAAATCAACCTATTTTTCCCATTTTCTTAAATAATTCATAGTAATTCACCCTTTTGTCTAAAAATTCTCAAAAAATAACACTTGTGCCTTTCATTATGTTATAACATATCCAAAAGTATTTAGAAATATTTCTTCATGTTCATAAAATAAATTGTTGAGTGACTAATTCATATTTAGATCGATTTGCTTAATTTTGCAAAATTAAAAACTATGTGCGCCTCATGACTTTGAAAACTTTGATTTGCAAAATTATACATGTTTGATATGTTAATGAATTAAATACCATAAATTAAACTCTTTCAGTAAATAATTCATAATAAATAAAAAGTTCAAAAAGTTATAGTGTGTGTATTTCATTGAGATATATTTAATGGCTAAAAACCATTACATTCCATTCCATGTAGCTCGGAATTTAGCAAAAAACCCAAAAAAGTATTTTTTTATTAGTTGCATATTGAGTCAAAAATGTAAAACATGTGGTATTTTAAATTCTTTATATAGAGAAAATATCATTTGTAAAAGTATACTATTTTTATATTTTCTAGGTAATTAGGAGCTTAAATGATTTATTTTCCCCTTAATTTCAATAAAAGTTTTTAAATCCTCAACCCATGAAATTTTTAAAAATACCAAAAAAAATTAGAATAGATTTGCTTATTCTTAATCCAAGAAATATTTTTGACATATTTTTAGGATTGTGTTTGCACTTTCGAATCAATTTTCAAAGTTCCTTACATGCAGTGTATTCATCAATTTAAATACGCGTTCTATCGCATTAAATCTTCATCATTTCTCATTTTATTCCAACAATGCTTGTAAAAAATAAAAACGCCAAAAAAATGTATCTCTTGAGAACCTAATTATTTGATTGTTTGTGTTGGTTGTTTGAGCTAATTCTTCTTCCTTGTGCATATACTTTGTATGATTTTTTATTCATTGATTTCGCAATTCTTCTACAACACTGCATAATTAACATAGTGTGTGGAAATTGATTATCACTTTGATCTTCACATATTTGTATAATCGCATGTTTATTATAAGGTATTCTGCACCAATGTAAATGTGGAAACTACACGATTTTACAAATACAATATCTCTTCATATATAGGATATATATATATTATTCATTCGATCCAAGTAAATACTGCTTAGATGATGTCTTCACATGATAGAACTGATGGAAAATGTTCATTCTTAGCGGATTCTATGTTCCATCATAAGTAAATAGGATGAGCATTGGGTCAGGTCTACTCGGATCTGATTCTGACCTGACCTGACCTGCCAAAACTCGAACCCAACTCAAACTTGATGTATATGCATGTATATTTGTGTCGGGCACCAGCTTCACTTTCCTCGGATTATTTTTAATTCGAGCCCTGCCCGATCAGGACCTGCAAGGATCAGAAAATGTAGTCGCTAGTTGTCTTTCTCTTTTTCGATTATGATTAACAAGGTAATGTAACTCTTTATCTTTTATTATAATAAATTGTTTCTGGCGGTGAGTCCCACCTTAGAATTTCACCCTCTTTCTTCTCAAAAAAAAAAGGACCTGCCTAATCCGACCCGGCCGGAAGAATCCAAAACCTCCAAGAATCCAAAACCTCCATGCACTCCCGCCCTCTTCTCGTTGAGTTTCCCACGGCATGCTTTGTGAAGAGGTTTCCCGTGATTTAATTCTTACTCCATTTCGAGCTTTGCATTGATGATAAAATGTCATGTTTGTTTCTGCTGAAATTTGTTATTATTCCCATGCATTTGTTTTTTATTTGCTTGATTTTTTTAGAACGTCAGTTTGAGTATGTATTGGTCTTGGTTTTGAATTTTGGCTCTGCTGATCCAGACTGATATCTCCCATAAGATTCAACCATTTTGGGATGGAAATTTATGAAGCATTTCCCCTTAAAAAACTTATGAAGTTTTTTGTTTGATTTCATACATTTTCCTCGCAAATATCATACAGCACGGTGCAAGTTATATCTCAAGAGTGAACCCACTTTAACAACCCCACCCTCACCCCCTTAATCACTAAAAAAATTATCTAAAGAGCGGCTCGAGTCTAGGAGTTCTTCAGCCCGGATCAGATGATTAGGATTCAAAGCATATCAACAAACTATATTCTTACTTTGTAAAAATAAAAAAATTGATACTTAAAGATGCAGTGGGAGGGGGTTATTTTATAGTAAAATAAAATTGATCTATACAACGAATATTTGAAATATTAGTTGCCATATTTTCCGATATTAAATTTATAACAGTGAATATTATTCATTACAAAATTACTCAGTGTTCTTGTAATTAACAACGAAAGTCATATCCATTGCTACAAGTTCATACAACGATGACTTACACGTTATCTTAATTATTAAAATTTGTATTAAACATTGTGATTTAACAAATAGTTAAATGAAAAAAATCAAAGGATAATTGTTGTTATATTATTAATGACTAATATAGAAATAAATACAATATTCATTGAGAATTTAAAGAATAAATTAAGGAATAACATTCATGCAGATGATATGTCAACGAATATCAAATTATTCTTCGTCATTGACAAACTTTGTAGTAGTGATAATTGATAATTATATTACAACAACAACTATAGAAAATATCTGCAGAAATGATATTCAAAATAACTTAATGACATACACTAATCATGCAAAGTGAAAGGTTCCAAATAAAATTTTCTCAACTCACATAATTAGGAATCAAATCATAACTCCCACTATTCTCTATCGTATATCGTTATTCCACCTACGTAAGCTAGCAAAGAAAATGATTAAGGCATCTGCATTTCACCTTCATCCCGCCAACATAAAAACACCCAAAAGAATGAGAATTAATATGGAACAAACCTTCTTATTAATGAACAAACCCTTGATGCATGTAATACATTCCCGTGGGAATAAGCCATCGGGTCCAAATTAATTGGTACCGGTACAAATCAAAGATGTGGCATCGGAAAAAGCGGACATGATGGTCACCAGAGTATGCTGTACGAGCAGAGTCGTTCGATAATTCACACAAAATCTGGATTTTTGTTAATTACCAAAGTGATAATTAAGAAAAACGAACATGATCGAGCGGCTCTGCTAGCCAGTAGTGCTAGCAAACTGATTCTGCATCGGTAGAAATCAGCAGGATCCATTCTCTAGATGTGGAGTGATGATTTGAAAATCCATCAACATCAGCAAACTGATTCTGCGTGTAACATGCATGCACAATAAATCATCTTTAAATCTAAACACATCCGAGGGAATGGACGAATTCAAAGAACCAGAGTCTGGACGGAACGAACGTGCATTTGATTCCATATCTGACAACGTCGACGTTAATTGCAGATCTCGATCACTCAGTATTTATATATAATGTCATAATTATGATGCGAATACCATCTCCGTTTCCTGACGTATGATTAAGAATCACAAACATCTCATGTCGAACTTTACACGAAGGCAGAGACGCCAAAAGATCTGATTCTGAATATGATAATAAAAATTATGTGATGCACCCATACCATGGAAGACGATCATGTTTTCTCCGAGCAGTAGAATATTCACACTGCCTGTTTCCAGTTGTTCAATCATGGCCGCTGCATAAATATTTAAACCCACCTGCAAACATCTACACCTGGAGCTTTGATGGATGATTCTGAGGTATGGATCTATAAATTGATTGCATCACTGTGGCACCCACAGATCTCCAGTAGAACAGCAAACGAGCCAATTGGAATAAGGGCTTCAATTATATCCTTGCCTTGATACCGTTTAGATGGAAGATAGGCTTCCTAGTCCCAACGTACGAGAACTTTATCTTGGAATAAACAAGTCCAAGATCAAGTAGTAGTATATCATAGGCATTTTTTCACCCATAATCTTGAGTAATTTCGTAATAACATTTATAACCCTGCATAATCGCGAATTACGCTAAGGACCCTGAATAATTGTGTCGTCTTACATCAATAACCTTCCGTTACTTTACTTCATTAACTCAACCAGATGATTGAGTTAATCTAACCTATCAACGATCTAACGGCTGGAATTAACCTAAATAAAAACAAAGTATCCCACCCTTTTCTCTCTCTTGAGCTAGCACTTGCAACCAATGTGGGAGCTTTGACAGGAGAGTTTGCAGAAGAGGGGCTGGAGGGAGCTTGCAGGGAGAGAGTAGTTGCTTGCAGAGGTGCGGTCCGCGGGGGGTGGGGGGCTTGCAGACGTCGAATGGTGACAGGGGGAGGGGCTTGCATAGGCTCGACGGGGGACTTGAGGGACCAACAGAGGAGGTCAACATGACGGGGGATGTGGAAGGGGAGCCCTTGCAGAGGTTCGATCGCTGCAGGGAGGGGGGTGGGGGTGGGGGGTGTGGAGCTGTGGAGGAGGCGGCGACCGGGGCGACTTGCAGATGAAGTCGACGCACGACGAGGAATGTGGGTGGCCCTTGCAGAGGTTCGATCCCCACCAAGGGGTGTGGAGCCGCAGAGGAGGTGGCCAAGGCGGCTTGCAGAGGAGGTCCATGCGACGGGTGATGTGGGGGGCCCTTGCAGAGGTTCGATCCCCGCAGGGGGGTGGAGCTGCAGAGGAGGCAGTGATTGGGGCAGCTTGCAGATGAAGTCAACGCGCGACGGGGATGTGGGGGGCCTTGGGGGGGGATAGAGCTGTAGAGGAGGTGGCGACCGGGTGAAGGGGTTTGTAGAGGGTTCGACCGGGGGGGTGACTTGCAGAGGAGGTTTGGGGGGTGGGGGTTGCAGAGGTCGACGGCGACGGTGGAGGCCTCTACTGCGTGAGGAGGTCGCCCTGCTCTGGATGATAATCCAGCCACTCCAAAGTGATGGAGAGTGAACACAATGGCATGATTTCCAAATAAGAATGACTATTAGGGGCAACTTTGTCTTTTTTTAGCGGAAACCATCAAATATAACGGACATCTCAAACAGAACATAACACAGGGTTATGTCATGTAAGAGGTATGCATTACTCGGGGTTTCTCATGTAATTCACGATTATGCAGGGTTATGAATGTTATTATGAAATTACTCATGGTTATGGATATAAAAATCCCTATATCATAACAAGCAATGTGTAATGAAGAAGTTTGGATCCTCCGGCAATGAGTGCAGTGCTTCCCAAAATTAGTGCCTTCTTTTACTACGATCTTCTGTAAGGGTGTTTAAGATATTAGACGTCATAAAAAATTTGTCCTTGTAAAATTAAATAAAACTTAAAGACTAAAAGTAGACTAAATCAAACGACAACATTCCAGGAAACTGTATCTAAAGGTTTTTTATAGAGAAGGAAGGGTGGAGTCTCAACTTGGGACCCACCGCAGCAATTTTAATTTTTTTGAGAGTAATTAAGGGATGGAATTTACACTATATTACTCTACACCACAATATTCCAGGAACTACATAGCGTCCTGCAATGCTCAATAACATTCTCAGAGTAGAAGTCACTTCCCTAAATAGTGTATCATTCATACCACACCAGATCGCCCAAAGGATGACGACAGGATAAGACACCTCCGCATGCCCACTCTCGCATTTTGATCTGATGCAGTTCCAGAAACTGAAACCGTTCTCCACCCTAATCCAAGGAATACCAGCAACAAACCAGACTCGCGCTGAGTGCGAACATGAGAAGAAGAGATGGTCCAAATCTTCCACCCCATGCCCACATCTGTCACATTGGCAATCATCTACCCCTAATAGTTTGCTACGATGACTCTTAATAAGAATCCTCCCAAGGCTGAACAACCACATGAATACCTTAACTCTGCTGGACACCATGCTCCTCCAAATAATGTTGGCATCCAATCTGATATCTTTGTCCCCTAGCCCCTCCTCGTATGTGAAGAAACGGTAGGCCTTTTTCACTATGAATCTGTCGTCACCCCACATCCAATGGTCCCAACCAGTCGACGACCCCTCTACTTCCTCCATCTCCCTCCGCAATCTAAGGAGTTCCTCCACCCTTCAGACCGAGAGCATCGCAGTGAATTGAAAGTTCCAATTGTTCGGCCCACATGTCGCTAACCACCTCCGCTCTTCCTTGAGTCAAGCTGAACAAACTAGGGAATCTCTCCCTCAGCATCCCTTCTCCCGTCCAATCATCAAGCTAAAATCAGAAGCTTTCCCCATTCCCCAATACATGGCATATTTTGGCAGTCATCTCTGGAAGTATCTTCATGATTGCCTGCCACAACAACGAGGGTGCCCTAATTCGAGCAGCCCCTAAGGAATAAGAAATACTGTAGACCTTCTGCATGAGCCAACACACAAGATCCTTCGATCGCACCTATAATCGAATCACCCTCTTTGCCACAAGCACCTTGTTCATCTCCCCCAACCTTACAACCCCCAAACCTCCCAACCTCTTCGTTGTTGTAACCTTACCCCAATCAGCCAAGTACAAGCCTTTCTTCATTTGATGCCCATCGGACCAAAGAAATCGCCTCATCAGAATCTCCACCCTCTTACGAATCCCAGCAGGAAACATTCTGGTGGAGCAAAAAATATCGGAATGGCAGAAAAAACATGCTTCAGCAGCACCAATTTCCCACCCTTAGATAACATGCTTCAGCAACACCAATTTCCCACCCTTAGATAACGTATCAGAATAGAACTTCTGTGTCTAAAGGTTGAACAACATTCTATTTGTTAAAAGATGTCTCTCTAATTTGAACCCTTTCCATTTTTTTACTAAAAGCAAGAAAAAAAGGCGCATCGGATTCCAAAGACAATTGTACACTTCTCAAGAACACAATCTTTTATTTGTAAATTGATGTGTGAGAGTTATAATTGTATTTTGTGTTAGAAAGATACCCGAGATCTTATATAAGAAAATCCAGTTTAGGGTTAAAAGAGGTGGCACCTACAAATAAGTAAAATACATAGCTATCTTGAAGGGTTGCAAAATATCGACAGGAAATGTGAATCTATTGAAAACTTCATCTACAAAAATTATTTTGAGCACTCCCTCTCACGTTGAAGTATAGATGTCTATCATACCCATCTTGGACACATACTTCGGGAATGTCCTTTGGAGAGAACTTTAGTGAACATGCCGGTTATCTGTCTGAGGAAACATGAGTAGTAAATATGAGATCCTTCTGGATCATGTACATAGTGTGTGACAATCAACTTCAATATGCTTTGTACATATCTTTGTCAATACCTATAATCTTATCGAAATCATGTTAGGATCTTTACTCTCAAAGGTGTCCTGGATTTATATATAATAGTACTATTATTACATTATTTTTATTCCAGATGAGTTAGATGAGAACTCATGTATAGTTCTGCAATAGAGATAGAATTAAGCCATAACTATAATTATAACTACAAAAGAACTAGATTCTTTAAACAACATAGAGGGAGAAAGAAAGGAAGATATTATCAAGACAATCATATCTCATTTGCAAGATATGACAATATGTAAATAGAGACATATTCCTCATAGTAGGACTCATCAAAATAATCTCATATTTTTTTCATTGAAAATACCCATACCTTAGGTATAATGGAGGTATGACAAGAATGATCTCATCACATAAATTGTTTAAGCTTGGACTAGCCACCCCAAGATGTTAGAATAGAAGACTCCATCCCAACTTAATCCAGCCGGTAGGATTCCATAGAAGCCTTCTTAGTCAAAGGTAAAATAAATAAGCTAGAAATGAATATTCAAATATCACTCTCCCATCAATAGTGCTTCCAAATTAGGAAGGAAGTGTGAATAATTTTTCGGATTGTTAAACACAATATTATGGCCAATAAAAATTTGTCATAGGTAATAACTACCACACACGCGCGCGCGCGCGCACACACACACACACACATATATATATAGAGAGAGAGAGGGGGGGCTTATCCAGTGAGCCATGTGCCCATTTGAGTTGCGGTGAGCACCAAACGTGGGCTCGCCACGTGTATTTCCATTTGAATGGTTGCCTATTTCGAAGGAGCACGATTTTGGAAGGATTTAATACGTTTGAGCCTTTTATATTTCCAATTATATCGAGTCCTTAAAAAAAGGAAGACGGTTTTGAAAAGATACATTCAAATCATTAATTTCGTACTGAAAAAATAATCATTGTACATTAGATCGGTAATGTACGTAATGTACTCAAGTAATTACATGTTGCGAGATCAGTATTACTGAAACAATTGTCAGTATTTTACACCGGTAATATTACATTGTACATAGATCATTAATTCATTCATGTTACTCAAGTAATACATATTCAGTTCTCAAGTAATTATTTTTGTGAGATCAGTATATATGTATGTAAATTACAAGTTTCCATACAATAAGTACTGATTACAAATGTCCATTTTACTGAAGTCATTTTGATTGTTACGAATGTTATATTTATTTAATACTTTGAGTCTTACTGAAGCACCTCTTATTTACTTATATAACCTTTTTAATTACTATAATGCATCGAATGTTACTGATAGCAATACATAAGTTACTGGTCACATGGTTTTTTGTACTTATTCCAACTTACTTATTCCATTATCTTCTTTTACCTACAATTTATTACATGTTACTGATGCTTCTATATATCTTGTTTTATTCTTGGTTTGAATTACTATCGAATCACACCTTCTTTACTTATGTAGCCTATTTAATTACTTGTAATACGTCAAGTGTTACTGACAGCCACACATAAATTACTTAATTATTTTTATATGATGAACATCCAAATTTCAATTGTTGTCGTATAGTCCATATAGATGATGTTGTTTTGCTCTCGCTTATTGGTAAAACATCAGCTTCTTCAAGACACCAAATTGTTGCATAGTTCTGCAAGAAACAATAAGTTAATTGAACATTTAAAAATATTAAAATATTGATGAATCTCCATTTCATCACATTTATTCTATCATTTTGGCCTTGAAAATCCTAGCTAATGTATGTAAATAGCATCAATTTGTCTATAATAGCATTCATTAATTATTGTATTTATTGCACATAAAATAAGGTCTTAATGCCAAAATTATAGAATAAAGAGAAGAAAAGAAAAAGGAATAAAATATTGCAAATATTTTATGACCCTAACCCCGAGACCAAGTCTAGAATGGAATTGATCGACAAGGAATAAAGTAGGGGGAGATAAGGGCCAATAATACAATAAATACCTCATTTATTTATTCATTCATTTATGCACTTTTGACACCTAGTTTGTATATAATTATTTATTCATCAAATAAAGGATTTTTGTACATGAAAGTTGTAGATAATAATGTAAATAAAAACACAAAATTGAGTTTGTACAAAAATGATACACAGTGTAAATTTTATACATAGAATAAAAAGCCAGACTCTCAACTTCACAGACCCATATCTTGCAAACAAAAACTCAAAATCCATCAAAATCACCTTTAATTTTATATAGCTTTGCAAGAACTATTTAATAAAATTGGTTTCATAATTTTTGGAGTTCATCTGTGAAAGTTAGGTTTTTGGCCCTCATTGTACAGTCTACCCAATTAAAATATTCAATTTATTCATTATTCATTATTTTTATAAAGTTATATTTTTAGAATTTTGTAAATAATATGTACAATACATGTACATATTGAAATTAAAATAAAACCAAAAAGAATTCATAAAATAAAATAAGTCTATGGAATACATAGACCAAGAATACATATATTACCTATGTACAGAAATAAAAAGGAAATACATTCTTTAATTATTTTATTCTTCCATATTTTTATTAAATTGTAAATATTATTTATAATATATTAAAATGTAAATCCAAAATAAAATCCAATAAAATTCATTAAATAAATAAAATGTATAGAGAATACAGGTAAAATACCTATAAGGATACCTACATAATATATATATATATCCATTTATTTAAATATGTACATAAACTCATAAAAATTAAATAAAAATATATTTACACTCACAAAAATAAGTTATAAATTTATAAAATAAGAAAATAAAATAATAAAATAAAAATATACAACATAAAAATAATAATAAAATACATGTAAATATACCTATAAATGCATCATTAAAATAAACCCATAATAAAATACATCAAAAAAATAAATAAAAATCATAAATAAGTACTACATTATTTAATAAACATTTTCTATTTTATAAGTAAAAATAAATAAAGTCGTTTATTATATTTAAAAATCGGTCAAAATAAGGCTAAGGTGGACCAATCAGGTTTCGTTGACCGCCCGGTCAACTCCTCTGCCCCCCAAGCCGCCTGGTGTTAGAGGTTGTTTCGGCCCGTCTTCTCCGACTTTCCTCTTCTGATCCTTTGACTCCCAGGCGAAGATTCCTTCATGGAAAAGCTCGGTCTAGGCTCCAATCTTCACGCCAGCATCCTAGATCCAGCCTCGGACCAACCGATTCTTCGTGGCACCCCGGTCAATAAGGGTGTGTCACCATGGATATAAATAAAACCCTCGACTTCCTCCTCCATTTTGGTCTCCCTTCGGTCTCCTTCCACCCTGGTTTCCAGTCTCTAGAGGATCCTCGTGACAGGGGGTTCTCCTGGAAGCTTCAGCCGGTCGGAGGAGTTGAGGGAAGCACCCACGACCGCCGCTCGTCGGAGGTCTTGCTCCCTGGTCGACCACCAGGTATAAGCGCTGCATTTATCTCAGTTTGTAGCTTAGTTTTCGTTTTTAGTCTTTAATTCAGTAATTAGAGTAATCAGTAGGACCGTAGGTGCTCGATTAGGCCCAGATCAAAGTTCGCAAGAGTTCAGCTCCGGCGAACCTCTCTACCCTGATCTACGCACGATCCGACCCTCGCTTCACCTCCACTTCATCCCCCTACGCGTTCTACGCTTAACCCACGCATCAGATCAACCAGAGCCTCTCCAGCTCTGCGATTCGAGATCCAACTCCTCCGCTTCACCGGACCTCGCCACCCACGTTCATCTTCCACTTTTGACGCTTTAACCCCTGGTCGAGAAGACCCCCTCGAGCCCCTCATGCTTTTGGTGCATGTTAGAAGCTTAACGGAGCCCCCTGTGGCTCGATTTGATCACCTGCAAGGTTCCAGGACCCCTCATGCTTCCTCGAGCTCGCTGGACCAATCTAGGGGGTCCTGGACCTTCTGGAGTACCTCGGATGCTCCGGACCACTTTGCCGGACGTCGAGAGCCCATCGCCATCACCCACGAGCGTATGGAGGCGGAGGAATCAAGGATTGAAGTCAGGGAAGCCAGTCGTTCTTCCCTGTTCTTCGCGAAGAGCAGCTACCGTCGGATGGAAGAGGCGGCCCCATGTCTTATCTTGGCCGTCCAATCAGCAATCGCCTTGGTCGTCCGATTGAGCATCAGATGCAATCTCAACCGAAGATCGGCGAAGGGGTATCGGGCTTCGAGAGCCCGCCACGTGGATTAGTGGCGCGCGGATCACCGTCCATCAACGCGCATTTGGGGGTAATTTACACTGAGCCCCCTCGCATTTTTGTATTTAATTTTTAATTCTGTAAATAAATTATAACGTTGTAAATAATTTGTAAATTTTGTAAAAGGGCCCCCACATTTTTCATAATTATATTTTGGTCCTTCTGCGCCTCACGTGTAGTCTCACGTGAGGCGCCTGAAAATTGCATTGAGCCCCTGGCGACTTTTTGTAATTATTACATAGTTCAAAAACATTAAATAAATGTTTATTTCAGTTGGTGTATTTGCACTGTGCCCTTGGATTTATTTTTAATTGCAATTATGCCACTGTCAGGCTGAATTATTTTTACTTGCTTCATGTATTTATTAAAAATGTCTAGCTAGCTCCTAGAAATTCAGAAAAATTAGGGTAAATGTCTTGTAGCTTGTAGATGCACGCTGTATTTTTGTTTGGCATTTTTGAACATTTTATCCATTTATTAAAAATGAAAAAGGAGCTATTTTTGCACTGTTTAAATGAGAAAATACAAAAAAAATTATAAAATGTTTTTGAAAAATGACAAAAAAATTATATATGATATATTTATATATTTATTGAGTCCAAAAAGTGAAAAACCTAAAAACAGGAAAAAGAAAAAAATAAAAAAATTAGAAAACTCCAAAACTAGACAAAAAATATAAAAATGCAACAAAAATTCCAAAAATATATTTTCCTATGCTATAATTATCTATATATTATTATTTATGTATTCAAATTAATTTGGGAAATTTTGATGCTTATCCTATATTTTTAAAACCCAAATGATGTTCGGCCTGGTTAATTAGTCCCATATTAGGGGCATTTTTGGATTTAAAAATACACAAAAATTAGTAAAATTCCAGAAAAATAACCAAAAAATTTAGAAAAATAGAAAAAACCTAAAAATATTATATTAGGTATATATTGAGTATATATATGTATGTATGTATCCATATATTATATTTTCTCTCTCTCTCTTTTTATATATCTCTATATATAAATATATATCTATATTATATAATTAAAATATATAAAAAGAAAACAAAAAAATATAAAATATAAAAACAAAATAAAAATTAAAAAAACAAAAAAATAAAATATAAAAATATAAAACCCCCAAAACTCACAAAAATAGGATTCATTCAAAGATGACCTGGATGTACATGAACACCGTAGGCTACCCAATTTTTATTGCTCTCTATGGTTCGACCTCTACATGCTTTTACACTATGCATTTTATGGTAGAGTTAATAAATGTTAATTCATAGTTTTGGGACTTAATTGACTTATTCTATAATGTGGGTTAATCTCTGATCAACCGAGGATTTTGAGTGGTCAATTCAGCGATTAGATCTCTCGCCTTGTAAGACTTCTGGACCCTCGATTTTTCCCAGTTATCAAATGGCACCGTTGCCAGGGAGCAATGAGCGTAGCCTATTACATTTTGTCATTCTTGTTTGAAAATTCATCTATTTATTATTTATTTTGTGAATAGTTGTTTATTTGCAATTGATCAACCACACATGATTCATTTATTTATTGTGATTAATTACTTCATACTTTAGTTCATTGATTGAGCTTATACTAATTTTATCTCTTTGTGACTTTGTTGCGAGGGCCCGCCACGCGAGGATGGCTTCTTAGGAATTCAAGGCAGCCGAGCTTGGAGGAGGTTGGTCTTCACTTCATGACCAGCTGGAGAGAGCACCAAGGATGCAAAGGGATGTGAAGTAGATAGGCCTCGAGCAATTAGGATCATTTTTGTAATTTATTGTGAGAGAGAGAAATTTTGGCATGTAATATAACTTGGACTCTACTCTTCACAACGAGGTCCAGTGCCCGGGTGTTTGTTCACCTGGGGCCTCGTCGCGGCTTTTTCGTGATTTTCTCGCTTTATTTTCTTTATTTCCCGTTGTTTTGAGTTTTCTGCTTTTTTTTACTTTGTTTTGTGTGCATGGAGCCCCTAGACATAGGCTTGATTGATCGAGTAGAATAGGTCCAAACACCTTAATAATCTTTCATGTACCTATAGTACGCTTTTGGACTTAGATCAAATTCTAAACAGTCACTTCATCGCCTTCGAGCCTACGCGCCGCGAGCCCACCCTGCCAAGCGCTGCTCCTGAACTCGATGTGTCGAGAGGAGGAGGGGTGAGCCTAGACCGGACTCTTGGATTGAAGGTCGGTGACCGACTTGTGGTTCTTCACGCTTATAGTAGCTAATGTTTAGGACGATTTTGTCGCTTGCATACCGCCATATAGATAGGTTTAAAAATTATGTTTTGCCGCATGGAGAGAGCTGGGATGCACTATAAGTCCTCTAACTCAGCATGCATCATTCAGGTTCGATGGTGAGATTTCCATCATAGAACCAACTTGCACGGCTTTTCCGCTATCTCCCTCTGATTTTGTGCACCTAGAACTTAAATGAAAATCTACGAAAACGTTAGGCGCTGGTATGATAACAGACTCAAAAAAAGTGAAAACCCAAAAATTAAAACAAGGGGACTGCTAAATAAATTTTGACCTCAATTAAAATCTATAATAGACTATCATTGTACTGGGTTCATAAAGCCCTCATTGTTTTCAGGTACCTTCGGAGGGGGACCAAAACCCTACTCCCATGAGCGAGGTACGAACCATAAGGAATAGAGCCAAAAACCCAGTCTGCAACTGCCTTGTGTATCGCCTGGATTTCTGAAGTAATGGCGCTTCTATCGTGCATGACAGAGTAGGGCCTTGTCAACGATGGTGTTCCCGCCTTGTGTGGAACATCGACATGGTCCGAAGTATCAAGCATAGGCCACGCCTTCACGGGGGTGTCTGTCTCATCGGTTTGCGTCCGAGTAGGTTCTTGCATGCTCATGGGTGATTCCGTTGCGAGCGAAAACCGAAGTATTGGTTTCGCCTATCGGCTTCCTCTCTCTATTTCTTTGGCTGAGTAGGGATCCAGGAAGGGTTACAAGGACCTCAAAAAGTATAGACTACAGGTTACAAAGGAGGAGGACCAGTACGGGATTCTTTTCTGGCAGTACTCTCTCTCCTATAGGGTTAGCGTGCTAAGGACTTGTTAAAAGATTTGCCTGAAAGAACAACTCTAAAACTGAAAAGATAATAAATAGTCGAACCATCACGGCTTCACATGACGTGAGTTGGTGAACCCATTTTTGTATTGTGTTTATATGGATCTAGATTAAGGTTCAAAGATCGAGTCCCGTGCCTTTGCACAAATTTTGTTGTGTCATTCTCCTTTGACCCCCCCGCTCAGCCAAGCCTTTCTACTGTTTTGCACTCCTTTTTATTCCTTGTTGACCATTGTATCCTTCTTCCAACATCCAATCCTCCTTGTGCTTCACAAAGTCGATCTACGGATGGTTTCCGTCGGGATCGCGCCGACACCCACGTCGATTCCATAGACTCGACTTTATCAATAAATTTGAGGCGATTCCCGAGAACCCGATCCGGACTTTGCGGATCGATCTCCAGACTCCTCGTCTTCTACCTTTCTTGTGACCACCCAATAAGCCGGGATCACCTTTGTCCCACTTTCGCCGTTGTGAATGGAAGTCGATTACAGTCCACATCTCTTTCCATTCACAACATGCTGGGGTTGACCTTAATTCCAGCTTCATCATGACAGCTGAACAATTTCGCAAGTGGTCTGATCAGGACTCTCTCATTCTGCAGATAGAAGACAAGCCAAGCCCTGGATTCTCCTCCGGAATTCATTTCTTCTGACTCAGACCCTGATATGGCTCCTCAAGGAAAGGGCAAGGGTCAGCAGCCACCCCAACCAGAAGGACAGTTGCCAGATCAGAATCAAGTCAATGCACAACTGTTGGCATCTATCCAGGCAATCCAACAGCAGCTGACAGAGCAAGCCCTAGCACAGACAGCTTTTCAGGATATGTTGAATGATGTGATGAACAGAGCCGAGGGAGGAGGAGGTATAAGAGGAGGAGGAGGTGGAGGTGATGACGAAGAGCCAGAAATACCACCACCCAAGCCTACACTGAAAGAGATATATAATCCTGGAGACATCCAGATGATCGAGTGGATCGTCATTCCACCAGTGCACGCTCACTTTGAGCTGAAACCCAGTTCCTTGCTCTTCTTCCAGCTTTCCATGGAAACACCAGTGAAGAATCGTACATCCACCTGCAGCAGTTCTCACGCATCTGCCGCACTACACACTACCCCAATGTCCCTTTGGACATTGTCAAAATGATGGCATTCCCTTTCAACTTACAAGATAAGGCCCTTTACTGGGTCAACCATCTGGGGAAGGTTGTGACAACCTGGGAGGAACTGAAGTTAGCTTTCCTGCATAATTTTTACCCTCTCGGTCGGCTCAACCAGATGCGAGCCCGAATCAGCAACTTCTCCCAAGGAGCCCACGAGTCCGTACATGAAGCATGGGAGAGGTTCACTGATCTGCAGGAGAAATGTCCCCATCATGAGATCCCAAAGACCAGTTTGGTCCAACACTTCCTTGGGGGACTGAACATCGAGAGCCAAAGGCTCGTTGACCAGAATGTGAGGGTTCGCACTTCAACAAGGATGAAGACGTGGTCTAGCAGATATTCGAAGAAATGGCCGAAGGAGAGGCCGCCCTCTCTTCATCCAAAGCATACCAGAAGCAGCCCCAGATCCTCTAGAAACAAGTATGCATGGCAGCGTCCCGCGAGGCGGAGAGAGATGAGAGCTACAACCTCAGTATCATCGGGGGCCATCTCTCGAAGGTTGATATCATTGAGAAGTGATCACAAGACCTTGAAAAACTTGTTGTGATCGAGAAGAGGATCCAAAATCTTAACAAGCTCGATCAGATCACCAAGCAGCTAGAACTGTTGGTGGGCACAATCAACTTTGTTCAGTCGGCAGCACCATCAGACGCTCCAGCTGAGAGGAAGGACGAGCAACCACCGCCACATCAGCCTCAGCCGAGCCAGTAGCCACTGGCAGTCCAGCACGTGTACTACGTGCAGGCGCCCGACCAGGGCCAGCTGCAGTAGTTAGATGGTTGTGTACCAACCAGAGTTTATATCAGGATCAGATCCAGTCTTCCCACCACCACCCTTGATTCAGGAAGTGAACGAGGTATGGAGTAACGAAGCACAGCCGACCCGTCCTATGGGACACCCTCAGGGTCAGCTACCAGCCAACCGGCAATACCACCAATCTCAGGGTGGTCGTTTTGGGCAATCCTCACAGCCGCCGCAACAGTATCATCGGCCTCCTCCGTATGCAAATCAATGGAGGCAGAATTAACAATATCATGAGATGCAATACCGCCACCCACAGCCTTTTCATCAGTATGCGCCTGCTCCACCTCAGTAGTACCAACAATATCCTCCTCCCTCTTATCAGCAGCTTCAGCTTCCTGCACCACCGCAGCACCATCAACAACAACCTCAGCACCCACACATGCAACATCAGCGTGGTCTGCACGCTGGATCCACTGAGGTAACTCCTGTGAACCCGACCATGGATTGCTTGGCCCAACTCGTCAAAGGGCTGGCAGATATGACCAAGAGGCTCGACGACCACTATTCCAGCTCAGGTCGAGGTCAACCCCAATAACTTTAAGAAGAAGGAACAGGTAGAATGTGATGTCCTGTCTGTGTCTATAGAGTCAGAAAACGATATTATTGTTTGCTCTAATGATGTCACTCTCAGGAGCGGTAGGGCCTTGCCTCTACCTGCCATCAAGATTGGGGCGAATAAAGAAACAGGTGGATCGTCATCTTCTGCATCAATCGAACCAGCTACAGGGGCGGGTGAGGAGGAAGAAGAAGGAGAAGCCATTCCAGCCATCGTGCAGTATCAACATCCTCAGCCAAAAATACAAAAAAATCAGCAAAATCAAAAATAACAAAAAGAAGCTTGCAGCCGAAGCAAAGCCGCGCCAGCCTCGGAGGAGCCGCCAGCAGCAGCCGATCCCTCGCCAACCAACGGAGCAGACACTCTACTTTTTGCTTGCCCATCAGCACCAGCATGTCAGGATCCAATTTGTACTCCTTTTTGTAGTCCGGATGTACAACAATGTGTGGGCGATAATTCTGATATAAACAAGAACTCTATTTTACTTTCTAGTGATGTAAATATTCCTTTTCCTAATGCAATTGAAAAATCTAAAAAAATTGCAAAAAGAAAAAGTGCATTGTTTGATCCTGGAGTTGTGGAAATAATAGACAACTTAACTGTTGAGATTCCCTTACTGAAGGCCGTGGAGTACATGCCAGCTGTTAAGAAAGGTCTGAAAGAGGTATGTACCAGCAAGCGTCGCCCATCAAGAAAGAACAGACGCCAGCAAGTTGAGAAGCACGTCCTCACCTTGACCATGGTAGCAGCCATCAGTAACCTCCCACAGAAAAAGCAGGACAATGGAGCACATCTTATTAGTTGTGAAATTTTTGATCAGGTCTTTGAGCACAGTCTCCTTGACAGCGTATCTTCCGTCAACCTTTTGCCGGCATCAATAACGTAAGAATTTAGGCCGGGTCCGCTCAAACAGACAAGAATGATCCTTCATTCGCTGACCGATCCATCAAGCGACCCAGAGGTTTGTTGGAAGACGTTGTAGTGAAGGTGCGGGAGATGCAATTCCTTGTTGATTTTGTAGTCCTTACTATGGACTCAACCACACCCTTACTCCAGACCCCTATCATCCTCGGCCGACCATTCTTACGTACATCAAGTGTTGTGGTTGATTACGGGTCCGACAAGATCACTTTCATCTCAAACAACAAGCAGATCACTATAGACATGATCAGAGAGCCGAACGCCATGACTGATGAGAGCCATGCAGTATCAGAAGAAGACTGTGACTTTATTGTTGAAATCAGAGACTTATTGTTGTCATTGAATGATCCATGGACCCAAGAATCCTCACTCTGGAGGAGAACTTGGAAAGCACAGTTGACCTATGCTCTGATGATTCTTGGGAGACAGATTCGCTGATGCTGGAACAATTAGGTGACTTCAAGAATTCACTCCAGACCGAACACAATGAGCCTAGTGCAGAACCATTCGGCACCTCACCAGGATCTCAACAGAATGCTGAGGATGGTAGCTCCATCAAAGAAGTACATCCTATCATCAGTATAGTGTCTGAAGTGACCAACAAGTTGGACAGATCAAAACCAGAACTCAAGCCACTTCCTGCAGGCCTGAAGTATGCTTTCCTTGTGGGTGAAGAACACATGTATCCGGTCATCATCAGCAGCAGGCTGAACCCGGATTAGGAATCTTGTCTTCTCGAGGTTCTAGAAAAGAACCGCAAGGCACTTGGTTGGTGCGTATCAGATCTCCGTGGGATAAATCCAGCATTGTGTTCACACCACATTTATCTAGAAGAAGATGCTAAGCCGTCCCGTGAATTCCAAAGAAGGTTGAATCCAAACCTCCGGGACATCGTCATGAAAGAAATAACGAAATGGTGCGACGCAGGCTTCATCTATCCCATCTCCGATTCAAAATGGGTAAGCCCACTGCATGTAGTTCCAAAGAAATTCGGGCTTACCGTGGTTACCAATGACAAAGGAGAGGAAATATCCACTCGGGTACCAACATCCTGGCGGGTGTGTGTTGACTACCGCCGTCTTAATGCAGCAACTAAGAAGGACCACTTCTCCTTGCCATTCATTGATCAAGTTCTGGAAAGACTAGCAGGCAAGGAGTTCTTCTACTTTTTGGATGGGTATTCTAGGTACAACCAGGTGGCAATCACTCCCGAAGATCAAGAGAAGACTACCTTCACTTGCCCGTTCAGCACCTATGCCTTCAAGAGAATGCCCTTTGGATTATGTAATGCACATGCAACATTCCAAAGATGCATGCTAGCAGTCTTCGCTGAGATGGTAGGCAGTTTTCTCGAGGTGTTCATGGACGACTTCTCTGTCTATGGTAATAGCTTTGATTCTTGTCTTGGGCACCTAGACAGAGTGTTACAGAAATGTCGTGAAGTCAATCTGGTACTCTCATGGAAAAAGAGCCACTTCATGGTCACCGAAGGCATTGTACTGGGTCACATCGTTTCCAAACGTGGCATGGAAGTTGACCCAGCAAAGGTGGATGTTATCGCCAATTTAGAGCCACCTCAGTCAGTGAAGAATATCAGGTCATTCCTGGGGCATTTGGGATTTTACAGACGATTCATCAAGGATTTTAGCCGCATCGCCCGACCTTTAACAGAACTTGTATGCAAGAAAACCGAGTTCAATGTAGATCAACATGTTCTCCTTGCTTTCAATCAGCTGAAGGAGCTTATCTCTCAGGCTCCAGTCCTACAGCCGCTGGACTGGTCTCTTCCCTTTGAGATCATGACAGATGCGTCAGACTTTGTGGTCGGGGTTATTCTTGGACAGAGGAAAGAAAAGGCGCCCTATGCCATTCATTATGCCAGCAAAACATTAGATGAGGTGTAAAGAAATTACACTGTGACAGAGAAAGAGTTGCTGGCGGTGGTTTTCACCCTCGAGAAGTTCGGATCCTATTTGCTTGGATCAAAAGTCACTATTTTTACAGACCACTCTGCTATCCGGTACCTACAGCAGAAGAAGGATGCCAAGCTGAGACTGATTCGATGGATCCTTCGCCTCCAGGAATTTTACTTGGAAATTAAGGACAAGCCTGGAGTTCAGAATGTGGTAGCAGACCATATCTCCATAATTGAGCAGCATGACCCTCCCCTGAACAGTGCACCTATCACAGAAACCTTTTCTGACGAATCAATCTTAGCAGTGGATTCTCTTCCTTGGTATGCTGATATAGTCAATTACCTCGCCTCAGGGGTAATACCATCGGATTGGACGAAGAATCAAAAGAATAAATTCATGTCGACCATCTGTTTCTATCAATGGGAAGATCCTCTTTTATTTAGGGAAGGAGCGGATTGCATTTGGCGCAGGTGCATCCCTCAGGATGAGCATTATAGTGTCCTCGAGCATTGTCACTTGCTCGAATCTGGTGGACATCACTCTGGAGACCGTACGGCAGCCAAAGTACTTCAGTGTGGATTCTGGTGGCCCACACTATTCAAGGATGCAGCAGAATTTGTCAAACGATGCATTGATTGTCAGAGATTGAAGGGTACACTCACTGCCAAAGATTCGATGCCCTGGAAAATCATTCATATAGCAGATGTTTTCGATGCATGGGGCATTGACTTCATGGGACCTTTCCCTAACAGTCAAGGTTTTGAGCACATCCTTCTTGTCGTCGATTACGTGAGTCGTTGGGTTGAAGCTATTCCCGCTCGAGCCGCTGATAGTCGGACAGTGTGCCGATTCTTGAAAGATAACATCATTGCGCGGTTTGGGATTCCGAAGATTCTCATATCAGATGGGGGTAGCCATTTAATTAACAAAGAGGTCAAGAAACTAACGAAGGAGTACGGCATCGACCATCGTGTTGCATCTCCTTACCATCCTCAGACCAATGGTATGGCCAAATTATCGAATAGAGAAATTAAGACGATCTTGCAGAAACTTGTACGACCGGACAGAAAGAACTGGTCTCAACTCTTGGACTCAGTTCTCTGGGCTTACAGAACCGCCTACAAGTCTCCCTTGGGCATGTCGCCCTATCGTCTTGTATATGGGAAGCCATGCCATTTGCCCGTAGAATTAATTCACAAGTCTTTATGGGCAATTAACATGTGCAATTTGGACTCACGAAAAAGTGGTCAGAAAAGAAAGGATGATCTGAACAGACTCTTGGAGTTCCGAAACTATGCATATGATAACACATTGATGTACAAGGAGAAGGTGAAATGCTGGCATGACCGGCACATCAGACGAAAGACCTTTGAAATTGGACAGAAAGTGTGGTTATTTGATGCAAAGTTGTGGATCTTCCCAGGCAAATTAAAGAGTAAGTGGACAGGGCCATTCCGAGTTTGTGAAGTGCATGACAATGGAAGTATTGCCATATCAGAATTGTCTCCTGACGCACAACCATTCGTCGTCAACGGTCAACTCCTGAAGCCTTACCTCGAACCAGATACATTCTTGGCTATTGTCGACTCCATCCAGCTTCTGCACCATGATGACATATCCACAATAGTGACAACATCAGAAGATTCAGACGCTGCACCGCAAAAACTGTTTATCTGATTTTCTTATTTTCTTCTTTTTCGCTTCTATCTTCGTTTTTGTATCAAAAGGTGCTGCCCCTTTTTGTCAGTCTTCTATACTTAGGACGCACTTTGTCTTAAGTATAGGGGAGTATGCATCTCGAGTTCTTTTATTCTTTGATCCTCTCCATTATCTCCTCTTCCTGTCTATACTTAGGAATATCTTACCCTAAGTATAGGGGGAGACAATCTGAGTACGATCTGTTTATTCCCACCCTTGACCCTCCCTGCGTTGTGTACAGTCTGCTATACTTAGGATTACTTGATCCCATATATAGGGGGGACGGTCAACTTCTCATTCATTCATTCCTTATTTGTGTATTCTTTAGACTTGTCTATACTCGGTACGAGTTATGTCTTCTCTTTTCTCTTCGATCTATGAGGACATAGCTTAAGCTAAGTATAGGGGGTCGTATATACCATGTATATACTATAAGCCATAACTCATACTGTAAATAAACTACTACTTCAAGTTAAAAAGTGATGCTAAAAGTATTGCCATTACAATAATAGAAGATGATTGTGAGCTCCTCAGATTCTTTTTGCCCATACTGATTAATAAATCAGGAAAAATGCTTTGTACAAGATGATCTCATTGTGAAATCTTTTGAAAAGTGTTTGAGAAATATGGTGTACAGAGTATTCAACCTTTGTAAATAGTTTTGTTTGCGAAAATTTATTTTCTTTGCGTGAAATAAAAATGTGTGAAAAATGGTTTACAAATGGTTGGAAAATTGGTTGTGAAATTATTTTTGAAAAATCTATCTATATTGTTCGAAAAACCTTTGCAAAATCATTTCCAAATGTGTGTACAGTTTTGTAAAAATATTTTGGACTATAGTCTTCAAAATCTTTTGAAAATGATTCTCAAATAAGTCTGAGGAGTATACACAAAAATCTCTCATACAAAAATAAGCAAATAAAACTTGTAAGAGCCTAAACCAAGTTGTACATAAATTATAATTTTTCTTTGTATATACTGATTAATAAATCAGGTTAAATACCTTTACAGTATGATTTGAAAAATAGTGTGAACTGTTTGGAAAACTTGCTGTGAAATATTTTCAACCTGTGTAAAATTATTTTGTTTGAAAACTTTTCTTCTTCATGTGAAACAAAGAATTTGGAAACCTATGTGCAAATATTTTGAAAAATGATTGTAAAAACTATTGTGGAAAATGTATATACATTGTGTGACAAAATCTGTGCAAAATAGTTTTCATATGCTTGTAAAAGCTTGCAAAAATTATCGTGTACTATAGTTTTGAAAATATTTTCAAATAAAAAAATAATAAATAACAAAAATAAAAATAAAACTAAGAAATAACTAAATAAAAACGGGCAGATTTGTGAAGCCTTTAAGTAAAAAGTCTTTGTTAATTGTATGCATATATGTACTTGTAACAAACAGGATAACACTTGTAAATTCTTTAAAGATCTTTAACCTTGTAAAATAAAGCGGCACGCCCGTGAATAGTTGTACATACTTTGTGTATGCTTAAATTATTTTTCTTTTTAAAAATTCTTTGTGTAGAAAGTTTCTTTGATTTTTAAATTCATTGTGAAAAATTGCATCATTCATTGTGTATAGCATGTGCAATCATTCATATTCTTTTTGAGTGAACTTGATGATTGAACTAGTCTAATAAAGTCTGAAATTGGAGCTTGGTTGGACCTTACCGCACCTAACTGCACTGGAACCTTATGGGAACTAGGTTTAAGGTACTTCAGGTCTATTTAGACTTAATTCTTTGAGAAATCAGGGCTGGGTTCAAGTCACCTCAACTGACTAACTAGAACTTTCCGAGACACACGCATGACTCTTGTCGGTCGTGACCTAACTTGGATACTTGCACCTTTCACTTGGCTCAACTCAGTTGGAGTGGTGAGGGGGTTGGATTTGCCAGTCTGAGACGCACACGAGTGGAAACATTCGTCCTCGTCTAGGGAGGGAGTGCACCCCAACCTGGTCCAGTTTCAATGAAGTCAAATGACAGGAGAGCGAGGGTTGCGATAAAGCTTCAAAAGAGGGATAGTCTTCTGGCTCAAGAGGAAAAAGTCCTTATGTAAATGCTGCTGTGAATAGTATTCCGAAAAAAAATGGACAGGCTTGAAAATAAAAATAAAAGTGCCTGTCAAAGCATGTATATATGTTGTACAGAAAATAAACAAGCTTGAGCATCAAAGTTATACAATGTGAGCGTGCAGCTGGATGACTTGACTACACTGGTCTTGCATCCCAGGATAGGTAGCTACACTGGCTACCGTCCATTCTTTTCCCCTCCTCCTCCTCTTGAGTTGGATGCCACTTGAACTTAGAAGGGAATACCCCGCTCCTCGATGGTAGAGGGCTGGATTGGGGAATCATTGGGTTGTCATTCTAGAGAAGTCAGTTCCTTTGTCATTTCAGTTGGGGAGAGCCACCGCCACTTACACTGTACAAGTCAGCTTCATAGTCATAAGGGTTTGCGTATGGCATAGGCCAGTTCTGACCAGGCTATTGAGGTGGGTTGAACCGAGTTCTGTGACTCTTGAAGGTTGTAGTGTTTTAAAGCTGGTTCCCGACAAGGTTCTACACACATCCACACCCAAGATCTGACAGAAGCTCCAAATTCTGATTTTGCAAGGACATATATTGCATAGAAAGCACCCCTATCACTCTATCTTTTTCATTCTTCTTTTTCTTTTCTTCTTATTATTTAGTCTTTTTGTACTTATTGCATAAGTATTTGCTAGGGACTAGCAAAGGCAAGTATAGGGGGTGATGAATCTCCATTTCAACACCTTTATTCTATCATTTTGGCCTTGAAAATCCTAGCTAATGCATGTAAATAGCATCAATTTGTCTATAATAGCATTCATTAATTACTGTATTTATTGCACATAAAATAATGTCTTAATGCCAAAATTATAGAATAAAGAGAAGAAAAGAAAAAGAAATAAAATATTGCAAATATTTTATGACCCTAACCCCGAGATCAAGTCCAGAATGGAATTGGTCGACAAGGAATAAAGTAGGGGGAGATAAGGGCCAATAATACAATAAATACCTCATTTATTTATTCATTCATTTATGCACTTTTGACACCTAGTTTGTATATAATTATTATTCCTCAAATAAAGGAATTGTGTACATGAAAGTTGTAGATAATAATGTAAATAAAAACACAAAATTGAGTTTGTACAAAAATGATACACAGTGTACATTTTATACACAGAATAAAAAACCAGACTCTCAACTTCACAGACCCATATCTTGCAAATAAATACTCAAAATCCATCAAAATCACCTTTAATTGTAAATAGCTTTGCAAGAACTATTTAATAAAATTGGTTTCATAATTTTTGGAGTTCATCTGTGAAAGTTAGGTTTTTGGCCCTCAATGTACAATCTACCTGATTAAAATATTAAATTTATTCATTATTCATTATTTTTACAAACTTATATTTTTAGAATTTTGTAAATAATATGTATAATACATGTACATATTGAAATTAAAATAAAACCAAAAATAATTCATAAAATAAAATAAGTCTATGGAATACATAGACCAAGAATACCTAGATTACCTATGTACAGAAATAAAAAGGAACTACATTCTTTAATTATTTTATTCTTCCATATTTTTATTAAATTATAAATATTATTTATAATATATTAACAATGTATCCAAAATAAAATCCAATAAAATTCATTAAATAAATAAAATGTATAGAGAATACATGTAAAATACCTATAAGGATACCTACATAATATATATATATATATCCATTTATTTAAATATGTACATAAACTCATAAAAATTAAATAAAAATATATTTACACTCACAAAAATAAGTTATAAATTTATAAAATAAGAAAGAAAAATAATGAAATAAAAATATACAAAATAAAAAAAATAAAATACATGTAAATATACCTATAAATACATCATTAAAATAAACCCCTAAAAATACATCAAAAAAATAAATAAAAATCATAAATAAGTACTACATTATTTAATAAACATTTTCTATTTTATAAGTAAAAATAAATAAAGTCATTTATTATATTTAAAAAATCGATCAAAATAAGGATGAGGTGGACCAATCAGGTTTCATTGACCGCCCGGTCAACTCCTTTGCCCCCCCAGCCGCCTGGTGTCAAAGGTTATTTCGGCCCGTCTTCTTCGACTTTCCTCTTCTGATCCTTTGACTCCCAGGCGAAGATTCCTTCATGAAAAAGCTCGATCTAGGCTCCAATCTTCATGCCAGTGTCCTAGATCCAGCCTCGGACCGGCCGATTCTTCGTGGCACCCCGGTCAATAAGGGTGCGTCACCATAGATATAAATAAAATCCTCGACCTCCTCCTCCATTTTGGTCTCCCTTCGGTCGCCTTCCACCCTTGTTTCCAGTCTCTAAAGGATCCTCGTGTCAGGGGGGTTCTCCTGGAAGCTTCAGCCGGTCGGAGGAGTTAAGGGAAGCACCCACGGCCGCCGCTCGCCGGAGGTCCTGCTCCCTGGTCGACCACCAAGTATAAGAGCTGCATTTATCTTGTTTTGTAGCTTAGTTTTCGTTTTTAGTCTTTAATCCAGTAGTTAGAGTAATCAGTAGGACCGTAGGTGCTCGATTAGGCCCAGATCGAAGTTCGCCGGAGTTCAGCTCCAGCGAACCTCTCTACCCTGATCTACGCACGATACGACCCTCGCTTCACCTCCACTTCATCCACCTACGCGTTCTACGCTTAACCCACTCATCAGATCAACCAGAGCCTCTCCAGCTCTGCGATTCGAGGTCCAACTCCTCCGCTTCGCCGGACCTCGCCACCCACGTTCATCTTCCACTTTTGACGCTTTAACCCCTGGTCGAGGAAGACCCCCTCGAGCCCCTCATGCTTTTGGTGCAGGTTAGAAGCTTATTGGAGCCCCCTGGAGCTCAATTCGATCACCTGCAAGGTTCCAGGACCCTCATGCTTCCTCGAGCACGCTGGACCAATCTAGGGGGTCCTGGACCTTCTGGAGTACCTCGGACGCTGCGGACCACTTCGCCAGATGTCGAGAGCCCATTGCCATCACCCACGAGCGTCTGGAGGCAGAAGAATCAAGGATTGAAGTCAGGGAAGCCAGTCGTTCTTCCCTGCTCTTCGCGAAGAGCAGCTACCGTCGGATGGAGGAGGCGGCCCCAGGTCATATCTTGGCCGTCCAATCAGCAATCACCTTGGACGTCCGATCGAGCATCAGATACAATCTCGACTGAAGATCGGCAAAGGGGTATCGGGCTTCGAGAGCTTGCCACGTGGATAAGTGGTGCGCGGATCACCGTCCATCAACGCGCATATGGGGGTAATTTACACTGAGCCCCCTCGTATTTTTTGTAATTAATTTTTAATACTACAAATAAATTATAACGTTGTAAATAATTTGTAAATTTTGCAAAAAGGCCCCCATATTTCTCGTAATTACATTTTGGTCCTTTCACGCCTCACGTGCAGTCTCACGTGAGGCGCGTGAAAATTGCATTGAGCCCCTGGCGACTTTTTGTAATTATTAAATAGTCAAAAACATTAAATAAATGTTTATTTCAGTTGGTGTATTTGCACTATGCCCCCTGTGCCCCTGCTAGGCTGAATTATTTTTACTTGCTTCATATAGTTATTAAAAATGCCTAGCTAGCTCCTAAAAATTCACAACAATTAGGGTAAATGACTTGTAGCTTGTAGATGCATGCTGTATTTTTGTTTGGAATTTTTGAGCATTTTATCCATTTATTAAAAATGAAAAAGGAGCTATTTTAGCACTGTTTAAATGAGAAAATACAAAAAATTATAAAATGTTTTTGAAAAATGACAAAAAATTTATATATGATATATCTATATATTTATTGAGTCCAGAAAGTGAAAAACCCTAAAAACCAGAACAAGAAAAAAATAAAAAATTAAAAAATTAAAAAACTCCAAAATTAGACAAAAATATGAAAATGCAACAAAAATTCCAAAAATATATTTTCCTATGCTATAATTATCTATATATTATTATTTATGTATTCAAATTAATTTGGGAAATTTTGAGGATTATCCTATATTTTTAAAACCCAAATGATGTTCGGCCTAGTTAATTAGTCCCATATTAGGGGCATTTTTAGATTTAAAAATACACAAAAATAGTAAAATTCCAGAAAAATAACCAAAAAAGTTAGAAAAGTAGAAAAAACCTAAAAATATTATATTAGGTATATAATGAGTACATATATGTATGTATGTATCCATATATTATATTTTCTCTCTCTTCTTTTATATATCTCTATATATAAATATATATCTATATTATATAATTAAAATATATAAAAAGAAAACAAAAAATATAAAAATATAAAAACAATATAAAAATTTTAAAAACAAAATATAAAATAAAAAATATAAAACCCCAAAAACCCACAAAAATAGGATTCATTAAAAGATGACCTGGATGTACATTTACACCGTAGGCTACCCAATTTTTATTGCTCTCTATGGTTTGACCTCTACATGCTTTTACACTATGCATTTTATGGTAGAGTTAATAAATGTTAATTCACAATTTTGGGACTTAATTGACTTATTCTATAATGTGGGTTAATCTCTGATCATCCGAGGATTTTAAGTGATCAATTCAGCGACTAGATTTCTCGCCTTGTGAGACTTCTGGACCCTCGATTTTTCCCAGTTATCAAATATCAAGAAATTGGAAAAGAGTACACATTACTTACAAATTTTTAGTAACATTTCAGGAAGATACTTGCTTCAATACTATTTTATATCCGTGAATAGTAAGAATTGTAAAAAGAAAAGTAACTCAGCAATATACTCACTTTCAGTAAGAATCATTCAAAGACAAGAAACTTGTAATGAATTGTTAGTAACTTTTGTTATATGACAAGTAATTTGTAATGAATTATATTTATAATAGTAATTCAATATGAAGAATATGTAATTTGATGAGCTACTTAAGTAACTTACTGAATTGAGATCAGTAAGATAGATTTCGGAATTCATTTAAGTAAGAATTCACTATTTCGAAAGTAAGTAGATTCATTTTTGCTCAAAAAAGCAGTAACTTTTATTTCTATATAAGTAACTAATTGCAAAGTACAAGTAAATATTTAAGTTACTTATGTAACTTGTAGAATTTTTATCAATGATAATAAATGTAATAGCAGTGACTCTATATATCTTCAAAGTAACACATTACAAGTAACAATTCTGTTAGTAATAGTAATATAAAATATCTTATAAGTAAATTAAGTAAATATATTAGTAACTCAGTATATCTTCAAAGTAACACATAAAAGTAATAATTATGTTAGCATTAGTAACATAAAATATCTTATAAGTAAATTACTTAAATACATCAGTAACTCAATATATTTTCAAAGTAACGCATGAAAAATAACAACTGTATTTATTGTAACTTTTTATTATATGAAATCAAAATACATTCGATAAAAAATCAATTAGGACTACAAAATCATGTATCAAAATGAATAAAAACGATATTATGAATACCACTTTCTCATATTTCAATCATACTTCTCGAATAAATATTGCTTATGATAAAAAATATGCAGTATTTGTAATTGCTTCTGAAATATGTCGATTACAATCCATTCGTGAATTATCCATGAACGAAACCTAATAAAAAATATTAGCAAAGAAAAAATAACAATTAAAACATAGGATCAATGAAAATATAAAATCAATATATGAAATACAATACCTTTGGCGAGCAAAAGTTTTATGCAACTACAACATGCTCAGATCGTCTCACGAGATCTATAGTCACGCGTTGCAAATGTCCATATCAATCACCCAACCAAACAATCAAAATATTATCATAAACGCATACTATTTTTGGAAAGCTTTAAAAGTCCTTTTTAATTTTTGAACCATTATTGTTACGGGTTCCTAAAATCGGGGGATTAAAAATGCAAATCCAATGGCTGAGATGATGGGCCCATATCATCTCTAATGGGCACATGGCCTCTGGATAAAAATCCTATATATATATATATATATATATATGAGCACTTGAATTGATGTGTTACCTTTTCTTGATTATGGAAATGTGTCATCTTAGACCATTGGATGATGAGTGTACGTATGAGATTGAAACTACCAGGTGGTTTTTGTGCCAACTAGCATTCCAAAAATGGAGGACAGATTAAATTAGTGATAATTTAGTAAAATACACGTCCTTGAATATTCTATATTTAGGTATACATTGAAGAATGACGTTGCATTCTCCATAAATATGGTGGAATAAAGGCTCTCATTTTGAAATAACTGCTATTAATTTACAAATGATTGAGATATTTTACAATTTCATATTATAAGTTACAAAAGTATAACAATTGATGTTCGTAAAAGAAACCCAATTCTGACAAAAAATTGTGTTTTTTTGTACCCGTGTTTCCTAAAATATAAGGTGCTTTGATCATGTGCTAATCAATTAATATACACACGGTGAGCATTCCTTTTGTAAAATGCATTTGATTTATTTTGAAAATAATCATCCAACATTCTGTTGAAGCAATGTTTGTAAAATGTAACATTTTTTGTAAATTTCAGTCTTTTTTTAAATTATTTTTTATTTATTTTGAAAATTTTCGTAGTCTCTTTTGAGAACATTCTGTTAGAGCAATGTTTGAAAATTGTGATACTTTTTCATAAAATTTATTTTTTTGTAAAATTCATGTGATTTTGGTCAAGTAAATTGCGTAGTATTAATGTACAAATTGTTTTATATGTCCATCTGATGTGTTTCTCAATGTCGTAAGTCCTTCAAAATTCATCATCCATTGTAAATTTTGTGTATATTTTGTAAAATCCACGTTCTCATTGTAAAATGTATATGCTGATCTGTAAAATAAAAAACTAATCAGTAATATGCATTGGACACATGTAAATAACTGTAGGAAAATGTCAGACAATTGTATAATAACTGAGGTAAATGCAAAACATACTTTACAACTGTAAAATATGTTAATGAAATGATGTAGTTATATACTGCGAGTCTTCATTTTGGGAGAGTGTTGATCATGGGTTTAAGTGAACGTAAAATTTTGTGAAAGAATGCAAAATAAAGCAAATGAAAGTGAAATATCTACTATTTGTTTAACATTGATGTCACATAAACATAAACTTTGTAAAAGAATGTAACATGGATATTCAGATTTAGTCCAAAAAATGCATATATCAGGAACACGTATAGCAGAAATGAAAGATTAAAAGTAGCATAAATGAAATAAAAAATAACATATTTTTTAGATGCATTACATATCTAGATATCAAATCATAAATGAATTCAGAAGAATGCATTCATTCTAATCTTGATATCCGCATTCATTCGTTAATATCTAAACATAAACACATTACGCGGCATATAAATGAATGACAAAAACGTATCAGATCAATTAAAATGAATCTGGACTGAATCAGAGTAAACTTTTAATAAAAATCATGATAGAAACAAAAATATATGAATGATTTTGTAAAAAAATGATGTGTACCTCTATAATATCAAGATCAAGCGGGGATGTTGGACGTGTCATCGATGCTTGGACAAAGAAACGGGAACATCTCTTGAAAATCATCAGAAGAACGGAGACATATATTTTCGATAAAAAATAACATCGATTGTGAGAGCTGTTATTTTTAGTATGATTGTTTTTGGTATTTAATTGAATGTGCTATTATAGAGCGTGGAATCCGAGATTCAAATTGAAAGAGAGATTCCGATCAGATAATTATACAACGTATTTTCTAAATATAGAATTATGATTTATCTCGAATGGTGTTTTTGGTGAAATATGATGGTTTTAATGGCCACCGTAGATGACCATTTGTGTGGTGTCGCACGGTGAATGAGGAAAGGTGACACCTCAATTCAAGTTTTTTCTATTTATATATAAGTAAAATGTGGTTGCTCCCTGGGAGAGCCAACAGGCTGCTCTCACCCCCATTTTTCCCCCATTTTTATTTTTTTTTAGAAAATAAAAATATATTGTCATAATTATATCCCCCTAATATGTCATTCAAATTTTGTCAAAAATAGAGACTCCTATGCCCTCCATCCAAAACAAGTCAATTAAAGTATTTCTAAGATTGTTAAAATTACATGTTCTAGATGGATGGCATAGGAGTCTCTGTTTCTGATAAAATTTGAATGGCATATTAGAGGGATATACTGATGACAATATGTATTTTTATTTTCCAAAAAAACAAAAATGGGGAAAAATGGGGGTGAGAGCAACCACATTTTACTATATTATATATATATATATATATATATATATATATATATATAAAGATCAATCCTTATAGCAAATGTAACCACAAAGACAATGGTGTTAATGTGGAAATCATAATAGGTATATATCACGACCAAAGTCCTTTAGACGTAAGATTTCTGATCGATCGAATCGATCAACTAATCTACTATCCTAGTTATTTCCACACGGATAACTCAACTACTTACAAGTTTATTGGACCTCACACCAACTTGGATCATATACCAAGTTCTTTGCATTCCTTGGATGATACACATCAAGGATTGCATCACAATAATAATGTAAAGTTTAAAACAAAATCTATGAAACCTCAAATAAAATATTCAACAAGGAATAAGGTTAAGAGATTCACACTATAGATGAATATAGAAACTGCAAAATATGTAGAATGATGCACTCAAGATTGACATATTGAGGAGAGAACGAGCAAATCATCCTAGAATGGATCTTCCAGAGAGAGACGTGTAGGAAAAATTTGTGTATGCTTTCAATTTTTTCAAAATAATAGGAGTATTATGTATTATTGAGGCATCAAATTCAACATAGTAGAAGTATGTTAAGAAAAATACCATGACTACAAAATTAAAATGAATATCCTCAATAGAATAATAAATCATCCAGAATATCAAAGAGAATTATTATGTAGATATTTATCAAGTGAGTCAATGGACTGAAAATTCAAATTAGATAATTTGGTTGTCCGTTGGTTGATCATTCAAAGTCAAGTAGTCGACCAAATTGATTGATCAACTAAGTGGTTGTTGTAAGGTGATCAATTAGATAAAAGTAATTGATCTGAATTTAGACATTAAGCTTAAGTGATCTATCAAGTAAGGTGGACTGATGGATCAAAAAATAGCAAAGAATAAAAAGTGATCAATCTGATTATCAAAGGGTGATCGATCAATGGTTATTGATCGATCAGACAAACAAGGATGACCAATCAGCATGGCTTTGACATAAAATAAGATAATATTAGAGAAGGTTCCTGTGATGCATATATGTTTCATATGCATTTATATTGAGGCATTTTACATATGCATTTTACAAAAGTTTATTTTCTTCTTCTGTACATTATCCATGGCTTTCCATCCCCATTAAATTGAAGGTAAATTATAAAAATATGGCCCAAGTATGCATTGATTCCCAACTGGAGATTTTATTTTTCATATGTAACAAAGATAGACAACTAATGATATTTTTATTTGTTGTTATAATGGTAACTTATTGTATCGAATATTACTTGTTTCAAAATATTAAATTTAGCTGTATTATTTAACATCATAAAACGGAGATTTTTATAAAGATATTTTTGCTAATGTAATATTTGTAAGTGAAATCATATATTTATACATGTATTATTTGTAAAAATTATTTCCAAAAAATGGCAACTGAAATAATGAAACAACTAATAACGGACAAATAATATAGTCCCCCACCCCACTCCCATCCAATTATTTTAGGTTAAGGGACTTTATACAAAAACAGGTTATTCCTAGATAAGGGATTGCATTATAATTCAAACCAGGAAACAAAAGAGAGGAATAAAGCTTATATATTTTCCGGCATCCCACCTTCCTCAAGGAATTAATTAGACATTCTAATCTAATTCGGTTCAGAATCCCGTTGTGCAATTTGTTGGCACAACGCCGCCAGATTTCCCGCCTAAAGCCCCAATATAATAATTCAATACCTCTCATTTGCTCGTCTATATATATCCCTTTCCCACGCCCTCTTCATTCCACGCCCATTTCGCCGACCATGGTCCTACGAACCACGGCAATGGCGCATGCGGCTATTCTCCTTCTCCTTGTTCTTGCTATGCTGTCCATGACCTCCGCTAGGGAGGTGTCCGTCCTGAGGGATGGAACGCCAGGTAGGAGCAAGGAGGAGGTGCGGCATATCTACGAGGCGTGGTTGCTGGCTCATGGGAAGGTGTACAATGGCGTCGAAGAGAGTGATCGGAGGTTCCAGATCTTCAAGGACAATCTCAGATTCGTCGACGAGCACAACCGTCCGGAGAACGGCCACTCTTACGTGGTCGGACTGAATCGGTTTGCTGATCTGACGAACAAGGAGTTCCGGGAGAGGTATGTAGGGATGAAGAGAAGCGTGAAACGGCCTCGCCTAGGAGCGAGTAGCCGGAGATATGAGGTGATTGAGGGGAGAATTTGCCAGAAGCTGTTGATTGGAGGGAGAAGGGAGCTGTTGCTGCAGTCAAAGATCAGGGGAGCTGTGGTGAGTTCTTATTTTTCTAAATATTCTCCACCTCTGCTTCTTTCCGTCCCCTTAGTTTCTAAGAAGGAGCTGAATATTTTATAAGAATTGCTCAAACTACAGGAAGCTGCTGGGCCTTTTCTACAGTTGGAGCAGTGGAAGGGATCAACCAGATCGTCACCGGAAACTTGATCACCTTGTCAGAGCAGGAACTCGTGGATTGCGACACCGCCTACAACGAGGGCTGTAACGGCGGCCTCATGGACAATGCCTTCAAATTTATAATAAAAAACGGCGGCATCGATTCCGAGATTGATTATCCGTACACTGGACGCGATGGCCAGTGCGACGCTCGCAAGGTATTTGATCATCTGTGCTCCAACTCTAGTGATTCTGCTGTCGACTCGGGGATTGTGACCTCAACTTGCACTCCTTGTCTTGCAGAGAAACACGAAAGCGGTAACCATCGATTCATTTGAAGATGTCCCACAAAACAACGAGAAAGCCTTGCAGAAGGCCGTGGCAAACCAACCTGTCAGTGTCTCCATCGAAGCCGGAGGTCGTGCCTTCCAGTTGTACACGTCGGTAGGACACAATCCTGGAGTTCTCCGCAGATCTTTCATTTTCAGTACATAAATTTACGCTGCCGTCTCTTTTTCAGGGCATTTTTGATGGCAGATGTGGAACAGAGCTGGATCATGGAGTGGTAGCCGTCGGTTATGGCACAGAGAATGGTACAGATTACTGGATCGTGAGGAATAGTTGGGGATCTGCATGGGGTGAGGAAGGATACATAAGGATGAAGCGCAATGTTGCGACGCACACCGGAAAGTGCGGTATTGCTATCGAGGCTTCTTACCCTGTTAAGTATGGATCCGGCCCACCGGAGCCTTCCCCTTCACCCCCGACACCTGTGACGCCTCCTACGATTTGCGACGATTACTACTCTTGCCCCGGGAGCAGTAGCTGCTGTTGTGTTCATGGATTCAAGGATTATTGCTTTGCATGGGGATGTTGCCCCATGGAGGGAGCAACGTGCTGTAAAGATCACCGTAGTTGCTGCCCCCATGATTATCCAGTGTGCAACGTCAACACAGGCACTTGCTTGAAGGTATCTGAAGCTTCCTCCCATTTATGGTCTATCAATTAATGAATGGGTTGATACTTGATAGATTTAGTACCTGCTTCTTGGAACTGAAGCTCCTGATCTGAAATTATACTCGACTTACGTTACTCTGTCTTTTTAATAATGAACAGAGCAAGGATAATCCCCTTGGAGTAAAGATGCTTAAGCGCATTCTTGCGACACCACGTTCCGAGGCAAGAGCAGAGGCGTGAGCAGCTCCAAAACATCCAGATCGACGAGAAAACAACCCGGTTTTTTCTCCGCTGCACTTAAGAATTCAATTCCGATGTATACAAGGAGCTTCCTTTTCAAGAAAGTGAAGATCCTGCAATGGCCAATGTTTGATTGGGGAAAAAATTAATATATTTTATATTAGATTTCGTTTATGCGCATTGAAAATAAAACCGTAATAAATTATTAATAAAAAAATCAGCATTATAGAAAGCCCGAACAACAGCAAAAGGTAATGGCGCATAAGAAAAAATATATACTGCACATTTGATCCTCTTTTCGACCTCATATTCTTCGTAATTATCACCCGAAAGCTCCGTTCGAGGTTTGTGGTTACTCGATGCTCGGCGCAGTGGGACGGGCAGAGAAGAGTACCTCGTCTCACCCGTCGGTAGTGGCCTCCGATGGTCGATGGAGTAATTTGGGGAAGAGACACGGTCCTGGACACCCGGATGCGGAATCTGCAAGGGAAGGGGCCGCTCTTCAATTTGTTTGATTATGTGCTCTTATACTACTTGTTGGGAGCGGAAGCAGTATCAACTCTTCTCTGATACCAGTTGATGGGAACACGACCCACTGGTATCGTCTCTTCTCGGATACCGGATGTTGGAGATACGACCTCCACGGATACGGGAATAGATATAAATACGGACGCGGATGCGCAATCGATCACCATCGCAGAAGCACATGAAAACAAAAACAACCAAATATAACGATGATCGATCACCCTCGCAGCCACCGGATAAGAAAGATCACTAAAAGAAGAACGAGTACAACTCTCTCCGTCCCTCGCTCTCTCCCCCCCCCCCCTTCTCTAGGAGCTACATGGTTGTCATTGTGGTAGTGATGTTGAGGCAATGCCTCCTCCCCTCTCTTTGTATATCTCGAATACACCACCATATTCCTATTTCCAATAAGATTATAAATAGAATACAACTCAACTATTATTAAGATTAGGAGTCCAATCTCATTAAGAATCTCAATCCTAATATGACTCTAATCCTAACAGATTCGACTGCAGAAAGCATCAAAGTCAGCACTACATATCAATCGAAGCTGATTTCACAACAATGCTTCATCTGTTGGGAAGCTTTCTACCCATTCAGACGAACTCCATGAGATACCTACTTATTTTAACGGATAAAACTTCGCCCGAATTGATTGCGGTTAAAACCAAAGCGGTTGGGAATGTTCAACTTAGATCGACTTGGATTCAACACACTTGATCTTAGAAGACTTGGCAAAAAGTTTGCCTATGGTCTCTCTAGATCAAAATCACCTAAAATTCTCAGATATCAACGGAGGACAAACCTGCATTTCTAAGCTCTTAACAGCTACACCCAACACTCATTAAACATACTCCAAACAGAATCAAACAGATAAAAATCCATTGAAGTTGGAATATTACAAACTTTATTTAATCCACTGAATGAAAGGTCCTTGTGAAATGGGGGAATAGGACCTATTCTCAGATCAGACTGATCTGAGAGGAGAAGGTGTGGAGGAGATTATGGAGCAACGTGTATGCATGGGTGAGGTGAGTGGAGTGGGTTGATGCGTGCTTGTGGAATCGGAAGTGTGTGAAGTTGTGCACAGCAGAGAACAACAACGAGGACTCAGAGTAGAAGGGACAACAACAAGCAATCAAGGAGGGAAATTACTCTATAGAAGAGGAAAAAGAGTTAACTACTCTATGAGAACGATGAGAAGAAGGGAGTTGATTCGCTTAAAAGAGATGGATTATCAAAGCGGATCCTCTGTTGTAACTCTTGTTACAGAAGATCTGTTGTAATCTCAATTTTTGTGATTTCGTTTTTAAAATCTAACCTTAGAGATTGAATCCTATATTAATGATCTACAGTCATTTGCTATTTCATCTCAATGTTTAAAATCTGGTCAATATTTAAACAACTTAAATTCCATTTAAAAAGGACATGGATCTTCAATCATTAAGATAAGATAGCAAATGCCATCCTATTGAGCGAAATTCGGAGGATATGTAGAGTATTAATCTAAGCTTCAAAATATAAGGTTGGATTTTGGAATATAAATCACAAAAAAATTGAGATTACAACAGCTTTGCTGTAATGAGGGTTACACCAGAGAATCCGCTCTCATGGATTATTTCTTGATAGAGGACGGAAACTCGGAGGTTGAATGCTTAGGCAGAGGAAGACCGATCTTCGGGAGAATGTTGAAATGATGCTCCTTATCGACATTGGGTCGGGGCAGAAGAGGGTTAGCATGTTTTTTATGGTTTCCATCCACCTTTGATGGTCAAATAAGGGAAGTTGACTATATGGTCTATAGTGCAAGGGTTAGCATGTTTACGTGGGATCATGTGATAATTATAAACAATACATGGTTGAGAAAGTAATTTAATAAGATTTTAGATCGCATGGTGTAAAATTCCTTTTTTATTATAGAATAAGATTTTTTTGACTTAAATCATGCGATTAATTTATTTTGACTTAAAAGCATATTATTTCTAATTTTATTAATACTTTTTATCAAATTGCGTCATTTCTAAAATTGAGTAATCCAATCCAAAGTCGAAACAACATCGAAGTATAATTTAAAACTAATTAGAAGCGTAATTAAGTCCTGATCAAATATCTAGAGGTAATAACATATTAAAAATGGATCTATTAGTTCAAATACTACATTTACGGATAGACATATTTGAACAGCGGAAGGAAAAAATAATTAAGATCTTAGTGTACACTAATAGCACAACCACATATTTAATGAACAATCTCACTTCATTTAACCCATCAAACGCAGCGAATTGTGGTCAATTTGCTACAGGTTAAATGAGAAACTTTCTACCAATTTCGGGTAAAGTCGATATATTCACAGTATTTTTACAATCATGTTAATGTTAAGTAAGAAGAGATTAACATATTCGTGTTTTGGAAGACTAAAGATGTGGAGATATAATTGTCACTACCACGAAATTAGTTTATGACAACAGATAATTTAATATTTGTTATTATGTCTTCTGTAGTTATTATATAACACCGGCTAATATTTATTGATTGATTCTTTAAATCACAATGAATATTGTAGTATTTACTATATAGCTAGCACCGAATCATACAATAATAACTATCCATTTAAACTTCTTCTTCTAATTGATACTAAATTAGCAACAATTCTTGCGTATTTTTAATGAAGAAACCAACAAATAATCGGTCGTATCAAAAATTTAACAATGAATATGATATTTTTTGCAATAAGAATGTAATATAAAATTGCATTGAATATTATTCGTTGTGATTATTTAATATTGAAAGATATGACAATGAATATTTAAGCTATTCGTTACAATAAGCATAAACAATTTTTGTTGTGGTGTGATGTTTCAAATATAAGATATACACTTAATGCTATACAACATCCGTAAATGATGCATACATATTCCGATGGAATCCTATTCAAAAGGGTACACATCCGTTATATCCAAGATATTCAAGTGGCGCTTAAATAATATTAATTATAGACCAAATATTTAATCATGTATATAACTGAATAACATATTGACAATCGACCTATTAGTTGGATATATTAAAAAAAGTAGGAGAATTTTAAACCAACAGGGTGGCACGTGCGCATGCAATGTATGCTTACATGCGTACGTGCATGTGTGTGCAGGGGAACATGTGTTCATATGAATTAGTGGGTGCATGTGGCACATATTTCTAGTGATTTACATGGCATCATCAAGTGATACAAGCCTGGGATAAAAATCTACAACGCATTAGAACGCCCTGTTTGATGATCTTTTACTCTGACAGCATGAGGTTCTTCGAACAATGTGATGATATCGTACACCAGGGGCATGTTTGGTTACCAGGGTACCTCGGGGTACCCTGGCATACCCCTAGTTCGAACCCTGCATTCATGGGTTGGGATTACTTGTATTGACCCTATAATTTCTTTGGTATAATAGTTTTTAACCTTGTTCAAATACACTTATTAACATAAAAAACGTATTATAATAATTTAAAAAGTTGATATAACACATAATCTTTGTCACATCACATTTATCATTCCAACCATCCCAACCCTCCAAACAACTACTATTCACATGAGGATACCCCAACCCAGCCCAACCCAGCCCAACCCAGTAACCAAACATGTCCCTGGTAAATCTATAATCCTTCCTCCTCTTATTAATACTACATAATATTATTATGAAATGCATGTATTGTATGGATGTTTGCATATGCACACATATGCATGTGTGCAAGTGCCTTTATGTGTATATGTGCACGCATACATATGTGGGTGCACGACACACAAACATGTAAGCATGTCTTTGCATACATATGTGTGCGTGTATGTGCGTATGTGTAATACGTGTATGAGAAAATGTGTGTGTGCGTGCATGCCAATTTTTGCATACATAAGTGTAAGTGTGAATGCTTGTGTATGTGTGAGTGTAATGTATGCATGTGAACACATTTATGAGTGTGTATGTGGAAGGGTAAGTGGGTGCCTGTGAAGGAGGTCCAATCACATGCATCACGAAAATCATTAGATAAAACGAACAAATTGCATCGTTTGAAAACCCCAATCCTCTATGTAAATTACAATAAAAACATGGATTATCGCAGAATAATATGCTAGGTAACAACTCTATGTCATTCCACTCACCACATGGAATAGAGATTATGCTGTTAATGATGTTTAAACTTCTAATGAAAGAATCTCATATTTTAGGTCTTATCATACACTCGTTTTAGCTTGGCATTGATGCTTTGATGAGACATAAAGGTCCTGGAATTGACAAGCTCTTTTTTCTCCTTATTGCACGTCCAAAAGGATAACAGCAGCATTTTTTTAGGATTACTCCCCAAATCATTTGGTGCTAATTAGGTTTGTTGAACCGAGATTCACTCTCATCAAATCTCATTCAACTTACTTTTAAATTTAGCTACTAAAGTACATCATGTTTCATCTCCTTGGAATGGAAGAGTCACATAATATAATCTATTACATTGGCACCCACCTGAATTATTTCAAATACTCTTACATCCTACATAAAGGAAGATATGGATAACTTGAAGTATGCATTCTCACATTTCCTGTCACCTTCATTGATTAAGCAGAATACATCTCATTGACCATAGGGCGACTATATCAATCACATGTCTTCGAAAAGAATATATCCATATTGTCGTATTGGTACCTTTTCTAAAATAAGGTACCATCAGTGAAGTTTATTTAACTATACTATCTCATGAGTGAACTCTATCTCTCGATTTATTATATATAAAATCGTATAATTCCTTTGAGAGATTATATACAATATATATCTATATATGTATAACAACTTATCAATATATAGATAGCTTAGTTCATCAAGTCTTATCATGGTTTTAATAATGAATATTTATTGTATTAAATCTTATTTACTATGCAATTGTGATTATCATGCAGGAATGGACTATACATTAAAGAAATATACAAAATATATGTCTATCCAATCCTAATACACTACATGATGCTTTGATCAACTTGGAAGATATTAGAGATAGACACGTTATAAAGTTTCATGCTCAAAAGATATTTTGTAATCACATTGTATTTTGTTTACAATATGATCCACATAAAAAGCGCCTAAAATAAAATCCATATAGAACGCAAAGTTATTGTTCAACCTCCAAATGCATTAGGCCAATTGACTAGCCTTTTGGTCAACCAAGTTAGGAGTTTGACAAGTTCTATCGTTGGAGTCAAACTCCCCTTCAGTTCACTAGTCTTTTTTCTAGTCAACTAAATGTGGGTTGTTATGAGAAGATAATGAACATTGGACATTCCATTCGACTATTCACTTAAATCCAATCAACTAGTCCAAACCAGTCGACTAATCTAGTCAGCCAAGCGATATTGAGTTTTAAGTGTCTATAAAAATAGTAGGCATTGCATTAGAACTTTTAAATATGTCTTTTCACCAAAAGACACATTGAGCTCATCTAGTTTCTTTCACTTGATTGCTATAAAAGAAGGATTGCTCCTTCCATCTCCAAACCCCCTTGCTATAGCATTTTTAGATACTCTCTCAAGCGCACTCAAGCACTCATTCTTTCATTCTTGATCTTCTAACTTGAAGCACTCGTTTTTTACTTCATTTTCGATTGGGCATATAAACCCATGGCGAGCCATTATTCAATAAAATTATTGCAAAGTATTCCATTCCATTATCCAATTAAAGTATAATTAGGTTCGCACTAATATAAGGTCCTTATGTAGAAATTCTGTTATGGACCATGACCATCTTGATATCGTATAACTGTTTATTTAAAAGAGTTAGATCATACATGCCGATGTATTGTTTTAGATCTAAGGAATTAGATCAATGACATGACTATCATCGTCAAATGGTATTCAAGAAGGATCTACATTCTGAAAAGATAGCAATCTTCTCTAAAGATTGATATCTGACTGACACTCTCGACGCAAGTCATCTACATAGAAATAGAGATTCTTAGGTGCCGAATGAGTCAAGGAGAAAACTTAAGGAGATCGATATACTAAAAACATGTATTGTATACTATCACGAACAAGTACACATCCTTTGAATATATATTTAAATGTATATATTTGGCCAACTTATAGGTTGATGACCTAATAAGGTCTATATACTGAGATGGTGTGTATATAAGGAAATATGACATATATGACATCTCAAAGCAATCATACAGGTTCATACTTTCTGAACTAGAATATAGGATCTCACACATGAGCAATTGAAGTCACAACAAATTCCATAGATGGTCATCTTATTTTTGAAACAAGATAAGATTTCATAAATAATAATAAATGCTTTTAGACATCATATGATTAGTATTTTTGCCCCATGATCAATTAAGAAGTCTATTGATAAACCATCGAAGGAGACATCCAAGATAGGATCAAGCTTTAGGTTTATTCAAAAACTTCCAATATGTAGGTTGCTTGAGTATTGAGAATGCTCTATGTTGATGCAATAATAATAGACTGAATATCATGAAATTTCCATTCTAAGTAAATATTAAAAGCTGATGGATTTTAGTGACTTGACTTTGAGTCTTGTTGAATGAGAATTAATTGATTAAATCTCAACCCATAGAACTAAATTTTGGATTCAAAAGAATTGGAAATTGATTCTATAGAGTTTGAGGTTAATTAGAGAAATTGGTTCAATGTATGAACAAATCGGATAGCTCAAAGTGATTTGAATCATGATGATAGATGCAAATCTAAATATCAAGTCACTATAACTACTCTATATAATCTTCCATATATTATATTCAAGTATTCAAAAAAGCTGCACTTAAATCTTAATTGGACTAAGAATCATACATTGAGAAACTGACTATCAACACGATAATTGTTATTACCATTAATTAATATGAGACTATAATAAGGATTAACATTAGGAAATTTTACAGTAATTCCCCTCTTGTATTATGCAATATTAATTATACTCTTCTATTTTTGATACTATCAGTTGTGCCCCTATATTTTTGCATTGTTATCACTTGTGTCATTCATTACTTTAGCCATCAATGGGGTGAATCAAATAATGGTTTATTCAAACCATGTCGGGTAAAGAATTTTTTTTAAAAAAATTATGCCCATCACTTATGCCCTTCCGACTAAATTGTAGTTGAACGGCTACAATTGATCCCTAATCAACTGCTCCTCTTCCTCCTCTCATCTTCATCGTATCATTGATGCGGATTCAGGTGGCGTGCATGACTAAGTGTCAACGAGGATTTTTTATGCTTTCTAGAGATCAAAAAATGCCTACAAGGATCAAGATTCAAGCTCGAGATGCTCGATGTGGCATTACATCAAAACAAGAGGGATGGATGGACAAGATCTTCTACTGTGAGGTGGGAATGGAAGGCAAGTTTCTCTGACCACCAAGAGTGTGATGAATCTCCATTTCATCACCTTTATTCTATCATTTTGGCCTTAAAAATCCTAACTAATGCATGTACATAGCATTAATTTGTACAAATTATCATTCATTATTTATTCCATTTATTGTGTATAAAATACAATTTTAAATGTCAAAATATAGAATAAAGAAAAGAAATGAATAAAATGGCAAAGGTATTTTATGATCTTAAACCCCGAGACGTAGGCATCTTGATGACTGGGTCGATAAGCAATAAAGTAGGGGAGATAAGTGACAATAATACATCAAAATCCCATTTATATATTCACCACTAATTCGATTTTTTGGAACCTATTTTATTTTCCACTTCTTATACCTCAAATAAAGAAACTTTGTACATGAAAGTTATAGATAATAATATATAAAAAATACAAAATTGAGTTTATATAGAAATAATATACAGTGTATATTTTATACTAAAAATAAAAAGACAAAATCCCAAGTTCCTGGACCCATATCCCTAAATAAAAACTCAAAATGTATCAAAATCATCTTTAATTGTATATAACTTTTAATAAGCTATTTAATGAAGGTGATTTCATATTTTTTGGAGTTAAGGTGTGAAAGTCAGGTTTTGGAGCCTTGTTGTACAATATACTTATATAAAATATTTATTATTTTTATAATTTTATTTTTATAATTTTATTTTTATCATTTTATAAATACTATTTATAACAATTGTACATATTTAAATCACAATAAAATCATAAATAAAATATTAAAATAAATTAATGCACAAAAATACATAGACGAATCTACAATACATATACATATATAATAATTATACCTATTTATTTAGGTGTACAAAATACATCAAAAAAATAAAGTAAAAGTATTTTTATAAATAAGTTATAAATATAAAATAATAAATAAAATATTAAAATACAAAATACAAAATAAAAATAAAATAACTAAAATATAGGTAAATATACCTAAAAAATAACTCGAAAAAATTAACTTGTAATTAATAACCTCAAAAAATAAAATCATATTAAAATACTACAAAAATAATATTTTTTATTTTATAACTTAAAATTAATAAAATCATTTATTATTTATTAATTCAATTTCAAAATAATTTTAGGCGGGTTTTTCCGAGTTGGACTACGTGGACCAACTAGGTTGCGTCTCCTGTTGACCCTGGTCAACTGCCTGACCTAATCCTATAGCTCCGACATGCATAGTTTGACTCGTTTTCCCTCAAATTTTCCCCGAGAATCTATGCATCGTCTTGGGTTGATTCCTTCATCGACTTTTTGCCTCGATCCATCTCTTTCACGCGGGTGTGTCTCCTCGATCCATGGATCATTGACCCGCATGTTCTTCCTTGTTCTTTGTCGCACTTTTGTTACCTATACAAAAGGCCCTGTCGATCTTCTTCCCATTTTGAATCCTCTTTGACCTTTGTTTTTCCTCCTTTTTGTGTGCTCCAGATCGAAGAGGGTGACAACCTCCTCTCCAGCCGTTGGGAGTGAGGTGAGGTGAGGTTTGGAGGGTGATTCCACATCTCCGGCTACCTTAGCCTTGAGGTTCGCATCTCGTCAGCTCCTACTGACTCGAGGTCCATTTCTTCACCTTTTATTTAGATTAGTTTCTAATGTTAGTTCATGCATTTAATTTATCACTTAATCGATTGATTAGCCTAATTAATCCACCTTCATGGTTTGTCGGAGCGAACATCTTCACCATGCTCCACCCTGTCCCCGGCTCGCTTTCCATCTCCCTTTCACTCCCTCGCCGCTTTCCGTCGCCCCACCGCACTCCAGACAACAGATCCACCGTAGATCTGGAGTATGGTGCTCCACCTCCACCACCTCGCCAGAGTAGTTGCTGCACCACCCGCTACGCCTCCATTCCACTGCTTGAAGGGTCGAGGAAATTTGCCCTTGACCTCTTAACCTTTTTGCACAGGTCTCAGAGATTCGAATCCAGCTGGAGTTGATTTTGAGGTTCTCCTGAGGTTCCTGGAGCTTCGCAGCTCTGCCGGCCTCTTGGGAGTCCTCAGGTCATCGCCGGAGCATTTTGAAGCCTTCAACAGATAAAGGATACTTGCATGAAGTGTCTGGCCATTTTGGAGCAGTAAAGCACATTGAAGAAGGAAGATCCAACTAGAGTTAGCTCGCCTCAGTGGAGCTTCTCCCCAATTTGTCCATGGCCCTCCTCCACCATCGGATAGGCCATGTTCTTCGAGAGTTTCAGTAACCGTTGGATCATGTCGTCACTCAACCGTCAGATCAAAGTGTAAGATCTAATCGGGTGCATCAATCATTGAACCGTCATCAACCGCACATGAGCTTCCACGTGTATAAGTGGTGTGATCACCACTGTTGGATCGTGCCTTCGTTGGATATTTTGCGCACTTAACCCAACATACTTTTTGTATTTACTATATGAGACTCAAACTTTTATCGGTCACGTTATATTTTTATGCATTTTTCAAGAACACCCTCATACTATTTATATTTGTAAATTAGCCCATGCCAGCTTACCTCACATTTGGTCCCGCATGAGGTGGGCATTTTGCACTTAATCCCCTGCTACTTTTTGTATTTTGTTTTGTTCTAAGAATTACTAATTCCAGTGTTATATTTTTGTGAAAATTACAGAAAGGCCCTTGATCTTTATTTTAATTACATATATGCCCCTTCCATTTTATTGATTTTTTATGCATTTCTTCCATTTATTACATATAGTGACCGTGCTTGAAAAATACAAAAAATAGGGTTAAGCTCATGTTGCAATATATTTTCACACCATATTTTTAGATTAGTAATTTAGGACTTTTTAATATTTATTAAAATCAAAAATATAAAAATATTCCCTATTAACCTTAAAAATTCCAAAAAAATATAAAATTGCTCTGAAAAATTCCAGAAAAAATATATTTTACGTATTTAATTATTTTGAATCTTTTAATAAAAAATCACTAAAAAAATAAAAGAAAAATCTTAAAAATTTAAAAGCTCCAAAACCCATTATAAAAATCTAAAAAATTCTTAAAAACTTTTAAAAAATACCATTTTCTATTTTATAATTTTCTTTATATTATTATTTCTCTAATAAAATTTATTTTGAAAATTTTGGACATTATTTTTTATTTTTAGTTTCTAAATTAATTTTGCCTATTTATTTTATCTCTGATTAGGGATATTTTTTACTTTAAAAATCTATAAAAATTAGCAAAAACCTTAAAAAATAAAAAAACAATAAAAAAATATTTAAAACCGAAAAATATTTAATTATGTAATTTTTATTTATTTTTAGTTGTATTCATATATATTATCATATATTGTATATATCATATTATATATCATATATTATATACTATAAAAAGAAAAAGAAGTTAAAAATTAGAAAAACTTTAAAAGAAAATAGAAAATATATAACATTAAAAAAATTAAAATAATATATAATTGAAAAACCACAAAAACACATAGACAACAAGAAGCACACATTTTTGCATTCACTTGCACCATTCTCTCGTTTGCTCCCTATGTTGGACACTCTACACATACTTACACTATACACTTCATTATAGAGTTTTAATAAATTTTAACTCCACGTATTTTGCTTTTCACTGCTTGATTCTTAATTGTGGGTTAATTGTTGATTAAATTAGGGTTTCATGTGAGGTCGCTTTGATGACTATTGATCCACCTTTTTGATTGACAAGACTTATGCAAAATCCTATTAATCAAATAGCGCCATTGACGGGGAGCAACGCCAGATAGATTGGATTTATTTGATTGTGTCTTTTTCTTGCTTGTCTATATTTTCTTTTATTATTTTATTTTATTTGATATTATTTTTATCTGTATAATCATTCTTCCTTGTTTGATCTTGTTGCAAGGGTCCGTAGATCGAGGGCAGATTTCTTAGGAGATTCGGTGCATCCCCCAAGAAGAGGAGTCGGCTTTCTGACCTAGCCAACTAGAGAGAGAAGCAAGAGGCAACTTGGAGGAAAATTTGGGAGATAACATCACCTTATTTATTTATATATTTTGTAATTCAAGTGAAAGAGAGACTATTTATTTGTAATATTCAGGACTCTCTAGGACTCTGCCCTTCTTCACGAGGTCCACTACCCGAGGGATTGTTCCCTTGGAGGCTTCGTCTGTTTTATCATGTTTTTCATCGCTTTTATTTTTCTTTATTTTCTGATTTTATTTTTTCTTTATTTTGTGTGATTGAGCCCTAGTTATAGGATCTGCTTGTCCATAGATCAAGGCCAAACACTTAATTATATTTACATGTACCTGTAGTCTCCTTTAGACTTAGTCAAATTTTGAATTTTTCCTCACTTAGTTTTGAAACCACGTGCCGCGAGAACCCTCCATACCGCGCTTGCAAGACCCACTATAATGGGCACCGAGGAGGCTCCAAGACTGGACCCTTTGGTTCTATTCTAAGTGTTTAGCATACAGTTCTTCACACTAATAGTATATTCTCATCTAGGGCGATTTTCATCAACTTTGCATTTGCGTATAGATAGGTTTCAATTCTGCTTAGCATCCACGCATGTAGAGAGTAGTAGGCAAGGTGAGCATTTATGTTTAGCATGCATCATTGATTTCACCTCGCATTACTTTTTCGCTCACTCCCTCTGATTTTGTCACTTAGGATCTAAAAAGAATCGACTCCTTGATAGGCTCATGCATTTTCATTAAAATACAAAAAAGTGATAACCAATAAAATTGGGACTAATAATATTACTGGACCCTAAAATCACCCAAAAAGAAAATCATTGTCTTGGAGAGAGTAACCCCCTCATTATTTTCATTTTACTTTACCTACTACACACTATGGTTAGTGCCCAAATCCCAGGCCTCCTAAGTGATTGTGCAATTTTTATCTTCTCATCTAGCTCTAAAACAGACAATATAAAAATATCGAACTTTCACGGTCTTCACCGAATTGAGTACATGAATTGAGGGGTTTGTCTTATGTATGCTCATTTCTGATTGTTTGTGTGCATCCTTGATCATCGTTGCGCACTTGCGCCTTGTTCACACATCTCTTGACTTGACCATCATGCTCTCCCGATCATTTTCCTTTTGTTTCGAAGATGGCCGAGTGGAGTGAATTTTATCTAGACTTTACGGATCCCTCGTACCCTCCAGTCGGTCCACCTCTATTTTTCCAAGGAGATTTAGCTCCTGAATTTTGTACACATCTGGTTAATCCTTTGTTTCGGGATGCAGATTTTGACTTTGATCCCCTCCCTGTTATCAGAAAGATCTTGCTCATGATTCTCCTTTTTCTACATATCCACCTAACCCACTGTTTTAGGACTCAGACTTTGACCTACCATTGCCATCACATTTTTCTCCACCTCACCCACCCGAGACTGAGTTTTGGGAGTCACCTCTTATGCTTTCCACACTTGAGACCTTGACTCAGATCATGGATCATATGAATTCGAGGATTGATGTCCTCACTAGCCTAAATAAGAGCCATCTTGATGATTCACCTTCTTGATTTATGGATTCATTTGAGGACACTCATGAGAGCTTGCAATCTCCCAAAATACAAAAATGAGAAAAATTAAAAATACAAAAAGATTTCGAGAGACACATTGTTGATTTAGACTGTGAGGCGAGGGCCCATCTGCCAGATTCTTTGCCCACACATTCACTCACCCCATGTCCATCCTTTGACCCCAATGATGACACTATACATATTGCTCTTCATCGTCCTTGTGTAGATGATGATTTCGACCTCCTCCCTTGTATGGAGGAGGTCCAAAAAATCAAAAAATTTGACCAAACCTGAAGTGGTGGTTTTTATTTACGAGATCATTGATGCCCCACTTCACCAATCCATAAACCATTTATCTGCTCCTCAACCTAAGAAGAGAAAGTGAAGGAGTAGATTTGGGCGTCATATTCTGACCATGGCCACTGCCCACGCCATCATCCATAACCTTCTTCTAGGAAAGGAAACACTGCAACACCATTCACTCGACGTACCATCTCTGACTAATCCTGTGACCACATTCTCCTTAACGGTGATTCTTCGATTAGAATAATATCCTTCTCGTTGATACAGTCTCTTCACTTAGGGCCTCTTAAGAAAATCATGATGATCATTCAAAGTGTTGATGGATCAATAAAGAGGCTGAAGGGTATTCTAGAGAACGTTGTCATTTGGATTCAGGGCATGAGGTACACTGTTGACTTTGTCATATAGCCCATGGATACCTCCACCATTGGGGAGCATTCTCCAATCTACCTGGGACGACCCTTTCTCGCCTCTGCAAGAGTTGTTATTGAATACGGATCAGGAGAGATTCACTTCTGTCCTGATGATGGGAGCGATGTGATCATCATTGCACCTACTGTCGACCTGAGATTGCACCTGATGTGACTACACTTGTATTAGACGGCCTCGAGGCATATGACCTATCTACTAATATAAGAGAGATTTCCTTTATGATAGATGATGAGACCTGAATATTTCTCTATAGGAAGGAAGACTCGGAAAGCATATACCTTGGAGTTTCTTCTTCCTGTGATTGGCATTGTGTTGATGATACCTTTGAGCGGAGGCAGACATTGTAGACACTGATGAGTAGCCTAAAGTTATTTGTGTACAACCGAGTCATTCAATCACAAAGATCTTTTTTGTGGGTTTTTAGTTTTATATTTAATTTTATTATTAGTTTTATAAATTTTTATTTGATTTTTAATTATCTGATTTTGTATTTTCTTTATATATTTTTATCTTTTTATATTTCTTTTTAACTTAAATATAATGTATATGTATAAATACAAGATAAGATATATATAGATACTATATAGAAAAAAAATGTAAAAATAGTCAAAATAGTGTAAATAAGATATTTTGTGATTATTATATTTTTCCTATTTTTTTGTTATTTTTTTTGAATTTTTGCTAATTTTTATGTATTTTTAAAGTCAAAAATATCCCAAATATAGGATTAATAAATAAAGCGAAATTGATTTGGGTTTTAAAAAAAATAAATAGTCCCAAAATTACCCAAATTAATTTTAATGGATAGATAATAATATATAGATACATGTTTAAGAATTTTGGGACTAATAACTAGTTACAAAAATGCCATGGTCATATATGCAAAATACCCATCGCGTGGGATGACACGTGATGCCGCTTGGGAGGGACCAAAATACAAATACAAAAAGTTTAGAGACCTCCAAGCAATTTTCACAGAAATATATTACGTTAATTTCAATTTATTGGAGTTTTTATAAATACACAAACCCGCAAGGGTATACATGCAATTTTTCCACCTCACGTGGGACAGTACGTGAGGTGATGTGGAGTGGACCCAAGTGCAAATGAAATAAATACAAGGGGTCATTTGCAAAATATCCAATTTATTTTAAACGGCTAACTTTATTTACAGGGCTAAATAATAAACCCAAAAATGCTAGGGCTAGATGTGCAATTTACCCCATATATGCGCGCCATCCAACGGTGCTGGTCTTTTCACTTGCCTCGTGTTGCTCATCCAACGGCTGATGACGCTTCGTCGATGGACGCACAAGATTAGATCGTTGGTCGCGGTCGGACAACTGATGCATGGAACGATCCAACGACTCTAGTGTGATCTGGGGCCACCTTCTTCATCCGACGGCAAGGGAGGGCTGAGGAAGAACATGGAAGAAGGTTCGCCTGAGCGAACTTCCTCCGATGATATCTCCCTCCCCTGTCGATCTTTGCTGCTCCCAAGGGTCCCAAAAGCTTCATGCAAGGTGTTTCTATCTCCCGGCGGCATCAGAATGGCACTAGGTCGACCAGAGGCGCTCTGCGAGGTCGAGGAAGAAATGGGTGTCCAGGAACCTTCGGCCAATTACAGATCCGTCACCTGGCGCTCCTTTGCGCGCCTAACCTGCATAGGAAGGGAACACGAATCAAGGGGCTCCTCCTTAACCAAATGTGAAGCTGAATATGCAAGGAATGAGGTGGGCGAAGAGGACTCCGGTGACATGGCGAAGTAGATCCTCATTTCGTAGAACCGAGGCGATCCTGATGGATTGGAGGTACGAGGAATGATTGGGAGGCGATAAAGATGAAGATGGAAGCGTTTAAAGTGGCAAAGCGACGATGATGACACGCGGAGGAGCTCGCCGGAGTTCGACTCCGGCAAAGTATGGGTAGATCGATTGAGACTAATTTACTTAACTAATTCCTACACTCATGACAGGAAATTAACCTACGACTAAAATACGCAAAATGAATGAAGAAGAAACGACTCTTATACCTGGGGGACGCCTAGGGAGCAGGGTCGCCGACGATGACGGCCGTGGGTGCACCCCGACCTCCTAGAGCTTCACCGAAGCACGCAACACCTTCTCCTGTCACGAGAAGATGATTGGGATTCAAGGCGAGGGCTTCTAGGGCTTTAATGGTGACCAAATTTGAAGGAGGTGGAGGGTTTTATTTATAGACTTAATCGAGCACCCTTATTGACCGGGGAAAAACAATGATTAGGTTATATGTGCATGCGTTTAGAAGGTATGGCGTGTATGTACAATGATCAATGAGCATTTCATATGAAGGGATCGAAAGCGATAGATGGATGTGGTGGCCGAGAAAAATGGCGCAAAATCGAGAATAGACATGTCGAGTCAAATCAAGAGGCGGGGGTCAAGTTGACCGAGGTCAACGAACAAAGCACCCTGATGGGGCCACCTAAGCCGCTAAATGACAAAACAACAAATTTTATTCGAAGATAATTAATTTAAAATAGTAAATGATTTTATTAATTTTTTAGTATAAAATAAAAAATGTTTATTGTTTTATTTAGTATTTTATTATGATTTTTATTTACTTTTTTGTTTTAGTTATTAGTAGTTAATTTTTATTAGTGTATTTTTTGGTATATTCATCCATGTTTTGTACATTTTTATTTTTATTTTGTATATATTTTATTATTTTATTCTATTATTTTATATATTTATAACCTATTTTTGTGAGTATAAATATATTTATTTATTTTATTTTTATGAAGTTATTTGAACACTTAAATAAATAGATATGTATATTATGTAAGTATATTTATAAGTATTTTACCTATGTATTATATACATCTTTTTATTTTAATGTACTTTGTTGAGTTTTATTTTAGTTTTGTATTTTTAACAGAATGTGTATAATATTTAGAATATTATAAAATTATAAAGGAATAAAGAATTAAAGAATGAGTTCTCCCTTATATTTATATACAGGTATAATCATAGGTGTTTTGCCTATATAATTACATAGATTTATTTGATTCTTCATTTTCTTTGTAGCCTTATTCTAGTTTTAATATACATATTTGTTATAGATAATATTTACAAATTATAAGAATATGAATTTGTAAGAATAATAAGGGATGAAAAAAATGAATATTTCAATCGGTAGAATGTACAATAGGGGTCAAAAACCTAACTTTCACATAGTAACTCCAAAAAATACAAAAATCACCATTAAATAGCTTGTAAAAAGTTATATACAATTAGAGGTGATTTTGCTATGTTTTGAGTTTTTATTTGAAAGATATGAGTCTGTGAAGTTTGGTTTCTGACTTTTTATTTTGTGTATATAATGTACACTGTGTATTATTTTTGTATAAATTCAATTTTGTATTTTTACTTACATTATTATCTACAACTTTTATGTACAAAGTTTTCTTATTTTATGAATAAATAATAAAGAATAAAATAGGTGTCAAAATAATAATAAAAGAATGAATAAATAAAAGCGAATTTTATTTTGTATTTGGCACTTATCTCCCCCTACTTTATTCCTTGTTGACCTAGTCAATTTTGCCTTGGTCTCAGGGTTTAGGGTCATAAAATATTTTCAATATTTTATTCCTTTTTCTTTTCTTCTCTTTATTTTATAATTTTGGCATTAAAAATAGTATTATTTACACAATAAATGCAATAAATAATGGATGCTATTTTGTACAAATTAATGTCATTTACATGCATTAGCTAGGGTTTTTAAGGCCAAAATGATAGAATAAAGGTGATGAATGGAGATTCATCACCTAGCTAAGACACCCAAGGACGGACCTAGCCACACTTCTTCCACGGACCCGCATGTGCCTTCTTATCCAAGGACCACTGAGGATACCTTCCAGGTCGACCCCGATCTGTTTGTGTCAGTTGAGGACCCCGATGTCGACCTACATCTTGTCAGATCTATTCCTCAATGGTCCCGCAAGAAGGTCCGCTTTCTACCTTCTTCATCTTTGTATATCCATTTCGTTGTACATTCGCTTTCATTTTCTTCACTGAGTGTTCTTTCATCGTTCCATTTCATCACTCTTGTTGTTGCCTATACTTAGGGCTCTTTTACCCTAAGTATAGGGGGAGTGATGCGTATATTCTTTCACACATTTTATCTTTGATCCCTTCCTCTATCTTCATTTTTCTTTTCTTCTTTTCATTTTCGTTTTTCTTTTTTACCGAAAAGGTGTTGCTCCTTTTTTACCATTACTATACTTAGGATGTACTTTGTCCTAAATATAGAGGAGTGCACCTCAAGATCTTTCATTCTTTGATTTTCTCCATTGTCTCCTCTTTTGCCCATACTTAGGGATATCTTACCCTAAATATAGGGGGAGACAGACCAAGTGTGATTTGTTCATTCCTACCTCGACCCTCCCTATCTTATGTACAGTCTGTTGTACTTAGGATTAATTGATCCCAAGTATAGGGGACAGTCGACTTCTCATTAGTTCATTTCTTCCTTCTTTCATTCGTTTATTCTTTAGGCTTTTCTATACTCAGTATGAGTTATGTCTTTTTTTTCTATGGGGGTCGTATATACTGCGTATATACTTTAGACCTAACTCGTACTTTCGTATTTTCAATAAGTATGGCTAAATTTTTGTATAAAATACTATAAAATTCAAAATCAATGAAAAAAATAATTTATTATTCCTCAAATTCTTTTTGTATATAATGATTAATAAATCAAGTAAAAATATTTTTTTCAATATATTTGAAAAATAGTTTGAAAATCTTTTTGAAAAATCTTTTGAAAACTATTTGGAAAATATTTTATTAAATATTTTCAACCTTTGTAAAAATATTTTATTTGTAAAAATTTCTTTCTTTTATGTGAAACAAAAATATTTGAAAAACTATCTACAAATGGTTTGGAAAATGATTGCAAAAATATTTTGAAAAACTTATATATATTATTTGAAAAACCTTTGCAAAATGATTTTAAAATACTTGTAAATGTTTGTAAAATTTATTTGCAAAATTTTTGGACCATAGTAATTTTTGAAATGGTTTGTAAAATAATTTTCAAATAAGTTTATAGTAATTTTTGAAATGGTTTGTAAAATAATTTTCAAATAAATTTGAGGAATATATACATCACCCAAATAAATAAACACTTTCAACCAACTATATATTCATGAAAACGGATCCCTTGCATAAATTATTAAAACTCCTAATTCTTGTAAATATGAGATGCATCCCCATGTAAATATTTGTAACTATCTTTTATCCTAAAAATCTTTTGTTTGAAAAAAAACCCAAAAATTGCAAAACCAAAAAAATCAAAAAACATTTGCAAAATCTCTTCAAAAATCCATAAAAAGTTCAAAATTTGAAATTCGCATCACAAAAATATTTTATGCATTGTGCGTAGCATTTGCATTTTTCAGATTGAGTTTGATAAATGAACAAATCTAAATAAAAATCCAAAGATTGGAGCTTTATCGGACCTTAAATCTACCTAATTACAGTAATCTTATAGGAACTAGAATTGAGGTGCTTCAGGTTTAGTTGACTTAATTCTTTGAGAATTGTGAGACTTGGTTCAATGTCGTCTTGACGGCCTAAGTAGAGTATTTCAGAGCACACGCACAGCTCTTGTTGATAATGACCTAACTTGGACACATGCACCTTTCACTTAACTCAACTCAGTTGTAGTGGTGAGGAGATTGGATTTGCTTGTATGAGACACACACACGTGAAAACATTTGTCCTCGTATAGGGAGGGAAGTGCACCCCAACCCGTCCAGTGGCAGAGACGTCTAAAGACAGAAGAGTGTGGGTTGCAATAATGCTTCAAAAGAGGGATAGTCTACTAGCTCAAGAGGAAAAAGTCTATATATAAATGTTGTTGTATATAGTATTTCAAAAAAAATAAAAACTCCAAAAAAGTGGAGAGTCCTGATTGAAAATAAAATTCTTGCTGGAGTGTACATATTTGTATAGTCCATAAGCAAGCTTGAGCTTCAAAGTCATATGTATCTGAGCCTGCATCTGGATGACTTGACTACATTGGTCATGCATTCCCAGATAATTAGCTACACTGGCTACCGTCCATTCTTCTCTCTACCCCCTCCTCTTGAGTTGGTTGTCACTTTAACTTAGAAGGGAATACCCTGCTCCTCGAGAAAAAAGTTGCTGGATTGGGAAATCATTAGGTTGTCATACTATAGAAGTCAGTCTCTTTGTCATTTCAGTTGAGAGGAGCCACTATCACATACACTATACAAGTAAGATTCATAGTCATAAGGGTTTGTGTATGAGTTGAAATGTTCTGACCTGGCTATTGAGGAGACTTGAGCAGAGTTTTGGGATTCTTGAAAGTTGTTGTGTTTCAAATCCGTTTCCCAATAAAGTTCTGATCGTACTAAAATACCAAAGGTCCGATTTAAGTTCCAAACTTTGATTTTGTGAAGATAAGTTCAAGAATTAAATCAATCCACTTTCTTTCTTTTTCTTTTCTTTATTTTTACTTTCTGCACTTATTGCAAAAGTGTTTGCTAGGGACTAGCAAAGTATAGGGGTGTGATGAATCTCCATTTCATTACCTTAGCTCTATCATTTTGGCCTTAAAAATCCTAACTAATTCATGTAAATAACACCAATTTATACAAATTATCATTCATTATTTATTCCATTTATTATGTATGAAATACTTTTTTAGTGCCAAAATTATAGAATAAATAAAACAAAATAATAATAATAATAAAATGCCAAAGGTATTTTATGATCCTAAACCCCAAGACCTATTTATCTTGATGACTAGGTCGACAAGGAATAAAATAGGGAGAAATAAGGGCCAATATACATAAAAATTCCATTTATGTATTCATCATAATTCATTTTTGGGACCTATTTTATTTTCCACTTCTTAAACCTCAAAATACAAAACTGAGCTTATACAAAAATAATATACAGTGTACATTTTATACTCAAAATAAAAAGCCAAAATCCCAACTTCTCAGGCCCATATCTCCTAAATAAAAACTCAGAATGTATCAAAATCACCTTTAGTTGTATATAACTTTTAATAACTATTTAATGAAGGTGATTTCATATTTTTTAGAGTTAATGTGTAAAAGTTAAGTTTTGGACCTTATTGTGTAATATACCTATATAAAATATTCATTTTATTTATTATTTATTGTTTTTATAATTTTATATTTTTATAATTTTGTAAATATTATTTATTACACGTGTACATATTTAAAACACAATAAAATCATAAATACGACATAAAAATAAAACAACACAAAAAAATACATAGATGAATATACAATACATATACCTATATAATAAGTATACCTATTTATTGAAGTGTGCAAAATTCATCAGGAAAAAAAGTAAAATCATATTTATGTATATAAAAATAATATATAACATATAAAAAATAATAAAATAATAAAATCAAAAATATAAAATAAAAATAAAGTACCTAAAACGTAGGTAAATATACCTATAGCCTCAAAAAATAAAAATCATATTAAAATACTATAAAAATTAATAAATATTTTTTGTTTTAAAAATTAAAATTAATAAAATCATTTATTATTTATTATTTAATTTCTAAATAATTTCAGGCAGTTTTTCCTGGTTGGTCCACATGGACCAACCAGGTCCCTAGTCAACTGCCTGACCTAGTCCTGTAGCTCTGACACTCCAAGTTTGACTCGTTTTTCCTTGATTTTCCCCAAGGATCTATGCATCCTCTTGGGTGATTCCTTTACTGACTTTTTGCCTCGATCCATCCTCTTTCACACAGGTGTGTCTCCTCGATCCATGGATCACTGACCCTCTTGTTCTTCCTCATTCTTTGTTGCACTTCTGTCACCTGTATAAAAGCCCCCCTTTGATCCTCTTCCCATTTTGAATCCTCTTTGGCCTCTATTTGGCCTCCTTATCGTGTGCTCCGGATCAAAGAGGGTGATAGCCTCATCTCCAGCCATTGGGAGTGAGGCAAGGCGAGGTTTGGAGGGTGATTCCACATCTCCGGCCACCTTGGTCGTGAGGTTCGCATCTCATCGGCTCCGGCTGACTCGAGGTCCATTTCTTCGCCTTTTATTTAGATTTTAGTTTCTAATCTTAGTTTCTGCATTTATATTATCGCTTAATCGATTGTTTTAGCCTAATTAACCCACCTCCGTGGTTTGTTAGGGATTAACTCCAGCAAACCGTGCTCTGCCCTGTCCCCGACTTTCTTTCCACCTCTCTTTCATCTGTCGTGTTATATTTTTGTGTATTTTGCAAGAATACCATCGTATTATTTATATTTGCAAATTAGTCCATGCCAACTCACCTCACGTGCGATCCCACTTAAGGCGGGGCATTTTACACTTGAGCCCCTGCTATTTTTTGTATTTCATTTTTGATGCAAAATTATTAATTCCAGTGTAATATTTTGTAAAAATTACAGAAATACCCCTGATCTTTATTTTAATTACATATATGCCCCTACCAGTTCATTAATTTTTTGTGCATTTCTTCCATTTATTAAATATAGTGTCCGTGCTCCAAAAATTACCGAAAAATAGAGTTAAGATGTTGTTGCAATATGTTATCACACCATTTTGTAATTTAGGACTTTTAATATTTATTATAAATAAAAAAGAGCACATATATTCCTTCTTAGCCTTAAAAATTCCAAAAAATATAAAGTGTTTTGAAAAATTCCCAAAAAATATATTTTTTTGTTTAAGTATTTCAACCTTCAGATCAAAAATCACTAAAAACAGAAAAAAGAAAAGTCTTAAAAATTAAAAGCTCCAAAATCCATTACAAAAACCTAAAAATTCCTAAAAACTCCAAAAATACCATATTTTTAATATATAGTTTTATTATTATTTGTTTTTTAAAATTGATTTGGAAAATTTTGGACATTATTTTATATTTTAAGTTTCTAAATTAATTCTAGATATTTATTTATTCCCTGATTTGGGAGATTTTTGACTTTAATAATCTATAAAATTTAGCAAAAGTATTTAAAAAATACAAAAAAATAATAAAAAATTCTTTAAAATCCAAAAATATTTAAGTTTGCAATTTTTATTTTTTAGTTGTATTTTTTTCAATATTATCCTATATTGTATATAGCCTTATATATCTTATATTATATATTATAAATAGAAAAAAATTAAAAATAAGAAAAATATAAAAAGGAAATAGAAAATATATAAAACTAAAAACAATTAAAAAAATATAAATAAAAATTTAATAGTATAATTAAAAACACCCAAAAACACATAGACAACAAGAAGCACACAATTTTGCATTCACTTGCACTATTCTCCCGTTTGCTCCTTGTATTCGACACTCTACACATAAGTGCATTATACACTTCTTTGTAGAGTTATAATAAATTTTTACTCCACATATTTTGCTTTTCACTTCTTGATTCTTAATTGTGGGTTAGTTGATTGAATTAGGGTTTCCTGTGAGGTCGCTTCGACGATTGTTAATTCGCCTTATGGAATGACAATACCTCCGCAAAATCCTATTCATCAGTATGGTCCAAGGGGAAGTGCATGCGTAAGATTGGGCGGGGAAATGAGGGAGAAGATGGGATGTTGGTCGAACCGAATGAGGGAGAAGGGAGGGGTGTGATGGCAAGTAGAGACTACCCTCTGCAATTGTTGAGTAGGAGGATAATACTCTGACTAGTGTGTATAATCAAAGGGGAGTAGGGTAAGGGAGATAGAACTGCGAGCAAGGGAGCCACAAGAAGATGAGATGCTGTCAATACAAGGAGGGGTGAGAGGTGAGATAGTTGAAATACATGTGTATAGAGGATGTGTTCACAAGGATCTAACTAGAAGAAAAAAAGAAGACACAAAATATCAAAGAATTGAGGGTCCATGTGGGAATGTGTGGTAATGTCCTAATGCTTCACCTGAAGCTAGATCTTCAAATATACTAAGGGTGATTTCTCATCCTCTAGTGAAGAAAAAGGATGTTAAGAAAAAGTTAGAAATTGATAGATGAGATACTTGATCGATGGTTAACTTGCTAGAGGAAGAAGAAAAGGATGAGTGGGGTCTTGTGACCAATCAAGGGGTTGGAGGTCAGTAGAGGAGGAGCTAGGTCGAGAAGCAGCTTGGAGATAGAGGTGGGGAGGGGGGGTGATGTCGGGCAGTGACTTGAGACAATGAGGAGGGGAGATGGTGGTATGAAGGAAGAAGAAAGTGGGGAAGAAATATGAAATCTCTACTACTCTTTAGTCTTTTCAGTTACACTCTGTACCCTTATGTTAACGACCAGAGGAGAATGGATGGTAACTAACCCGAAGGCATAAGTGATAACAATGCAAGAAGATAGGGGCACAACTGATATTGTAAAAAAGGGAGGAGTATAACGAATATTGCAAAATTTAATAGGGGTATGACTGTGAAAAATCCCATATTTTATTATGAACTAATGATTTATATTTATTATTTGGTTGTTGGTGATAGTTGATAGATTAAATAAAATAATTAACTCCATACTTACCATGGTCAAATTTCTTATCAGATTTGAATTATAAGGATAAATAATTGATAGAGAAAAGTCTCCATATTATTTTTTTGTGATCGTCTACTATGAGAACATAAATGAGATATTTTATTTTCCTCTTCACATGTTAACTCAAGTTAAAAGGAGAGTCATTTTAGAAGTTTAAATGATTTATTCCAAATTTTCAAAAAAAGAGTGTCATGCTTGAAATAAATTGAAAAAATGAATATATAAAGTAGAGAGTCTTAACTCTCTACTTCTTCTCTCGTGGTCGTACATAGGCATATAAATAAAGGACTTGGATATGCATATAAATAAAGTATTTGGCCTCTATATTTTCTCATTTAATTCAAGTTCAATAAATTCCTTCTAGTAATAAGAATCAAGAGGAGAAAATGTAGGAGAAAGGTTCTCTTATATCTCTCCCATTTGTTGTTCCTATATCCACCACCATCTACCCTTTGGGTTGTCGACCTTCTTCTCTATACTTTGTGCATGAGTATAAGGACTCAATTTCATGAGATGAAATCATGAGAAAAGATATTATATTATATCTCTTTTGGCATTGACAATCGGTGAAGATCAACTTTCAAGTTCATTTGAATCCACAAGTTATAATCTTGTCCACGAGTGAAAGTCAGAAGGTATCTTATTTCAGAGACTCGCAAATCAAAGGTATATTTTTATGCTCACCCGATTGTGAAACGATGCGAAAATAGTTTCCCATCAAAATTTTATGATATGATTGCTATGTCGCTCATATGATGAGCATCCTTTATTTCGAATTTGATTCGTATTTTCAAGGTTTCCATGATGTACATGGTCTAATCACCCTTGTCTATTAGAACCTCATTTGAAGGATTTAGATTGCATTCAGGTCTATATTACAAAACGTTGGATATTTCCCGATTGCAGGCACATCATTTTTCAGACATCATTCATATTTCAAATGTTTCAATGATATATGTTGTCATTTACCCCTATTTTGAACTACTTTTTTAGTATATAATGAGGTCTAGAAGATCTGGACTCATCCCAAAAGAGTTGTCAAAAGTTGGTGGCATATGAATGATGATTCGAATTTATATGTGCTCGCAGACTTGGATTCGATCAAAATTGTAATGAACCTTTATGGAATTTTTTTGTTAATGATTTTAAGTCATATATCATATTAAAATATTGATTAAAAATCAAGTCTTCAATCAATGCGAAAAAGTCATACGCGATTCCAACCATGTAGCCTCGAGAAATTTAATTTGGATTTCTCCATAGAAGGTATATGAAAAGGACTCGATAAAATCTATGACTTGTTTTAATTGCATTCGAACTAGAAATTGATTTGAATTATCATTACTTGAAACTAGCATTTTAGAAATATGTGAGGTCGTAATGTATTTTAAGTCCACTTTATATGATACCTTCCAATTTGAAGTGTGAGGATCACAACTTGCAAATTTGGAACCCATAATCATATTATTTATTATATATATATAATAATTAGAAAGTATTTTTATTTCATATCTTGATTTGAATATTTATATGCACACTTATGAATCGATGATATTAGAATTAATTTAGGATTAAACAACTAGTAATTGATAAGTTAGCTCACATCGTTTTATAGTAGGAATTGAAATAACATTGTGTCCCTTACATATGGTATGATGGATCCGATTTCTAAAGGGAGGTTTGACCCAGCATGTCACTGAAACACAAACTTATGAATCAAATTCATAAATAAAGATGTCCATCGTATGAACATCGATGCAATAGCATAACAAAACTTTGATTGCAAATACGAAACTACATGGTATAAGAACTATTTTTCAAAACGTTTCATATAATCACAATAGTATTTAGGAATACATTTGAATTGTGAGTCAAAGGAAGATACCTCGTGAATCTAGTTTGATCTGATGACGATCTCTCGTAGACACGATGATGACCATATTGCTTCCCACGTACTTGAGCGATCTTCTCCACCAAATTATCCACACAAATAGAGATCTAGACAATCTCTACGTCCTGATTACATCACGCAAAATCAAGTCCTGCACGTACAAGAAGAACAAAGAAGAAGGTGATTCATCTCACGATTGACCAAGCCAAGGTAGAGAATGTGAGACTATGAAGGTGGACGGCCTAGGGTCTATGGAGATAATGATGGGGACAATTAATTAGAGGTTTTAAAGAGAGTCTTCTTTTCTAACTTCTCTTCTCAATGATCAAGAGAAAAGGTGGTTCTCAATGGAAATAAATTCTCATGTAATTTTCATATCATGTAGAGAGAGGCCAAGCCCTTCTACAAATACAAGAGTGGTCAACCAAGATGGGAAGTTGTGATTTATTTCGGATGGCTATGATGGATTCTTAATCCCATGTAGTTGGCAAACTAATTAGCTAACTTAATAACCAAAATAAAAAGCCAACTAAGAGATTCCTAAATCAAGAAGGAAAGAGACTAACCAATTAGCCTCCAACATCCACGTGTCATTGGATATCTCTTTCTCTCTTATTTAATTTCCTTTAAGGATTGACATTTAATTTAATTATCCATTAATTGATTAAATTGCAAAATGTAAAATATTGGGAAATTTGTGAGTTCTGGGATTTCGACACCATGATTGGGGGACTAGTGGTTCGAGGTAGTATTGAATCTTTTTTGCAGAATATATCACAAGCACATAATATCCAATCAATCAAACCAATCAGCACAACACATAGTATTTTTACGTGGAAACCTACCTGGGCAAAACTACAACGTGAGTTACCTGATTCGAGATTTCCCCGATTAGACGAGCTAACCAACTGCTTTACTATAAAGCCCAAGATATTTACGGGGACATCTCAATCATTTACAAAGCATATAATTTCACAATCTTGGATCAAACATCAAGATCAACACTATAGATCACACACTATGTAACTGCATGATGAATCTCCATTTCATCATCCTTATTCTATCATTTGGCCTTAAAAATCCTAGTAAATACATGTAAATAGGCTTAATTCATGCATTTTATCATTCATGCATCATTGTTTAAATATTGTATAAAATACGTTTTTTTTTGTAAAATACATTTTTAAGCCAAAATTATAGAATAAAAAAAGAAAAGAAAAAGAATAAAATATTGCAAATATTTTATGATCTGAAAATCGTGAGACCTAGGCATCTAGATGACTAGGTCGATAAGGAATAAAGTAGGGGGAGATAAGGGTCCAAAATACAATAAAATTTCCTTTTATTTAATTCATTTTCATTCATTTTTGGGACCTATTTTTTCTTTCATTTTCTATACTTCAAATAAAGAAACTTTGAAAATGAAAGTTGTAGATAATTAAATATAAAAAAATATAAAATTGATTTCACACAAAAATAATGTACAGGTAAAAAGTTATGGTTTGAATAAGATTCCAAAATCCCAACTTCCCAAACCCATATCTCTCAAATAAAAACTCAAAATATATCAAAATCACCTTTAATGTATAAAACTTTTAATAAGATATTTAATGAAGGTAGTTTCATATTTTTGGAGTTAAGTTTAAAAGTTAGGTTTTGGACCCTTATTGTATACTTGTATTGATTAAAATATTCATTTTATTTATTATCCATAATTTTTGAAATTTGTATATTTTCATAATTTTGTAAATATTATTTATAATATATGTATACATTAAAGATGTGATTAAAACATCAAGAAGACATAAAAAATGCTTGTATAAAATACATAGGTGGAATACCAATAAGTATACCTATACAAATACTACTCCTATTTATTTAGGTGTATATAATACATCAAAAAAATACAATAAAAATATATTTAAGTTTACAAAAATAAGTTATAAATATATAAAATAATAAACCAAATTAATAAAATAAAAAATACAAAATAAAAATAAAATACATAAAAAAGTAGATGAATATACCTATATAAAGCCCACAAAAAGTAACTTGTAATTATATACCTCTAAAAAAGAAATTAAAATCATAATAAAATACTTTATAAAATAATAGACATTTTTTATTTTATATGTTTAATTTAATAAAATAATTTAATAATTCTTTTTGAATTTTTAAATCTTTTCAGGATGTTTTTCCCTAGTTGGTCCACGTAGACCAACCAGGTTGCAGCAAGAGTTGACTTGGGTCAACTCTCTGCCCACCGTCCTGTAGGGCGTCAGACCTATTTTTGACCCCTAGTTCCTCGACTTTTCCCCAACGACGCATTCCTTTATTCGGGATGAATCCTTCTGATAATTTTCTCCTCGATCCTTGGGCTATGGATCAATGAGGCGCCCGTTGCCCCTCGATCTTCCCAGCTGCTTGACCGCTTGTACATAAGCCTTTACCCAACTTCGATTCGATTTTTGAACCCTTTTTTCCTACGCCTAGCTTCTCCCTTTTGGTGCCCTGGATCGAGGATAGTGACAGCTCCTCTCTGGCCCCTTCGCGGAGGAGTTTGGATTGGTGAACGACGGTCTCCACCCCATCTCCGACGACCCTCCGCCATGAGGTCTTCTTCCCTGTTCGCCGGTGAGGAACCCCTTTATGTTGCATTTTCTAGTTTTCGATTCATTTCACGCATTTACTTTGTCGTCTAGTCACGCCTTCTAGCCGTAGATCGCCACCCCATAGTTCGTCGGAGCTAGCCTCCGGTGAACTCTTTCCACTCGTTCCTGACTGTGAACCGACTCCACAACCACCTCCATTTCCTCCCTCATCACCTTCCAATTGCCGCCGTCCACTCCAGTCCTCCCCGATCAACCCTTGATCGGGTGATCAGCTCCCCCATCTTCGCCTGTCGCCGGTGAGCTCCGCCTGCTGCGCCCACTTCACTCCACCACCAATAGAAGCCCCCCCGTACCCTCTATTATTTTTCACTAACGATTCTTGTAGGTGCGAAGGGCTTCAGACCCCCGATTGGGGTTGATTTTGACAAATCGCAGGTACTTGGAGCCGTAATCTTCCTCGACCTCGCGGCGGCCCACCGGCGGTCTTTCTGCCATTTTGACGTCGTAGGGCGTTTGAGGGCCCCTCCACGAGGCTTTTGGACCCTTTTGCGGAGAGTTTGGAGGACTGACGCCTGCGCCCTTGTCGATCAAAGCTCGGAAGAACGAAGCTTCAGCCCCGTTCTTCCAAGGCCTTCCTAAGCCGTTAGATCTTTGGCATTCTTCGCGTCGTACAACAGCCGTCTGATTCGCTTCGCCAGCGTCGTTCGATCGAGCGTGAAGATCTAATCTCCGTCACTCACAGCGAAGGGGTATCGTGCACTAAGGGGATGACGCGTGTATAAGTGGAAGATATCAGCCATTCATCTGCAGAGGCGCTGGGTATTTTGTATTTTCGCCCCAACCCGTTTTTGTATTTACTAATTAGCCTCTAACTTATGTATGCATTAATTTTTTTTGTAAAATTTACAAAAAAACCCCATGAACTTTGCATAATTACATTTCAGTCTAAGCCACGTCACCTCACGTGATGCTTCACGTGAGGGGACTTTTTGCGGTGGGACCCCTGGGTGTTTTGTTATTTCGATACTGTCCACAAACTTTTTATTTAAGTTATAACTTTTTGGACAAATTGCATTTCAACCCCCAGGTTTTTGGTAACTGCAAATAGGCCCCTGCTAGGGGCGCGTGTTCAATCACGTGACTTTGGGATTTTTGCAGTGAGGTCCCTGTGGGTTTCGGATTTTCTCTTTGGTCCAGGGATTTGAATATTTAGTAATAAATTTTTGGGAAAATTGCACTTTGGCTCCTATGTTTTACGATATTTACAAAAATACCCATGCAAGGAGTGTAGTTTCTCTTTGTTGTCTCTATTTATTTCATGCATCTACAAAATTCAAAAAAATCCCCAAAAAAAGTCCTAGTCTCCTGGAGCATTGATCTTCCATGCGAATATTTTTATTTTGCATTTTGAATATTTATATTATTTATAGAAAATAAAAAAGTGCCTTTTTATCCATGTTTCTAAAAGAAAATACATAAAAATTATAAAACAAATTACCAAAAAAATATATTGTGTATTTTTGGGTGTTTGACCTTCAGACCAAGACTCAATAAAAACATAAAAGAAAAATCAAAAAATAGTAAAACTATAAACACCTTTATAAAAATATTAAAAACTCTTAAAAAATCCAAAAATCATATTTTATGTTTCTGAATTTTCTTTGCATTATTATCTTTATATTAAAATTAATTTGGAGAATTTTTGACTCTATTTTTTATTTTTAATCTTCATTTTAATTTTGGGTATTTAATTATTCCATGTTTTAGATTATTTTTTACTTTAAAAATATAGAAAATTTTGCAAATATTCTGAAAAAAATCTCAAAATAGTAAAAAATTATTAAAAATACAAAAATATTTTATTTTCTTATTTATTTTCTTATTTTTATTAATTTTTATATTAACCCTAGCTTAGATTGTGTATATATATCCTATATATTCCTTATTTTATAATTTAAAGAAAAAAATATAAAATATAAAATAAATACAAAATCAGTGAATTAAAATCAAATTATAAAAATATAAAATTAAAAATAAAATAAAATAATTAAAAATTAAAAACCCACAAAAAATGGCTCATACATATACAAATACACCACATTCACTTTTGTGAGCATTTTTGCCTGATCTATCATGCTTGTTCCCTGTGTTCGACACTCTACATATACTTGCACCTATACACATCTTTGTTGTAGAGTTATAATAAATTTTAACTCCGCAATTGCTTTTTCATTCCTTGATTATCTGTTGTGGGTTAATTGTTGTTTTAATCCGGATTTCGTGTGGTCGATTCGACGATTATGTTCCCGCCTTGTGTGGAACATAAGACTGCTCGATTTTTGGGTTAAACACTGCAGAGGAACATACGAGCTTTGACTTTCTTCTGACTTTTACTTGAATAAGCAGATCATGTAGATCTAAGTACTTTCTGCAAACTTGAGGATCAAAAACCAACAATCTTGCGAAAGAGATTAACAATAGAAACATATATATTTGGCAATAATCTTTTCATGAATAGCAATCCTTTTCACATATAACAGAAAATAATTCTCAAAAGTAAGAACATTGATATCTAGGACAATCAAAATAATATAATTGCACATATATTCTCAAATGTAAGCACAATAATTATATCACAAATAGCACATGTGAATAAGCAATAATATTTCACAAAATAAATATCATCAAGCTAGAGAAGGTTGCCAAAAGTATTCTAGCTACTAGCAGAAAAATAAGCATTAGCGAGCGATCGAACACTTCTGACTTGATAATGTTCTTGCAGAGCTATCATTAGAAAAATATTCTCCTCAAAATATCGATAGAATCAAAGAACTTGAGAGAAAATAAGCGAGAAATCACTCAGAGAGAGCTTCTTGCTTTTTCTATTGAGAATAAGAGTGAATGAATCAGATGGTGTGTGTGCCAACAATGAATATAAAGTCCCTTATATAGGGGTCCAAGAAATATGGTCATTGGAAACAAATTGAGCAATAAATTGGTGAAGATTTGAGTTAAATCATCGATCAATCAAACTCAATGATTGATCAGATCAAGATGATTGATCATGTCACAAGGTATAATTGATCATTGCATGACCGTTGGAACCAATATTCAAAATATGATCAATCATGAAACACGATATGGTCGATATAGGATGATCGATATGGGGTTCGATCCTTTGGATAGGATGTTAGCTGTGTATCAGAATGCTACCTATGTGAGTGTTACTGTAGTCTGCAGTTAAAGGAAGAGGGTTTTTCCTGAATACATTCATGAAATATGATAAGTGTGCATGACCTTTAAAAGCATCAACCATGAAAAGTGTATAAAGAAGAGCACTTTGTTGTTGCTATCATATACTTTAACACTAAGGTCTGAAATTCAATACTTAGTTCACTTCTTTCCTGTTAAGGTAAAAGTAATAAATTCATGTAGAGGTTCAAGCAAGAACCTTTGACTAAAAGCAAAGTATGATGACTAAAAGATGTTTTTCGTTTCCTTTTGAATTTCCTTTTAAATTGGTGAATTAGTGTGTGGTTATTGTAATTAAAGTAATGTAATTAAAGTTTAAGTTGGTAAATCCATGTAATTACTTTGGGTAACCAAATTAGTTAGAGAGAAGGTTGAGAATTCTAAAATTTGAAATAAAGGTGAGTTTAAGTGGACGTTTTGGTACTACATTGACTATTTCTAATTCTTTGGTGGAATTATATTTGAGTCATCATCTCAAGTTTTAGTAGAAATAATAAAGAGGAATGGAGGACCACACATGTGTGTGCATGCTCAACTCCGCCCATGCTCCAGCTTCGACTCAGGAGAGTTAATTTGGATCTCAGATCTTGATACTTTTGTTGTGTGTTCCATTTAGCAGATCAGATAAATTAATCCAATAGATTAATTTGTAATCCGGCCACTATGAGAATTTGATTTAATCCAACGGTTCAGACTCAACCGTTTGAAAATCGGAATAGATGCACGCTGAATGGATGATTGTGCAATTCAAACGGTCACGACTAGGTCTTCATAAACCCATCCTCAGACGCTAATTCTGTACACACAAGATTTTCTCTCGCTCGTTGTTCTTCCACCACGAACATCATTTGTTCTCTTCTCTTGACTATAATTTTGTGAGGTACTTTCGAGGACAACCCCGTCTATGTACATGGACAAAGATCGTGTTGTCATAGCATGGGAACGGATTGCCAATATCTTATGCAACAATATTGTTGGATCAATAACTTCTTTAAGAAAAGTTCATTCGAATGGGTGCTTCAATGATTTCTAATCTAATGTACTTACCATTTTGTTTGCCGCATTTTGTTTATTGCGGTTGTTGATGAATCTTACCCTAATATGTTGTATCACATGTTAAATTGGTCCCTATTTATATTCTATTCTGTAATTAAATTATGGATTTGAAATACATGATCGCCATTCTATTAATCTGTAAGCAAATAATTTGATTCATGTTAATCCTAATTTAATCTATATCATGTTGATTCTAGTAACAACATATCCTTTACTTCATGGCCAAAGGGTCATAGCTTATACGTAGTTTTCACTTTTTTAAAGCCTTGTTGGCCATATGATTAGATTATCTTCATCAAGTTGGCCATTTTCTAGTTGTAGATGACCCTATGCATCTCATTTAGAGCTTCATGTACACATTTTTTTTTATCAGCGAAAGCAGTTATCCAAGTCGCACAATATCAGACTAATGAATTAGAAAAATATCCACTACCATACCAGAAATAGAAAATGATAAAAACAATTTAGAACACACTGATCACATTTGTATTCATTTTTATATACACGGTCACCACGACCGGCTTCTGATATTTGTTACATGATTTTGTTTGTGATAGACTGCAAACAGACTACGCAGATAATGCCGTGCATTATCAGAAAGAAAAAAAAAGCATCTTCAGACTTCGTTTATTTTCACTGGTAGGGGGAGAGGATGATGAGGCAATAACGATAGATTCCTATTCTGTTCTCACTGCTAGGGAGAGGAGTTGAAGAAGCCATAACAATAGATTCCTACTGGAAGGAGTTGATTAGACGAAAACTTAAGGCATGATATGGAGCCCATTGTAGCATATTTAGATGTTCAAGGTAGAGATGCAGAGATGAATGAAGCTCAATAGCGAAAAAGAGTAGTTAGTGGCAGGATGAAGTTGAGAAAAGTTTGACAACAACTGGCACAGGGAAGGGGACCAAAACTTGTATGTTTATATATGAGATCTTATAGTGAATGGTTAACAAAAGCAATCTTATTTTGCTTTCAAGTGTCTAAGAATCTAAAATGATCCTCAACTGCAGAGGTGGATGTATGCCCTTCAGTTCGGAGAAAACTGAGGAGGATTACTTAGATATCCTAAATAATGAACATCGGTACTATTTTTGTTTAATCATTCTGTTAAGTGACAACTTAAGTCCACATATCTAACTCTTAATCATAAAAGACAGTCCTACTGGAGGCATTACTTGGTACCAAAAGTTAAAATTTCATATACCATGTTGCTTCTTAAGTAAAACTGTTGCTTTATTTATTATAACCCAAATTCAATCAACATGAGAAAACAAATGCATAGCTACAGAATTTATGCACAAAAGAGATTAACATCAAAAAATGCCTTCACAAAACCGAAGGATTTGCTTTCCAAAGGCTGTGCCAAATTTTTTCTGCAAAGAGAAAAGTGCAGTGCTTACTGTCAGTTTACTGTGCGGTACCTAAACACAGACATTGACAATCAGATTAATCTTTCATTAGATGCTTAAACTATATGACATTAATAGCTGTACATTATGTTACCTTCATTGAATGCCAACCTGCGGAGTTACTTCCACAGATGAGGACCTCATTATGGAATGAGTGGCCTGTGGAATCAGCTTGGTTGATGAAGAAGCTGAAGATTAGGTTTTAATCTCATCATTGTTTCGTCACTGTTTTGTACCCACTCAGATAGCTTCCATGGTTTCTGCCATTTCCACTTGAATTCTAAAAGCCATCGGTGATGACTCCGCTTCCATCTCCAAAGTTTGCCAGATTGGCTGACGGCTCCTTGCTTCTTGACCAATAATTCTTTCCCAGTTGGAACAATCTGTAAGTATTGCAACTCAATAATCATCGATGGGAAGTTAATAGTGGACCAATAGATAAAATGAGTAAAAAATTTCAAAGGTAGCATAAGACCTCCCATTCCCTGCGCTGATTCATGAGGGTTTTAGTTCCCCCACTGCTCGATACATAAGGTGTGTAATTCAGCTGCTTCTGGGCAGGTAGCGCTGTCTGCAGTGATTGGATACCCAAGTCATGTGCACTATGACTTAGTGAACCATTTGATTTTAGCTGAAAAGATTTTTAAAAACAAGGTCAGGCGTAAAAACAATATACTGAAACATTTTCCTATTCCGACAGATAAAACTCCGGGTTGCAAACATATGCTAATATGCATCTTTGTGTGTTCAACTTACTGGAACGGATGATGTAATCTGCACTGAAGCCGCATTTTCTTGATCCTTCAGCTTCCTTTCAAATTCCTTTCTTTGTACATCACTCACTCGGAGTAGTCCAATTAGCTCGTTCACTTGCTCTTTCAATTCCCTAGTTTCATCCTTCTTTTCCAGTAATTGGCATCTGATAATAAGATACACCGCTTAGTATCTATTATTCCACAATTTTCTATGTGCACTAAGAAAATATACCGAATTCAACCACTGTTCAAACCTTGAGATAACAATATTATACTGAATTTGGATTCCAATCGTTGTTCAGTCTTTTTTTCTCCAACCTCAGCGGTGTGCTTTTTTGTTGTAGTAATTATTTATATAACCTTAGAGATACCGGTTCTTGTATAACAGGACGAAAAATGGTATAACACTGACATGTCAACCAAGGTAGATGCATTTGTTTTACCTTTTTGTTGTTTTTAGGATGGAGTGCTAGACAATGTTAATAACTATGGACAATATTTTTGCTGTGCGGTGCAAACAACAATATCCAATGTAACAAATTAGATAAAACTTGTTTTATGACTTTGATTTTGTTATTAGTAGGTCAAGTGAAAGGATAAATTGTGCTTTAAGTCATAGGATAACCCATCAGTTAACCTGTGGGATAACCCCTTTTATTTGGGCTGACAGATAACACCGCAAACAGATGTGAGCCTATGGATTCTCTTTATGAGAGAGAGATTTCTAATAGTACAAAATTCCATTTCCCGAAAATTATAATCACCAAAAGGGATGAAAACGATCGGATACGGATACAAATATAGGTGTTACCATATTCTCATCCTTTTTAAAATCCGAATCCGAATACGAATACGAATATCACACGAATGTGTAAAATGTAAAATCATATCCTCAAAATACGAATACGAATGCAAAACGAATATTGGTAATTCGGATACGGATATTTGACAAACGAATACGAATTAATATACGGATGTTATACATGTCCAAATTTACATAAAACCTATAAACATTTTAGGTTCATAATTGTATAAAAAGTATGTTAATATTTTAATAATGAATATGTACATAAAAAATAACTAAATAATAAAAGAAAACGTAAAGATATAATTAAATAATAAAAGAAAGCTTACCAAACTTACCTATTTGTATACCATGTAAGTATTGGTATCATTCAGAATTTGAACATTCGTATTCATATTCGTATTTGTATTCGTATCCTTCAAAAACGAATATTTGTATTCGTATCCTCAAAATTTTCAACATCCGTATTCACATTCATATTCGTCAAAGTTGACGATATTATATTCATATCCTTATTCGTATTCAGCGAATGTTGGACATTTGCATTCGTATTCGCATTCGTATTCGCCAGATACAAAAAAAATGGCATCCATATCCTCTATTTGACGAATGTGGATACGAATGGATACGAATATATTTGTATTCGTTTTCATCCCTCACCAATCTAAGACTGTCAGGAATGAAGTATCATTTGGCCTCTTTGGGCAGTGCATTTTTCCTGAGAATGATGGAAATCGAAGACGTTGGCACCCTCAAGATTTCGGTCATTTTTTTCCCACATACGGCAGCATCATATTCCAACAGAGGCTAAGTAATGTATGACTGGTTGAAAATTAAGTTTTAACAACTTTATAGTGGGAAGGATCTGTTCAAGAAAGATGCTCAACCCTAAGGTCTGCTGCAATCTGTTATTCCCTCCCAGGTCCTCAGTGTCTTAAATCATTTCCGGTAATTCCATTTAGTCCATCCGCTTGTGACATTCGAACACGGCATGTTAATGTTGTATGTTGACTTAATGTAATTAGGTTTTAACTTGGTAGACCTATGCAATTACATTGGATTATCAAATTGATTTCAATTGGAAAACTAAATGATGTTGGGGGGAAGTTGCGAATTCCTAAATTTGAAACAAGGGAAATCTTGGGTGGAATTTTAGTACATCTAGTAATTCTAAAATTTTGGTGGACTTGTATATGAGTTCACACCTCAATCTCTTGTAGCAATAGTAGAGAGGAGGAATGAATGACCATGTTAGAGACAGATCCGATCAAGCACCATACGACTAGAACCATGATCGAAGAAGAAAGTACGCACAATCGCATAAAATGATAATTTATAGTGGTTTGACAATGTGCCTACTCCACTTACTCACACCAGACTCTCTCTACTATTACTTGAATGATGTTGGATACAATATGTGGTGCCATAAGGCTCCTTTTATACTACCATAAAAGAATACTAATTGTATTCAGCAATCCCCACCATCAACACTTAGCCAAATATGATTCAAGAGGTGGATTGAACATCTCAACAAAAATCCAACAAGTCTCGACCAATTAGGATGCACGAGATTGATCAAACACCTCAGCAATCGAGTCCAACAGTTCTCAACTAATCAGAAGGCAGGAGGGAGATCATTCACATCATCAATGTTCTCCACTAGTATTCAATCAATCAGTCTTCACAAGATAAATCTCAACAATCTCTCACTTGAAGGTTGATTTGTGGTACACGTCACATCTTCAATTGTCTTGGTGTGAGCTTTCCCTTGTCTTCTATATTTGAAGACCAATAGAAGCTGAACATGTCTTCATCTTCTCCACCGTTACGGATTTTGTGAACATATCAGCATGATTTTCTAATGTGTGGATCTTCTTCAACTTAAATTGGCCATCTTCTAGCTGTGTCCGAATGAAGAGGTACTTCGCATCAATGTGCTTAGTCATCGAGTGGAAGACAGAGTTCTATGCAAGATTGATTGCACTTTGACTGTCGCTAAATAATTGACAATCTTCACATTATTTATTCAGTTTTTTCATTAAACCCTTCATCCATATCATTTCTTTGCAAGCTTATGTTGCCACTATATATTCTGCTTCTGTAGTCAAGGCGATCACTATCTTTTGGAGTCTAGAGATCCAACTAACGGCTCCATTCCCTAGGGTAAAAACATACCCAGTTGTGCTTTTCCTTCCATTTATATCTCCTGCAAAATCTGAGTCCACAAAACCTTGAACGGAAATAGTATTTCCATAACACAATGCCATGTTAGATGTATCTCTCAGATAGTGTAGAATCCACTTCACAACTTCTCAATATTCCTTGCCAGGATTCGTCAAGAATCTACTCACAACTCCCTCTGCATGGGAGATGTCGTGTCTTATGCAAACCATTGCGTACATCAAACTACCAGCATCAGACTGGTAGGTTACTTCTGATATGTACTCATGCTCCTTCGTAGCAAGTTCTCTCTCCTTTGAAAGTTTGAAGTGACTCCCTAAAGTTGTTAGAGTAGATTTTGCATTTTTCATATTAAATCTCTCAGGTACCTTCTCGATGTAATCTGATTCAGACAATCTCAGCTTCTTGTTCTTCATGTCTGTACTAATCTATATTCAAAAGATTTTCTTTGTCGGACCTAGATCCTTCATATCAAACTCCTTAGACAAAATTACCTTCAAATTTGCTATTTCGTCCATGCAAGAGCCTGCAATAAGCATGCCATCTAAGTATAATAATAGAATGATGTACGACATACCAAGCTTCTTGAAGTAGCAACAATGATCAACATGACACTTGTGGAATCCTGTATTTATCATGAAATCATCAAACCTTTTGTACCATTATCTTGGTGCATGCTTCAAACATTAATGTATCTTGCAAATTGCACGAGACCTGATATTTCATTCACAGTTGCAAAGCTGAGCAGATGCACTACATGTCATGACCGTACTCACTGGGAGGCTCTGGATCGAGTATTGAAGTACTTGAAGGGAAAGATTCTCCGTAATTTGCATTATGGTAGTGATGAGTTGCAAATTTGCCTCTTTAATAATAAGGAATTGTCGTAGTACATGAGGTAAATTTGGATCATGCAAAAACCACACCTTCGAATATGTGGAAATTATTTTACTTGGCAAGTATACCAAGGTCGAACATATGGACACGAGCCTCTTCGTCTATTCATCAAATTTTATTGTTTAAGTAATGAGTGAGTATTTTCTAGTCTTGGATCTTCATGCAGATGTGACATGCAATGCAAATATGCATATAAAATGATGCAAGAACAGAGTAAAATGATGCAATTTTTATTTGATTTTATGCAAGTTAAAAGTATGCAATGTAAATCATATACAAATGTGCCCTATAACTTAAAATAATTTAGCAATAAAATGAGGATCGATTTCAACGACAAGTTAAGCATCAAAATCAAGATCAAGCATCTAGTAGTGTCAAAGATTTATAGAGAGAGAGAGAGACGCTATATATCATCCAAAAATTAGCATATTTAATTGCATGTCAATTCAATGAATAACATATGCCATTAGGTAGAGAATCAAATAAGCTTCAAAACAACATTGAAAACATGTAATACTGACTTAAAATGCGCAAGATATGAAAGAAACAATGTGAGGGGTAGAAATGTAATAAAATACATGAAAATAAAATGATAAATATTGCAAATAGGCCCCTAGAGGGACTTATTTGCAAATACCAAAAACCGGAGGGGTCCTTATGTAAAATTCCTTTTTACGTGGAGGGACCTTTCTGCAAATAATGAAACTCGTCGGGACCTTGCTGTAAATTGTCCAAGCACGTACGTAAGGCACGCACGCTTGGACCTGCTTGGAATTCTGGAAAATGTCGAGACTTTTTCCGCAATTTACCCACCGCCTCACGTGCCATACACGCGAGGGGCTAGGCTCAGAGGTGGTGAGGCACGGACGAATGACATGGCGACATCTCGTGCTTTGTTGGGGAGTGTGGCTTGGTCTCCCGAGCCTGCAGGTTAGGCACGGAGGCTCAGGGCTTCATCTCAGCCATTAGATCAAGATGATCCAATGGCCATGATACATGTTGTGGATGGACGGTCGATGGGACTGCAGGATCTGATCAACACTTGGCCTCCTTCTGATGCAGGTACCCTTGGATCACGATCCAAGGGCAACTGCTCGTTCTTCCTCGCCGTGGGTGGCAATGAGGGGACTTGGCTCCGACGAGCCTGGAATCCCTCCACCCCTGTCCGCAGCTTCTTCAACGGTCGTGGTTGTCTGCTGGAAGGTTGGCGGAGAACCTAGAGATGAGGCGGAGCTCCATCGTCGCCTGGAGATGCGTGGCGGAGCTTGGTCATCGGAGTCGGAACACGAGATCAGAGTGAGGTTGTTAAATCCGATCATTGAAGCAGTAGGCGAGCTGCAGGTGTTAGGGGATAGCCGAGGCATGTGCGGTGTAAGTGTGGGTGAAGTGAGATGGAGCGGGAGACCGAGGGGCGGAGAAGGCAGAGTCTAAGGGGATTCCTCTCCGGCAAGGTGAAGAGAAAATGGGCGAGGTGGCTGGAGGTTATGACGAAGGAAGAAGGTAACTGGGACCTCCCACGAAGATCGGGGAGGTCCGACGAAGGTGGTGGTACTGTGATTGGGAGTTGAAGATGAGTGTGTGCGAGTGATTAAATGAGAGAAATCAGAGAAAAATTAAGAACAAAGTACCTAGAGGATTTGAAGGAGAAAGAAGGGGAGGATGCAGAGCTTGGGATGAATGCCAAAAGGCACTCCGATCATCACTCGACAAGGGCAGCTAGGCCTTGGAGCTTAGCAGCTGCCGGAGGCGAAGCAACACGACCATGGAGGCTGTGGGTCGACACCGGAGCTGAGGCTCCATTGTGGCCCTCACTCCAACCTCCATCTATCACAGCGAGGCGAAGGAGGCTAGGGCTTAGGCTCGTATTGGTGGACAACGAGTGGAGGTGGCTGAGGAGAAGTATTGTATGAGGGACTCCGGCCGTTTCAGGTGGTGATGGCGAAGTTTTAATGGCTGATTGAATGCGCGAGAAGGTCGGATCTGAGGCTTTCATGGGTTGGCGAAGATGGCAGAGCCTAGGGTTTCGAAGGGGAGCTGTTATGGAGCATAAAGGATGGTCAAGTGAGTGGCCAAAATAGGAAGGGGTTGCAGGTGGAGCGAGATGGTGGGGCGGTGTGTGAGGTTGACGACGATGCGTGGACCGTTGGATCGCTGACGACGATGCGTGGACCGTTGGATCTAGCGATCCAACGGTTAAGAAAAGGGCACGAGCAGAGGGCTGAGATCAGATCATCAGATCTGATCCAGTGGTGGAGAATGGAGGGAGGACGTGGAGGTTGCGGAGCCATTGGATGGCAGAGCCATCCAACAGCGGAGGGGCAGGTGGGGAAGGACGGTCTTGATGAGATCTAAAGATCTCATCAGGCGGTTGATAGAGGAGCGTAGTGGACGGCCAGATGGAGGTGGGAAAGAGGGGATCCAAAGGTCAATGGCGCGGCCGGGTGGCAGAAGAAGAGGTGGCCACGTGGCCGCTCCAGAAAATTCAAAAAAATAAAGAAAAAGCAAAAAGAAATATCAGGAAGTTGATTAGAAAAAGGTCGAAACATGAAAGTTGTAGATCTCAATGAGATCTACAAGATTCATGTTGGTCAAAAAGTCAAACGAGGTCATTTGTACAAAAGTGTATTTTTTTGGAGTATTTTGAATAGGTAAAAATACTGCGTCTTTGTAGTTTTGAGATTTTTTGTATTTTTAATTATTTTTAAAGGAAAAACAAATATAAACAATAATTAACCTAATTTTTAGGTTTTTAAATAAAATATAAAAACAAAGAAAAAGGGTTAGTAATACAATACAATAATTTAGGTTAGCAAATAGGTCAATTATTCACAGATTATTTACGAAATAAGATTAGTTAATATTAGGGAATTAATAGAGGTTTTTAATGATTTGTTTAATCTAGGAGAATAATATGTAGATTTTAACATGATGTATCTGAGACTCATCATACCCCTATACTTAAACTATGCTCATCCTCGAGCATCTAAAGAATGAAGGAGTCGGATTAATTCCTGACAGTGCATGTGAAAATTTCAAGACTCAATTCGTTGAAGACCCTCAATTTAAGTAATCCTAAAATTCTAGGCTCAACCATACTCTAGTCAAAAGGAATCCAACTTCTCTAATTATCAGACTCTCTGTTTGTAACTAAAATATAAGGATATGAGAATTAGTGTACTGCAATCATGAGAGTCGAGTCGAGACATCGTCCAAAGTTCTAGTCCCGGAGACTCTCTTCTAGATCTAATCCTCAACACAAGGGAATAAGTCTGTTCTTACTTCAGTCAACCATCTCATTAGTTTGTCAGACTTGAAAGTGTATATGGATGGCTAGATGATGGAGGGCGTATGATTGTGTATATTTTTCTCTCCCTCACATTGGAACACGAGACCTCTCGAGTGCCTTATTACTCAACACATGTATTTTTTTGTTGTTGATCAATGTGTTCGTCAAAAGAATTTGGAGTCGTCTGCACTTGTTTTTCTGGGAGCACACCGGGGTGTCTCTTTTGAGTATCTAAGATACCTTCGACACCCAGACTTGTATCACTATACGATGCAGAGCCCTTTTTTGGTGCTACCTCGACTCCTGGGCCTTAGTATTTGGTCCAAGTGGACACTTTGTAAATGGTTGGGAACGCTCGCCTTTGGTGGAAGCTCTTTTGAATTTGACTTGTAATTATAGAGCTTTTCTTTGAATATTTCTTTCTTTTCTTTTCTTTTTGGCTAGCTCCACTGCTTTTACCAAGAGTTGGCGCACACTGATCAACAATTAATTAGGTTTCATCACACCTTGGTACATAGGTAGATATCAAACGATAGCACGCGAACTTATTCACATACTAGCTAGTGTTTTGCTGACACTCAAATTTCTTGAAGCCTTCATTAACTTTATTCCATCCTCAAGCATCATTAGATCAGGTCTAGATTCAAATCACCAGTCCCAGTTCCTCAAGTGATAGCTCAAATCATCTCTCATCAATCATGCAGTTGTGAAATTGAAGTGTTGATCATATTCTTTAGAAGGTAGAGATAAAGAGTTCAATATAGCGCTCAAATCCTCAAACTAGGGAAGTGCGGATTATTAAATTTCAAACCCTAATGACTAAGCTAGTTAACACTGACTCTCAAAATCTCAGAAATCAAGTGTCCTAAAATCCTTAAGCCTTGAGTGATGGTGAATGTATCAGGAATACACTAACTCCAGAGTTAGTGGGTTTTTTTGTGATTTTTATCTTTTGTAAATTTTTATGAATTTTAATTTTTCATTCATTTTTTTAATTCTTCAGAGATATAATGACTGACCCAAGCTCATATGAATAGTTGCATCTACTTTCATCCAGTATGGGTGTAAGTATGGAACTTAGACGGCTACCCGTATTACTTGAGGACGGAGCTATAGACAGTGTCCTCCAAACTACCCACTCTTCTAAGGGAGACCGAATTTCCCTCACTGGAAAGTAGCTACTCATTTTTAAGCCTAGTAGTTAGAGCCTTGACAAAGAAATTTTTTTATTTTTTCAGATTTTTATGGAGTTTTTGAAAGAGGTTAATTTTATTTACAAAAAGTTAATCCCTTAATTTTCAAACAGGTTTTTGCAGCACTTTTTACAGAAATCAGTTCACTAGACAACTTAAATCAAGCCCAAAAAGTTTTTCAAAAATTTTAATATACGAGGTATGGCTAAAGTATATATACAGTAATATACGGTAGACCCCTCTATACTTAACTTTTGCTATGTCCTCATAGCAAAAGTGATATGAAGCCATAGCTCCGATTCCGATTAAATATAAGAAGATATAGCGGAACTGACTCGGTGTGTCCCCCTATACTTAGATAAAAAAATAACATAAGTAGAAGAAGACAGATAGAGGGAAGAATGATTTACTCAGGTCCCCCTATACTTAGGCTGAAAATGGCCCAAGTATTGGATTTGAATTTGAGGGACCCGTGGCTGTTAGGGTTAGAGGGGCATTCATACAGATGTTTGTCGCTTGAAGATGGGGCGTGGATTTTTACAGCGAAGGAGGGAAGGGGAGTGCATGTATAGTAATGGGTGTGGGGGGAGTGGGGGGTGTGTGCATGAATATACAAATATGGATGTGTGCGCGTGTGGGGGGAGGGGCAGATCACTAGATGATCTTTTTCTTTTCTATTTTTTCCTTTTTTTTCTTCTTTTTTTTGAAACACGTGCGAGTCCTCGAATGAGAACCACTAGAAATGCACATGATACATTTTTTTACAACAAAATACGCGAAAGAAATACTAACTAAAATTCCTTGAATCTTTCTTGATTTTCTTTTACGGCTCCTCGCAGTGGAAGCTCCCAACTCCACGCCTCCATGGATCTCAAGCGTCCTCAATCTCCATAAGCCCTGCCACAAAATAAATAGTCAGAGAAAATATCAAGAAAAATAATCAACAAAAAGATGCAGAAACAACACGATGAGAAGAGCCGAAAATTTTGAAAATATTTACACAAAAACAATTCAACAAAATTCAACAAATAAATAAAGGTGAGCCGTGTCCCCGACAACGACGCCATTTGATGCGTCGCAAATTTGCCTCTTTAATAATAAGGAATTTTCGTAGTACACGAGGCAAATTTGGATCATGCAAAAACCCCACCTTTGTATATATATATATAAATGTACTAAGCCTTCTCCCACTATAAGTAGGGTCGGCTACATGGATTCTTGCTCAAATCCATGTTGAAAGATTCGACTATTTTTACGTTGGCCGTCGACTACCTAACGCAACCCTGCAAGAGTGGGATTTGAACCCTGGTCTTTTGTGTGGTAGACACACTGTACTACCACTAGACCATTAAGTGGCCACCTTTGTATGTGGAAATTATTTTACTTGACAAGTATACCAAGGTCGAACACAGGGATACAAGCCTCTCTGTCTATTAATTAAATTATATTGTTTAAGTAATGAGTGAGTATTTTCTAGTCTTACATCTTCATGCAGATGTGGCATGCAATGCAAATATGCAAATAAAATAATGCAAGAACAAAGTAATAAGATGCAAATTTTTATTTGATTTTAAGCAAGCTAAAAGTATGCAATGTGAATGATATACAAATGCACCATACAACTTAAAATAATTGAGCAATAAATGAGGATCGATTTCAGCGATAAGTTGAGCATCAAAATCAAGATCAAGTATCTGATAATGGCAAAGATATATAGAACGAGAGACACTATATATCCTCCAAAAATTAACATATTTAATTATGTGTCAATTCAATGAATAACATATGCCATTAGGTAGAAAATCAAATAAACTTCAAAATGACGTTGAAATCATCTAATTCAGACTTACAATGCTCAAGATATGAAAGAAACAGTGCGAGGGGCAGAAATATAATAAAATGCATGAAAATAAAATGATAAATACTGCAAAAAGGCCCCTGGAGGGACCTATTTGCAAATACCTAAAACCGGAGGGGTCCCTGTGTAAATTTCCTTTTTGCGCAGAGGGACCTTTCTGCAAATAATGAAACACGTGGGACCTTGCTGTAAATTGTATAGGCGTGCACGTGAGGCACACACGCCTGGACTTGCTTGGAATTTTGAAAAACGTCGGGACTTTTTCTACAATTTACCCACCACCTCACGTGTCATGCATGCGAGGAGCTAGGCTTGGAGGTGGTGAGGCACGGATGGATGACGTGGCGACGTCTCGTGCTTCGAGGAGTGTGGCTTGGCCTCCCGAGCCTGCAGGTAAGGCACGAAGGCTCAGGGCTTCATCTCAGCCATCAGATCAAGATGATCCAATGGTCATGATACGTGTCGTGGATGGACGGTCGATGGGACAGCAGGATCTGATCGACAACTAGCCTCCTTCTGATGCAAGTACCCTTGGATCACAATCCAAGGACAATTGCTCGGTCATCCTCTGCCATGGGTGGCGGTGAGGGGACTTGGCTCCAACGAGCCTGGAATCCCGCCACCCTGGTCTGGCAGCTCCTTCAACAGTCGTGGCCGTCTACTGGAAGGTTGGCGGAGAAGCTGGATACGAGGTGAAGCTCTATCGTCGTTTGTAGATGCGGGGCAGAGCTTGGTCGTCGGAGTCGGAGCACGGGATCGGAGTGAGGTCGTTAACTCCGATCATTGAAGCGGTAGGCGACCTGCAGGTGTTAGGGGATAGATGAGGCGTACGTGGTGAAAGTGTGGGTGAAGTGAAATGGAGAGAAAGACCGAGGGGTGGAGAAGGCGAAGTCTCAGCTGGTTCCTCTCTGGCGAGGTGAAGAGGAAATGGGCGGGGTGGCTGGAGGTTATGACGGAGGGAGAAGATGACTGGGATCCCCCCTCCCCCGAAGTTCGGGGAGGTCCGGCGAAGGTGGGGGTACTGTGATCGGGAGTTAAAGTTTAGTGTGTGCGAGTGATTAAACGAGAGAAATCAGCGAAAAATTAAGAACAATGTACCTGGAGGATTTGGAGAAAGAAGGGGCGGATGCGAAGCTTGGGATGAACGCCAGACGGCGCTCCGATCATCGCTCGACAAGGGCAGCTAGGCCTTCGAGCTTAGAGGCTGCCAAAGGCGCCGCAACACGGCCATGGAGGCCGTGGGTCGACACCACAGCTGAGGCGCCATTGTGGCCCTCACTCCAACCCCCGCCTGTCACAGGGAGGCAAAGGAGGCTAGGGCGTAGGCTCGTATTGGTGGACGACGAGTGGAGGTGGCGGAGGAGAGGTATTTGTAGGAGGGACTCCGACCATTTCAGGTAGTGATGGCGAAGTTCTGACGGTTGATTGAATGCGTGAGAAGGCCGGATCTGAGGCTTTCAGGGGTTGGTGAAGATGGCGGAGCCTAAGGTTTCGAAGGGGAGCTGTTATGGAGCGTAGAGGATGGTCGAGTGAGTGACCAAGATAGGAAGGGGGTGCAGGTGGAGCGAGATGGTGGAGTGTTACGTGAGGTTGACGACAATGCGTGGACCATTGGATCGCTAAGAGGGCACGGGCGAAGGGTTGAGATCAGATCATCAGCTCTGATCCAACGGCAGAGTATGGAGGGATGACGTGGAGGTTGCGGAGCCCTTGGATGGCAAAGCCATCCAACGGCTGAGGGGTAGGCGGGGAAGGACGGTCTTGATGAGATCCAGAGATCTCATTAGGCGGTTGAGAGAGGAGCGGTAGTGGACGACCAGATGGAGGTGGGAAAGAGGGGATCCAAAGGCCAATGGCGCGACCGAGTGGCAGAAGAGGAGGCGGCCACATCGGCGGTCCAAATGGTGTCACGTAGCCGCTCCAGAAAATTTAAAAAATTAAATATTAAAGATAAAATTTAAAAAATTAACTCAGCCATGGCCGGTCCCAAGCACGGGTAAATGAGGAGGGTTGCGCGTTAGGTAGCCGACAGCCAGCGCAGGAGAGACAAATTCGTAAATAGTGTTCTTAAAGTTCTTCTAAGAACACTATTTATGAATTTATCTCGAAACCGTTCGGATCTTTTAAACATGGATTTAAGCAAACATACAGATTTCGTTGGGGCGTTCTCTACTTGCGACGCGCTGCATCGCCCGAATGCAATGAAAAATTGGCAAGGGCCGCTACATCGCAGCCTGGATGTAGTTCAAAATTTACAAGGGTTCTCGCATGAGGAACGCATGCGGGTAAATAAGCTAGTTCCGCTGCATCACCGCCCGGATGCAGTCCAAAATTCACAAGGGTTCTCGCATAATGGACGCATGCGAGTAAAGAAGTTAGTCCAAAAGAGATTGCAAAGGAAGCTACGGATTGGTAGTTGGAATATCGGTACTTTAACGGGAAAATTGATGGAGATAGTGGATACAATGGAAAGAAGGAAGATCCATATATTATGTCTTCAAGAGACTAAATGGGTTGGAGAGAAAGCAAGGGAGATCAAGAAGACAGGCTTTAAACTTTGGTATTCAGGTAAAGATAAGGGCAGAAACGGTTTTGGAGTGGTTGTTCATAAAGATTTGAAGGATTTTGTGGTTGAGGTGCAAAGATTTGGGGATCGGATTATTTTGCTAAAGTTGGTGCTTGAAGAAGAAATTCTGAATATCATCTCAGTTTATGCACCGCAAATTGGTTTAGATAAAAGGACTAAACAAGCTTTTTGGGAGGATCTGGATAAGATTTTACAAGGAATCCCACAGAGAGAGATGGTTTGCATAGGTGGAGATCTTAATGGATATGTGGGAAAAGATGTTTCAGGGTATGCAAGTGTGCATGGAGGACATGGTTTTGGGGATAGAAATGAAGAGGGAAAAGACATTCTGGATTTTGTAACTGCATATGATCTTTTCATAGCAAACACTCTTTTCAAGAAGAGGGAGGAGCATTTAATTACTTATAAGAGTGGCTCAATTAGAACACAGATAGATTACTTTGCGTTGAGGAGAAGAGATCGGTTGTGTTGCAAAGATTGCAAAGTAATCCCTGGAGAGAGTTTGACAACCGAACATCGCTTGTTAGTCTTGGATTTACTAATAAAAGGGCTGGTAAAGAAAAGGAAGGTTTCTAAGATCACTAGAACTAGGTGGTGGAATCTTCCGCTGAAGCAATCAAGCTTCAGGGAGAAGGTTTTCGAAGACTTATCTTGGGATTGTAGCGGTAGTGCAAACGAGATGTGGGAGGCAGTAGCATCTTGTATCCGAAAGGTAGCCAAAGAGATGCTAGGCGAGTCAAAAGGAGGAGCTCTGGGTCAAAAGGAGGCTTGGTGGTGGAGTGAAGGGGTGCAAGAGAAGCTAAAAATTAAAAGAGCTTGCTTTAAAGCTATGTCTAAGGATAGAACAGAGGAAACTGTCACAGACTATAAAATAGCAAAGAAGGAAGCAAAGAAGGCTGTAAGCGAAGCTAAGTCAAAAGCTTATGAGGTTTTGTATAAAAATCTCAACTCTAAGGAGGGCCAGAAGGATATATTCAGGTTGGCCAAAGTAAGAGAAAGAAAGACCAAAGACTTTTCTCAAGTGAGATGCATTAAGGACGAGGAAGGTCACGTGCTTGTTACTCAGAAGGATATAGAGACTAGATGGGAGCAGTACTTCCATAAACTTTTCATTGGAGAAAGAAATAGAGAGATCACTTTGGATGATCTAGCTAGCAACGAAAGTTACTTGAATCATGCATGCTATAGACGAATACAAAGAAAAGAAGTAGAGGAGGCTTTGAAGGTTATGAGACCTGGGAAAGGTGTTGGACCGGATGACATCCCTGTAGAAGTATGGAAAGTTTTAGGTGAGCATGGTTTGACTTGGCTTACGAATCTATTCAATGTTATTTGGCGAAGCAAGAAAATGCCTGAAGATTGGAGGAGGAGTATCGTGGTGCCTCTTTATAAGAACAAAGGAGACATTCAAAATTGTTCAAATTACAGAGGTATCAAGCTGATGAGTCACACTATGAAAATTTGGGAACGTGTGATCGAAAGAATGTTGAGGCAAGTTTCCCAAGTAAAAGAAAATCAATTCGGATTCATACCAGGTCGCTCAACTATTGAAGCCATCCATTTGCTGAGGAGAACAATGGAGATTTATAGAGATTAAAGGAAGAATCTTCATATGATCTTTATTGATTTGGAGAAGGCTTATGATTCCATCCCACGAGAGATACTGTGGAGAGTTTTGGAGAAGAGACAAGTACCTGTCCTATACATTAATCTCATAAAGGATATGTATGATAGGGCTTTATCTTGTGTAAGGACCCCGACGGGGAAGACTGACTATTTTGATATCAACATTGGTTTACATCAAGGTTCAGCTTTAAGTCCATTTCTTTTTACTTTGATTATGGACGAGTTGACAAGTCACATTCAGGATGAGTTACCTTGGTGTATGTTATTTGCTGATGATATTGTGCTTATTGACGAGACTAGAGATGGAGTAAATGAGAAGCTTGAGGTTTGGAGACATGCATTAGAGACTAAAGGTTTTCGTATAAGTAGGGCTAAGACGGAATATATGGAATGCACCTTTGATGGAAGCAATGGTGAAGGAATCGAGGTTAAGATTGGTGACGATAACATTCAGAAGAGAGATTCTTTTAGATATCTGGGATCTATTTTGCAATATGATGGGGAAATTGATGGAGATATTACTAATAGAATAAATGCAGGCTGGCTAAAGTGGAGAGGAGCCTCCACTGTTATCTGTGATAAGAAAATTCCTTTAAAAAATAAAGGAAAGTTTTACAAAGCAGCCGTGAGACCTGCTATGCTTTATGGTTCTGAATGTTGGCCTGTGAACCATAGACATGTGCAGAGAATGGTTGTAGCAGAAATGAAAATGCTAAGATGGATGTGTGGACATACACGTAAAGATCGGATTCGGAATGATGCAATCAGAAAGAAAGTTGGTGTAGCTCCGATCGAGGATAAGATGCGAGAAAACCGCTTAAGATAGTTTGGTCATTTGCAAAGAAGGTCAACTGATGCACCGGTTAGGAGATGCGAGTGTTGGGATGTTGAGCCGGCTAAGAGAGGGCGAGGACGGCCCAAGAAGTGTTGGAAAGAGACTATACGAAGGGATCTTAGTTTTTTGGATATAAGTCCGAGATTGACCCAAGATAGATCTGAATGGAGGCGAAAAATCCATGTAGCCGACCCTACTTAATTGTGGGAAAAGGCTTTGTTGTTGTTGTTGAAATATTAAAGATAAAAAGAAATATTAGGAGGCTGAATTAGAAAAAGGTCAAAACATGAAAGTTGTAGATCTCAATGAGATCTACAAGTTTCATGTTGGTCAAAAAGTTAAACGAGGTCATTTGTACAAAAGTGTATTTTTGAGAGTATTTTTAATAGGTAAAAACACTGTGTTTTTGTAGTTTTGATATTTTTGTATTTTTAATCCTTTTTAAAGGCAAAACAAATATAAACAATAATGAACCTAATTTTTAGGTGTTTTTAATAAAATATAAAAACAAAGAAAAAGGGTTAGTAACACAATACAATAAATTAGCTTTAGAAAATAGGCCAATTATTCACAAATTATTTACCAAATAAGATTAGTTAATATTAGGGAATTAATAGAGGTTTTTATTGATTTGTTTAAGCTAGGAGAATAATATGTAGATTTTAGCATGATGTATCTGAGGTTCATCAGGTAGACATCTACATGTACTAGAAGGATATAGTGATGCAAGATGAATAGGAAAAATAGAGAAGTCTGGGAGTAATGGTGTTATTGGTATGTCTTTACCCTTGGAGGAAGTGCGGTCTCCTGGAGGTCTGTGAAGTAGACTATTCTAGCTCGGTCTACCTTTGAGGTTGAGCTTTGTGCTTTGGATACTACTGGAATTGAGGCTGAATGGTTAAGGGAACTTCTTTCTGAAATTCCCATAATAGGTCAACATGTTCTTGTGATCTCGGTACATTGTGACAAGATGACCACAATTGTCAAGATCAAGAGTTCAAAGTTCAATCAGAAAACAAGGAGACATATACAAATCAGACTTAAGACGTTAAGTGATTTGGTGTCTCGAGGAGTGTTGGTTGTGGATTTTGTTGGATCCAAAGACAACAAGGCAGATCCGTTGACTAAGGGACTTGATAGATCTTTAGTCCTAAAGTCTAGGTTTGGAATGTGATTGAGACCCACTAGGAGTTCCTCTATAGTAGAAACCTAACCTATCTGAGTAGAGATCACATTTAATGCGGTAATAAGCTGTTTGAAGAACTGGTTGGCACTGTTATTGTAATGCTTATGCATGAGTGCCTTATCCCTGAAAGCCTGAGTGTCGTTTAAGCTGCACGTTTAGGAAGAGCGTAGGCTATTATGGGCTAGCAGCACATCCTTGGATGTTAGCACCCCAAGCTACAAGTTTAGGATGTTAGCAGCGCATCCTCGGATACGCCACCTATGTGAGTGTTACTGTGGGACACAGTTAAATGAAGATGATCTTTCTTGAATACGCTTATGAAAAAAGATAAGGGTGCATTGCCTTTAACACCAACCCTGAAGATTGCACCAAGAACAACACTTTGTTGTTTCTACCACATACTTTAACACTAAGGACTGAAGTTCAAAATGTAGTTTACTTTGTTCATGTTAAAGTGAAAATAGTAAACTAAGGTAGAGATTCAATTCGGAATGTACCTTTACTGAAAGCAAAGTAGACAATCGAAAGATGTCTTTTGAATCTCTTTGAATCTCCTTTTTCAAATTGATGAATTCGTGGAGGATTGTTGTATTTAAACAAATGTAATTAGGTTTTAACTAGATAAATAGAATGCAATTACATTGGATTATCAATTTGGTTTCAATTGGAAAACCAAATAATGTTGGAGGGAAGTTGGGAATTCCCACATTTGAAACAAGGGGAGTCTTGGGTGGAATTTTAGTACCACATCTAGTAGTTCTAAAATTTTGGTGGACTTATATATGAGTTAACACCCCAAGCTCTTGTAGAAATAGTAGAGAAGAAGAATGGAGAACCGCGCACGCGTGCTCCGCTTCGCTCCGGTTCCGGCTCGAGAGAGTCATTTCAGATCTTGGATCTCGATAATTTTGCTACGGGTTTCATTTTACGAGTCGAATAAATTAATCCTACAGATTAATTGTGATTCTGCAACGGGAATTTGACTTGATTCAAAGGATCAGACTTAGCTGTCGTTTCAGAATCTGAAGAGGCGTCCGTTGAGGGGCATTTTCGGAAGATGAAAAGTCGTGTGCTGGGTCTACTAAGCCTATCTCTGGATGTTCGTTTTCTTCTCATGCAAGAAAACTCTCTCTCTCATGCTCTTTATTCTTCAACCATGATTGCGACCCGTTTCTTTCTTTTTTTCAAATGTGTTTCTCTGACGTGCTTTCGAGGACGATCTCGTCGGTGTGCGCGAACGACAATCGTGTACCGTCTTATCCTGGGAGCGGATCTCCAGTACCCTACGCACAAGTATTGTGGGGACGATATCCTCTCTAAGGACAGTACATTACATGGACGCTTCAATGAACTCCAACCTAATCTATTTATTGTCTTGTTTGCTGCAAAATTGTTTATTGCTTTACCTTTCTTAGATCTCTCTCTAATATTCGGTTCTGTATAATAAATCGGTTCCTTTTTTCATATTGTAATTATGATATGAATCGGAAATGCATGATTATATTCATGTTAATATACGATGCATTATTAATGATTCATTTTCATAAAAAAAATTACTATTTATTGCATGTTTATTGCATGCACTATTGATCCTATTAACAACAGTTAGTCACCATCAAGGTCCTCTGACCATAAGAGACTCCCATTCCCCTTCCCCATCAAGTCTAGAGTGAACAAAAATGATAATCCTTGCAATGTTACTATTTAACCTAGTTAATAGAAGGTACATTAATCTCAAAGTTCATAAAAAACAATTCCTCGATCAATTCCGTGTAAATCGTTCAACATTTTTCAATGACAAAACATACTCATACCTTGCATTGACAGCAATATTAAACATGTGCTGAAGTAAGATTTTTGCATCTTTCACAGAACGAAGGATATTCCATCTTCCAAATCCAGTTGCCTGATCACGCTCCTCTGCCTCTGACAGTTGGGATGCCATTGCCACAAGATTATTGGATGCAACATTAACCATGTTCTCCAATGAGGTGATTCTTGCTAATCTTGCATTTGGTGACATAGCTAACAATCTGAAAATAAGAATATAAGAAAGTGATCTCTTAATTATAATAAAGGTTTAGCTAATACTCTGACGGTAAGAATAGAAGAAAGAGATCTCTTAATTACAAATCTATGGTAGAAGCTTAACGTCATGAGATGCTAAGTTTTGATACGCTAGACAGCTAAAATTCAGGCTAAGATTTGGCCATTAATGATGGTTTTTTGGTTTCTATGATGTCACATTTGAGAAATAAAATGTTCAAATAATCTCCGAAAATCATTTGAACAAGCGGTATGACTATATTTCATTAACTAGGCTTGGTTGTACGGAATATACATGCCTAATTTATTAACATTTATAGACAGCTAAGTCTGGCAAACTTAGATTTTAATGGAACTGTAAGTAGCCTTTTGAATTCAATGGTGCTTCGATGAAAAATCAAGTATCCAATAGCCTTTCAGAAGTTAATGAAAGAAAACAAGAGCTTGTTACTATAACTTCAATTCATTCTTTAGCAGCATTTTTTATGGTATCTGTGCAATTAAACCTTCATTTTTAGATAGAATTTGTGTTTGTACTTTTTATTTTGGTGTTTGTGTAGAAAACTGAAAAGTTGTGCCCGGCTGTTTCTTTCTGCATACACAATATTTGCATGTAAGATTTTATAATTAGAGTTTCTCTCTTTAGCGGAATGCATCTCCACATTCATCCATTTGCTACTATTTTAGATGCTAATTGGACCGAATTTGGAATTTTATACAGCTGTTTCTGAAAGTACTTCGTCTTCCCTCTCTTCTTCTCATCCTCGTACATCATCTTCAACCTGCCGCCTTTATCCACTTCCCAATTTTTATTCTGTTAATTAATTCCTTCAGACCTAACCAGTTCGTGCTCCAGGCTTTGCGTATGCAAATGTTAAAGGGGGAAGATAAAGAGAAGCTAAAATCAAGGTTCTACTGAAGGTGCTTGCAAATTGGAATTGAGGTAGCATTTTGCATCATCTAATATATATAGATACGCTCTGATAATCATGTAGAAAACCATAATTCAGAAGTGTATCAAAGATAAAAAATAAAGAACATGGAAAGAACATCGGGATTTAACATGAAACCATACTCCGTGAGCCGGATGAAACCACGGGAGAAGGCCTCTAAAGGCTGGGTATTCTGTATTGTTTTCTCTCTTTACAACCGTTACAATAGATGGGGGCTTCTTATATAGCCCCACCAATAAGACCGAGTCTCACTCACATTAGATGTGGGACTAAAGCAATGGATGTGGTAATTAGAACAAGGAGGGATCCAATTACCCATGCATACTCCAACTTAGCTTGGACAAATAGAAAGAAATCACTCACTCACATTACAAGATACTACATACAATATCAACTCAACGCGAACTCTGCTGGCTACATGCTGAGGACATTGCTTCTCATGCATGCTGGCAAGGAGGAACAGAAAGACTGGAGTGGATCATGTCTCCTCATTGGAAAACATGTGCTATGCACTACGTCTGTCAGAGTCACTGAGACTGAAATGAGTCTCTACACAGAGAACTCTGGCCCGCAACTGCTCCATCTCTCTGTAGGGCCAAACTAGAGAAAGCCATGAAAACATCCTTGTCGGAGTCCACAATAGCTGGAGAATGGAGTCTGAAAGTCCCCTCGTCGGAGAACTAGGTCTCTCCCATACTGGCTCAGAGAATGTGATCTCAACTCTAGAGTCGCTATGAAATACATGAAAACCCTAACCCATACCGGCTTAGAGAATGTGATCTCTACTCTGCAGTTCTTGTGGATCACATGAGAACTCTGAGTCCAAATCAAAGATGGGGACCTCTCAAATAATATGATTGCATACATCAATCATACATGTGCGCATCAAACTGTAGACTCTGAAACAATATGAATGTAGAGTCTGAATCCCAATTATAGAATCTAAAATCTGGACTGGAATCTGATTTGAATCTGACCTATAGAACCCTACATAATACTGCCCCTTCTCTCATACTGGTCAGGATAGATGGCATCGACCACGTTGGGAGAAGACTCGAATATGGGTAAAAAACCAATCTCAAATGATTTTTTTCTCATTATTTTTTCGCGTACAACTTTTCCTTTTTGTTATACGAACCTCATTTTTTTTAAAACCCACAGTCCAATTGGATACAATATACCTCTCCTTTCTTCCTGGTTGTGGCCCACAATTGGTGCCAATAATCTTTCCATGTCCTTTTTTATAATAGTGTCTGGTTGGGCCTCAAATAAGCCTCCCCTTATTTTTTATTTAATGGTAGACCCCTCTTTACCCTTTTTTAAATATATTTAATAAATAGGGCCCACCCCATTATAAGAGAAGGGTCATCGACCCCTTTCTTTATACTGAATAGGGTTCCATTGCATGGAGCCTCTGGAGAGATGTGTCATCGATATATGATGGGCACCTGGAGATCGCTGGGGGGAAGCTCTAAGTCCATCACACGGTACCGATGCTGTCTCCTGGAGCCTGTAGGAGGAGGTAACACGAGGGAAATCAGGCATTACCTCCTAAAGGTGAGAAGGTGATTTGGATCAGTGTTGCCTCCGTCAGAGTCAGGACCTGATCGGAGTAGGCATGATCGATCGCCCATCGTGAGGGCATGGAGCTACCGCCGCCTAGGATCTCTTGCAGTGTGTGGTTCGCTGGAGATGGCCTCATGGAGTAGATGGCTTCACCGTACCAATGTTTTACTTGAAGAATTGCCGCCTAAGTGGAGGCTCGCTGTCGCCAGGAAATGAGAGGGAGGAATTGTGCAGCACCGCCTAGAGCCTGGAATCTCAAATCTCGAACCCTCAAATCAACTAGAGCCCCAAATCGATATTATTTTCAGCTACTACATGAATATACTCTCCATGCCATCAGGAATGGCATAACGCCTAATGTCGTGCATCGCCTAGGGTTTTAGGAACTTGATTGAACCTTGATGATGATCTTCATGCATGTAAAAAATGATCTGCTGGAGATTTAATGTTGACGAAGAGGCATATCTGAAGAACAATATGATGAACAAAGGAAAACTTGTTGGAGATGCTTGTCATTGAGCAAAAATTAGGGTGCCAGTAGAAACCCTTGAACTTTCAAACCGCTTTGAATGTGCAAAATTCTAGGTTTCAGAATAGTGCATCCGAACATATTTCCAGATCTTGAATCAATGGATAATCAAAACGAACTGCTTTCATATCGAATTGCGCCTAGAATCAATGGCGTACTTAGGGTTTCTGAGGAAACCCTAGAACATGGCGATGATTGGGGCAGAACTAGGGTTTCAGAAAACCCGAGATATATCCTCGAATATGAACAGGATCATCAAACAATTAACAAAGATAATATTCAAGAATATAATCAAAATAATCTCCAAGAATAACCAAAAGGTGAATATGCTTTGTTAATTGAATCGCAAATGAACATAAAATCAAAGAACATAATAAAATCCTCGAGAATCAAACCCGTTCTGATACCATGTAGAAATACGCTCTAATAATCATGTAGAAAATGATAATGAGGAAGCGTACCAGAGATAAATAATAAAGAACATGGAAAGAACACCGAGATTTAACGTGGAACCCTACTCCGTGAGAAACGATGAAACCACGGGAGAAGGCCTTTAAGGGCCAGGTATTCTATATTGCTTTCTCTCTTTCTCAACTTTTACAAACTTACAGTAGGTGTGGGGCTTCTTATATAGCCCCACCAGTAAGATGGAGTCCCACTCACAATAGATGTGGGACTAAAGCAGTGGATGTGGTAAGTGGACCCTGGAGGGATCCAATTACCCATCTATACAATGGATGCATATTCCAACACAACTCCTTGCCAAATTCCGAGAAACTCAAACCCTAGTTTGGTATGTCGTAACTTAGCAGATCCATGTAAATCTGGTTAAACTGCCAAAAAATCCCAGAATAATTTTGGTTTGAACTAGGATTGATCCAAAATAAAATCCTAATTTAGGCTAAGTCAAAAACTCCAAGAATCCTAGATTTATAACCAAACACAAATAAAAACCCTAAAGAAAACAAAATTTCAATGCAAGCAGGTCAAAGCTACCCAAATAGCGTGTACTATAATCACCAGACTATACAAGGAGCTCAAACAAACCAGGGGCCAATTGGACCAGACTAGTGGCCTATCCAGCATCTCTTTTTTCTTGGCCTAAAGGCTATGCATATATAGGACTTTACAGTTCAACCTTGACTGATATTGCACCATTTGATTGTGCAAGAAATCCATTAAAATATGCAAACCTTCATGGTTAATTTTATCCTCATTTCGCCTATATTTTACACAAACATCATATAAATCGAAATATGGTAAAAACCTCTATCAATTGGTTTAACATGGGGCAGCTCTCTTAATTCAGCATACGTGGGGCAGCTACCCCCCAAAAGCTAGCGTGATATTGGTTTAACTTGAGCCATCTTATAGTTTTGATTCATGGTCCTAAAGTGCATCGCTTTGTGGTATCATACGTTGCTCGATCTCAATTAGGTAGTTTCCATTGTTCACTCAAACTTCAAGTCAATCCATTCATCCATCTTTGATTTAACACTTGAGCCATCTTATAGCTTTGACCCAGTAGTCCTAAGTCCATCGCGTCGTGGAATATCATGCATCACTAGATCTCAATTAAGTAGTTTCCATCTGTTCACTCAAACATCAAGTCAATCCATTCATCCATCTTTAATTCAACACTCGAGATCCAAGCCTTGGGGCATTCTTCCCCACCCGAGTTTGTTGCTTTGCAGTCAATGGCCGTTATGACCTTTCCACTTCCCCTAATTACTCCCCATCAAACAACTAATCATTAGTTCCCATAACCAGCAACACTAGCGCAGTTCATTCCCCCTCTCTATCTAACCATGGTAACTTATCAGGAAAGAAAGTCTCATACAACAGCTACGTCATCTTGGTCGTTGCCTTTTTTATTAGGGTTGCTAAACCCTTCAACCTATGCAGTTGTTTCTTAGGAACGTCGGTTGTCCTGGACTTAGATCTAGGAGTTAAGCAGTTGCGGGCTTGGAGAGAGCGACCCATCTCGCACGGAGGAGGGTTACAATAAAGATTAGAAATCCTATAAAAACTTTTAGTGGAAATGAGAATGATAACTTGTTTATTCCAGGGAACCCTAGGCTCTCTTATGTAGAGAAAGCCTATGGGTAAATTACATAAGGTGGAACAAGGAAAATAAACATAACAGACGAGTACATAAATTCTAGAAATATCTCTACACTCCTCCTCAAGATGGAGCATAGATGTCAATCATGCTCAGCTTGGAAGAGCATTTCTGAAACGGCCCTCTGAGCAACGGCTTAGTAAAGATATATGCAGTCTGCTCTCCTGAACTGACATGGGAAGTAGAAATCAAACCCTTTTGAATCATATCCCTGGTATAGTGGCAGTCTACCTCAATATGCTTCGTCCTTTTATGAAATGTAGGAATATTAGCAATAAATAATGCTACTTGATTGTCACATTGTAATTGCATGGGTAGAGGTACAGCTATATGCAGATCTTCTAATACGGCTCGAACCTACATCATCTCCGTACTTGTCTGTGCCATGGCCCTGTGCTCAGATTCAGCACTAGATCTAGCCACCACTGTCTGTTTCTTGCTTTTCCAAGAAACTAAGGAACTGCCAACAAACACTGCAAAACCTGAGGTAGATTTCCGGCCTCTAGGACATCCTGCGTAATCCGCATCAGCACATGCAGAGATAGAGAGATTTGTTTCTTTCCTGAACAACAATCCTGCACTTGGAGACAACTTTAGATATCTTAATATCATATATACAACATCCACGTGCACCTGTCTGGGCTGTACCGTGAACTGACTCGCCCGACTTACCGCAAAAGCAATGTTGGGTCTAGTGATAGTAATATAGTGAAGCTTTCCCACCATTTCTCTAGATCTTCTTTTGTCAACTTCCTCTGTATCATCTCCATATAACTTCATACTAGGATCCATGGGAGTAGTGGAGGGTCGACACCCGATCATACCTGTCACAACAAGCATATATGTAATATATTTCATTTGGGTCATCACAAGACCCTGCGCATTCCTCCCAAATTCCAATCCCAGAAAGTATCGTAGATTACCAAGATCCTTAGTCACAAACTGATGGCCTAAAATGCGTTTGCCATCTTTATCCCCTGCATGTCATCTCCCGTAACAAGTATATCATCAACATATACCATAATAACAATAGTACCTCTGGGAGTCTTCTGGACAAACAAAGAGTGGTCAGCATTTGATCTTTTGAACCCGTGCTTCTGGATTAAATCTGAAAGCTTCTAAAACCATGCCCGCGAACTTTGTTTAAGACCATATATGGCATTGTGAAGTCTACACACCATATGACACTCCCCCTCAGCAACAAAACCCAGAGGATGCTGCATGTAGACTTCTTCCTGCAGATCCCCATATAAAAAGGCTTTTTTAACATCAAGCTAGAGCAAAGGCCAATCACGTACCACAACGACTGACAGAAGAACACGTAGAGTGGAATGATGTGCAACCGGAGAAAAGGTGTCCATATAATCCATGTCATGCCATAGGTCTGAGTGAATCCACGTGCCACTAGCCTTGCTTTGTAGTGATCAAGGCTGCCATCCGCATTATATTTGACAGTAAAGACCCATTTACAACTGATAACAGAAGCTCCTGGGGGAGCAGCAACCAAGCTCCATGTATCACGAGACCGTAGGGTAGCCATTTCCTCCTCCATGGCTAACCGCCAGCTGTTGTCTTTCAAGGCATCCTGATAATACCGTGGTATCTCCCAGTAGACAATGCAACAGCAAATCTCTGAAAATCACCAGTAAGGTGATGGAATGAAACCTGTGAAGCAAGTGAATAGGACGCACACATCTGTTTAGACTTCCTCAAGGCAATAGGTACATCCAAATCATCAGCAGTGTCCACTTGTATGTCATTAACCTGCACTTGTGCATTGTCAGTCCCATCGTTACTAATATCACTTGGACATACCTAGGGCGTGGTGGATGAATGACGGCCTCCATGAGCAGGAATCAGACGACGGGTATAAAATTTCGGTAAAGGTGGGACTGGTGGTTGCGGAGGTGGTGGTGGTGGTGATGGTGGTCGCACATCAGGAGTTGGTATGTTATCAGACTAACGTAGAGGAGGAGGTGGCACATAAATTTCATCATCAGTAGTGGAAGCCATCCTGTCACCTGTAGGTGAAAAATACATCATAGTCTCAAAGAAGGTGACATCGGCACTAACATAATATTTTTTGTACACAGGATCATAGCATCGGTAACCCTTTTGAGTACGAGATTACCCAAGAAACACACACTTGACAGCCCTAGGTGAGAGCTTGTCAATCCCCGGAGTGAGATGATGGACAAAAGCAACTGAGCCAAAAATACGAGGAGCTAGGGAGAACAAATCTATATCAGGAAAGACAACAGAAAGAAGAACTTTCTCACCCAAGACAGAGGATGGCATACGATTGACCAGATAGCATGCCATAAGAACAGCATCACCCCAAAAAGACAGAAGAGCACAACTATGAATGAGTAAATTCTGAGTTATATCAAGAAGATGACAATATTTTCTTTCTGCAACAACGTTTTATTGAGACGTGTAGGCACAAGTTGTTTGATGAATAATGCCACGAGACAAGAAGAAATGTGAAAGAGCACGAGTGCAAAATTCTACGGCATTATCTGTATGCGCCATCTTCACATTAGAAGTAAAAACATTCCGAACTTCATTGATAAGATTTTTTATTACATCCCTCGCTTCAGATTTATTTTTCAATAAAAAGATCCAAGACAATCTAGAGAAATCATCAACGACTACTAGATAAAACCTGTCCCCGGTGATCAGGAACACGACTCGGACCCCAAATGTCAATATGCAACAACTCAAAAGGGGAGCGACTGCTCCGAGACTCACGATTAGGGAAAGTAGATCTGTGATGCTTTCCCAACTGACACGCTTCACACTGAAAAGAAGACTTTGGTGAAATCTGAGGCAAGATATATCGCAACTTCTGAAGAGGGAGATGACCAAAACGCAGATGCCAAGTAACGGGAGAAGCAGTTCCACTAGACTGAGATGAGACACCAGCATTGGGGGTGCGGACCAACCGATAGAGACCATCCTGCTCACAGCCACAACCAATCACCCTGCCTGTTGAATATCCTGAAAAATAAGAGACAATGGGTCAAAAATAGCCCGACAATGCAAATCCTTTGTAATCTGACTAATAGAAAGTAAGCTCATTGAAAAATCTGGAGCATGCAAAACATTCTGTAGTCGTATGGAGGGTGTCAAATTGATCTCCCCTGTCCAATGATGGGTGAATGAGTCCCATCCGCTATTACTACATGTTGGGAAAAATGAAAGAAATGTTTATTCCATGAGCCCTAGGCTCTCTTATATAGGAGAGTAGCCTATGGGTAAATTACATAAAGCATACAACTGAAAATAAAAATAACAGAGAGACACACAGAAAACCAATATATACGTTAACACTCCCCCTCAAGATGGAGCATAGATATCAATCATGCCCAGCTTGGACGCACACTTCTGGAATGGGCCTCGTAGTAATGCCTTGGTGAATATATCAGCAGTTTGATTTTCTGAGGTGACATAAGATGTAGCAATGAACCCCTTCTGAATCATGTCATGTATGAAGTGGCAGACAACCTCAATATGCTTGGTCCGCTCATGGAATGCTGGATTGTTTGCAATGAACAAGGCTGCCTGATTATCACATTCTAAGTCCATAGGAAGTGGTACATCTAGGCATAGATCTGTAAGTACAGCCTTTACCCACATCATCTCTGTGCTAGCCTGGGCCATAGCCAATATTCGGATTCAGCACAAGATCTGGCTACCACCGTCTGTTTCTTGCTCCTCCATGAGATTAGAGAATCTCCAATATAGACTGCAAACCCCGAAGTGGACTTCCCATCCTTGGGACAACCTGCATAGTCTGCATCCGCACATGCTGAGATAGAGATCCCCTTTCCCTTCTTGAATAGCAAACCTACACCTGGAGAAGATTTGAGGTATCTAAGTATCATATGTATGCCATCCATATGAACCTGACGTGGTTGCTCCATGAACTGGCTCACACGACTCACTGCAAAGGATATATCGGGCCTAGTGATCGTGGCATACAACAGTTTGTCTACCAGTTCTCTGTATCTTCTCCTGTCCACCTCCTCTGTGTCATCATCATATAGCTTCATGCTGGGGTCCATTGGTGTCGTAGCAAGCCGACACCCAAGCATACCTGTTTCACTCAACAGGTCCGTAACATATTTCCTCTGCGACATTACTAATCCATACGGATTTCTAGCGAATTCCAGCCCCAGGAAATATCTAAGGACTCCAAGATCCTTAGTGAGAAATTCGCTCCCCAGCTTCTCTTTCGCCTGCTTTATGCCTTGCTCGTCATCTCCTGTAATCAAGATGTCATCTACGTAAACCATAATTGCAATAATACCTCTTGAAGTCTTCTGTACAAACAATGAATGATCAACAATGGAGCGTTTGTATCCCTGTTTTTCAAAGAGGTCTGAGAGCTTCTGAAACCATGCTCTGGGGCTCTGCTTAAGGCCATAGATAGCCTTATGAAGTCTGCACACCTTGGAACACTCCCCCTCAACAGCAAAACCGGGTGGATGTTGCATATAGACTTCCTCCTGTAGGTCTCCATATAAGATCGTGTTCTTCACATCAACTGATATAGCGGCCACTCTTTGTTGACTGCGACTGACAGCAAGATCCGTAGAGTAGAATGACGGGCTACTGGCGAGAATGTATCAAGGTAATCCACCCCGTATGTCTGTGTAAAGCCACGTGCAACAAGGCGGGCCTTGTATCTGTCAATACTACCATCTGCATTTTGCTTCACCGTAAATACCCACTTGCAGCTCGCATGAGTCACATCTGAAGGTATAGGAACTAGACTCCAAGTTCCCCTTGATAGAAGTGCCGCCATTTCTTCCTCCATTGCTAGACGCCATCTACTATCCTGCAGAGCATCTTGATAATTCCGCGGAATATCTACAGCTGACAAGGCCACCACAAAGTTCCTGAAATCCCCAGATAGTCGCTCAAATGACACAGAGGCTGCCAATGGATATGTAACGCAACTCCTCTTCGATTTGCATATAGCAATAGGAACATGTAAATCAGTTGTGTCCTCATCTGCCCCCTGCAACATATCCTGCTCAGAAATATCATTAGATCCATCAAGAGAAGTATCTTCAGTACGTACCATAGGCGAGCTAGGAGATGAGTCATGACCATGAGCTGGAGGAGGCCTGCGGGTATAATGGAATGGTAGTGGTGAAACGGGGATCTGTGGTGGTGGTGGTGGTGGTGACGGTGTTGGAGGTGGTGGTGTCATATATATGGTGTCGGTAGTCAGTGGAGGTAGCTGCTGATCACCTGAGGATGAAAAATACATTACGGATTCAAAAAATGTAACATCTGCACTGACCATATACTGCCTACGCAAAGGATCAAAACACTTGTACCCCTTTTGAGTTCTGGAGTACCCAAAAAACACACACTTAACAGCCCTAGGAGAGAGCTTGTCAATACCAGGAGACAACTGGTGGACAAAGGCAACTGAACCAAACACACGAGGAGTAAGTGAAAACAGATCCTTCCCAGGATATCTGTTCATCCAAGACAGAGGACGGCATCCGGTTAATTAGGTAACATGCCGTGAGAACCGCGTCACCTCAGTAAGAATAAGGAACATGATTTTGTATAAGGAGTGATCTTGTGACATCAAGTAGGTGGCGATGTTTCCTTTCAGCGATCCCATTTTGTTGAGAGGTATAAGCACAGGATGTTTGATGGATAATCCCTTTTGATGAGTAGTAGGTGGCTAGGGCATGAGTGCACAGTTCTAGGGCATTATCACTTCTCACAAATTTCACAGATGTGGAAAAAACATTTTGAATTTCATTCAGAAACTGGATAATAATATTGCCTGCTTCAGATTTATTTCTCATCAAAAATACCCATGACACACAAGAGAAGTCATCCACAATAACTATATAAAATTTGTGTCCCTGATGATCAGGTACACGACTCGGACCCCAGATATCAATATGAAGTAACTCGAACTTGGAGGTACTACTCCGACCTGGACGACTGGGAAAGGTAGACCAGTGATGCTTTCCCAACTGACAAGCCTCACATTGGATAGATGTGTGAGGAAGACCCTGGGGTAACACACGACGCAACTTCTGAAGCGGTAGATGCCCAAAGCGCAGATGCCACAGCAAAGGAGATACTGGTCTGGTGGGAAGGGATGAGGTTCCAGCGAATGGAGTCTGATTTAGGCGATAGAGGCCTCCTTGCTCATAGCCACGACCAATCACGTTGCCCGTACGGATGTCCTGAAAAATAAGAGAAGATGGATCAAAAATTACCCGACATTGTAAATCCTTCGTAATCTGACTGACTGATAACAAATTCATTGGAAAATCAGGTGCATGTAGCACATTCTTGAGTTGCATAGAAGATGTTAGTCTAATCTCCCCCTGACCAGTTATGGGAGAATGTGTACCATTGATGATGACCACTGTTCGGCCTGGAAGAATCTGAGAATATCCTGTAAGTAAACTCTGATCGCCACATACATCATGTGTAGCGCCCGAGTCCATAATCAAAGGTAATGTATCTGATCTACTACTAGTAAATGCAAGTATGCTACTTGAAGCACTGGTAGACGCAGAGGCAGAAGCAGCAGCATCAGGTTGACTCTCAGTAGTAGGTGTTGGGCCAGATGGGGGAATAATGCCCCTTAGACGGGCAACTAGATCATCGAACCGCTGATCCAAAGTAGCAGCAGATGGAGGCTTTATCTGCTCAGCAACTCGTGCAGATGCAGGAAATCCATGCTTCGAGTAGCACGTGTCTTCATTGTGTCCAACACGATGACAGCAGGTACATGTTGGCCGAGTGCGGTCTCCTCTGCCACGAGGTCCACGTCCACGGGTCTGATGATGAAATCCACGACCCCTGTTGGCGGCCATGGCTGAAGCATTCTGATTCGTGGCCGTGGAAGGAACGGTGATGCGGCTCAGTCTATGGAAGGTTTCCTCCATGGGAGGAATAGTAGAATCGGCCAAGATCTGGGATCATGCCGCCTAATACTCTAGATCAAGCGCAGCAAGGAACACGCCCACCATAGTCGCATTCCGATATGTCTTCTGTTGTTCTGGCGTGGCTGTCAGAGGCATGAAGCTGTAGAACTTCTCGAACATCCCTCTCAGGGATGTGTAGAGTGACTGTAGAGGGCGACCATTCTGCTTTATAGTGAATATATCATGCTGAAGTTGCAGAATCTTTGTCTCGTTCTTCGCCTGAGAATATGTGGCCGCCAGAATGTCCCACATGTCTTTGGCCGTGGGATGATGTAGAATGTCATTGGCAATCTCGATCGCCAACGTGCCAGATAGCCAAACTTTGGCGTATGCGTCATCGGCCTCCCACGAGGCATTGGCTCCAGTCTTCTCAGCAGGCTCTGGTTCGGTAAGAATATGCTTCTTACCTGTTAACTTCATCATGCTCATGAACTGCATCGCCCACGGTTCATAGTTTGTACCGTCCATTTTGACGATAGGCGCCGGACCACGGAAGGCACCAATGGATGGGATATCCGCCTTGCTTTCTGACATACTGGAAACTGAAGATTGGAGCGATTGACTGAAGATAAGATTTGTCTACAATGACATAGACGGGTTTAGTTGCTTGTGTAGACCTCAAACAACTAAACCCATGTAAGTGACGGTGTGCTCTTTAGGGCTTCGCGCACGCTTAGGGCTCCTTGGTGCCCTCTGACCTCGCAGAAATGCAAGGTCAACCGATTAGTCGTGCACCATGAAGTTGCGCACAGACGCAAGCGAGATCAGACGCACATGCGAGATCAGGCGCACAGGCACAGACGAGCGCGTACCCGCGCGTGAAGTTACGCGCACAGGCGCGTGAAGGCGCGCGCGCGTAGAGGCGCACAGGCAGGCGCGCAGGGGCGCTAGCAGGTGCGCGGTGGTGGCGCACATGGGCGTAGGCACTGGCGGAGGCGCAGCGGCGGAGCAGAAGCGTTGGCGGCACCGGCGATGAGAGAGAGGGGCTCGCCGGTGGGGTGGGGTAGGGTTAGGGTTTCGAGAACTCTGGTCTAGGACCGTCGCTCTGATACCATGTTGGGAAAAATGAAAGAGATGTTTATTCCATGAGCCCTAGGCTCTCTTATATAGGAGAGTAGCTTATGGGTAAATTACATAAAGCATACAGCTGAAAACAAAAATAACAGAGAGACATACAGAAAACCAATATATACGTTAACACTACCGATCTCCCTGGTGGAACCTCCCTGTATGATGTAAACTTATCTCTATCTCGACAGAGATGATGTGTCGCGCCGGAGTCCATAATCCATTCTGAAACATCAGAACTATGACAGGACGTAAAGGCATAAACGCTACCTAATGTGCTAGTTGGGGCTGACGTGCTGGCAGAGGCAGAAGCTGCTATGTCTGAGTTACCTTCTTGCGAGTTAGTAGTGGCAGGAGGCATGATATCACGTAGTCTGGCGACAAGATCCTCAAACCACTGATCTGAAGTAGATGTCGGTGTAGGCACAACGTGCTCGGCTACACAGGCTGATGCTGGAAAACCATACTTAGAATAGCATGTATCCTCCGCATGGCCCGGGCGATGACAAAAGGTGTATGGCTGACGGAATCGACCACCTCGACCACGACGTCCACGTCCACGAAAAGAAGAAGATGCACCTCTGCCTCTGGAAGCTGCGATCGCTGAAGGAGGTGGAGTAGTGGCAGTAGAAGGAATTGTGATTCTGCTGAGCTGCCGATACACTTCCTCCACTGGAGGAATAGTAGCATCCGCCAGGATCTACAAGCGAGCCACATCATACTCCGGGTCAAGTGCCGCTAGTAAGACCCCCACCATTATAGCATTCCGAAACGTCTTCTGCTGCTCAGGAGTCGACGTCAGGGGAATGATACTGTAAAGCTTCTCAAACATCCCTCGTAGGGATGTATACAACTAATGCAACGGCCGGCCATTCTGCTTGACCGTAAATATATCATGCTGAAGTTGGAGGATCTTGGTCTCATTTCTCATCTGCGAGTACGTCGTGGCAATGATATCCCACATAGCCTTAGCCGTGGGCCTGATAGAGGACATCATTAGCAATCTCCATCGTCAGAGTACCTGAAAGCCAGACCTTGGCATACGAATCATCAACCTCCCATGAGGCCTAAACCCCAGTCTTCGTTGTCAGCTCATCTTCGGTAAGAATATGCTTCTTACCATTTGACTTCATGAGACTCATGAATTGCATCGTCCAGAGCTCGTAATTCATCCCATCCATTTTGATTATTGGCGCTGGACCTTTGAAAGCACCGATGGAGGGCATGTCAACTTTGTTTTCTGACATTGTTTTCGGAGACGAAGAACTAGGGTTTGTAGACCAATGAATAACTGTCTACATAAACATGTATGGAGTTGAGTGCATATGTAGACTTATACACTCAAATCCATGAAGAACGAGAAAGATAAGGGGATGGCGCTAAGTTGAGAGGAAAGGGGGTCGACACCGAGTTGAGAGGGGAGGGGTGGCGGGGGCGGCGCATCGACTAGATGATGGGGTGGTTGGGGCGGCGCGCCGGTGAGATGATGAAGGGGTGGCGGAGGAAGGGTGGGCGGGGAAGGAGGGGCGACGGACTGGGAGGGGCGGCAACGGCAGGATGAGAAGGGTAGAGGGGTGGCGGCTAGGGTTAGGGTTAGGGTTTTAGGGTGGAGGCTCAGATACCATGTTGGTGGAAATGAGAATGAGAACTTGTTTATTCCAGGGAACCCTAGGCTCTCCTATATAGAGAAAGCCTATAGGTAAATTACATAAGGTGGAACAAGGAAAATAAACATAACATACGAGTACATAAATTCTAGAAATATCTCTGTTGAAATGAGAGTGCGGAAGAAAAATAGATAAACAGAGCAAGAAAATACAAAAGAATAAACATGAACGCTTAGGATTTATGTGGAACCCTACTCCCTAAGGAGCGGGATGAAACCACGGGAGAAGCCCTCAAAGGAGCAGATATTCTATTGAATTTCTCAATGAGTACAGGGGGTGTGGGGCTCCTTATATATCCTCACAGACAGGCCGGAGTCCCATCGCTTATTCATGTGGGACTAAACATGAGTGGGATAATTGGATTTTGGTGAGATCCAATTACCCACATATTACATTATCTAACATTCCCCCTTTAGCTGGATCTGAGAAAGCTACAACTTGCAACAAAAAGAAAGTATACAACACATCTTCACATGATACATCACAAGAAGAACACATGTCCGCTGCTGGTAGAAGACCTCGCACGAGGACGGGTCTGCGTCTTTCAGGCCACCGGAACGTATCTCTGTCATGCCTATATATCAGGTCATCGGAACGTATCTCTGTCATGCCTGGAGAAGAATCGCTGCAGAAGAAGTCCAGCGCGGGAAACTGATCGGGTCGTAAAAGAAGAAGTATACGCCTCGACGAAGAAGATGATGCTCGGTGAAGACGGATGATATTGTAGAAATCTGAAGTATCGGCCTATCAGTCGTGGACGAGTAGTAGAAGTCAAGAAGAATCCACCTATGACTCCCCCTTTCTCCCATACTTGATAGAATAAAGAATGTGGATCAAGTTGGGAGAAATAAAAAAACATGCATTTTTTTGCATCATTTCATTTTTTGCTTCATTTTTTCTTTCTTTTTTCAAGCCGTTCAGCTGATTTTACGGCTTTTCCTATCCCTTTTTTTGAAAATTTTTTTCTTGGCTATTTTCATTCATTTTTTTAATAGCCGTCGCATTCTTTTTGAAAAACTTTGTGTACAACTTTTTTTTATTGTACGCCTCTCTTTCAATTTTTTTTATATGTGGCCCCCTTGGGCCCTTCTCTCTTTCCCTTCTTTTTTTTTTATACACTGCAGAATCCAGTTGGGCATGAACTCTCTCCTTTTTTTATCCAACCTAGGCCCCTCTTCTTAAATTTTTTTTATATATATAGGTAGGCCACCGAGCCCTAGAATTCCTGTGGGATCCCCCTTTCTAGAGCCGCCGCCCCCGAACTGGAAGCCAAGGGGGTACCTCCGCCCCGAACTGGGAGCCAAGGAAGGAGATGGGTGGCGTTGCCTTGTCGCATGGAGATGCGACGCAGGAGGGTGTTGCACCGCGGGCTCGCCGCTTGATGGGGTCTCACCACTGGAGAGATCGCACGAGAGGGCTTGCGACTCCGCCTGGGCGCACGATTGAGTGCCGCTGCCTGGGCGCTCGGGAATCATGAGGAGCGCCGACTGGAGGGGAGTTGCACAATCAGAGAGGTGTTGTGCGACAATGGGGGTTCTCTGCCTGGGTGGGTTCTCCACCTCTGCCACCTGTGTGCGAGCCCTGTGAGCGCGGTATGCGAGAGGGAGCCTACGCACATAGTTGATGGTGCGCGTCTTGGATCTGCTGGCCTGGAGGTTTCGAAGGAGTATCGCCACCGGTGCTTGAGGGGACTCCACAGGCTGGAGATCGTGCGTAGCCTGGAGTTGCGATTGGAGTTGGTGATGGAGCATGGATAGAGTGCGAGGGCGCGCCGCCTGGACAGCTGCGGTTGTATGTGTAGCGTGAGTTGTCTCCTGGCTGACCTGCAGCCTAGAGCCGTGCGATGGGGCTCTGCTACTTGGAGCCACTTGGATCTATAATGCAAAGAAGAGCGTCGTCGCGTGGATGAAGTTGCGGAAGGACATGGACATAGATTAGGGTTCCAGATGGGAACCCTAGAACTGGGATCATTTACTTGATAAAAACCCTTCTCGAATAATTTAATAAAATAACTAATAAATCGATTATCAAACCGATCACAAACTATAATCGAAGAACATGATGAAATCCTCGAGAATCGACCCGCTCTGATACCATGTTGAAATCAGAATGCGGAAGCAAAATAGATAAACAGAGCAAGAAAATACAAAAGAATAAATATGAACGCTTAGGATTTACGTGGAACCCTACTCCCTAAGGAGCGGGATGAAACCACGGGAGAAGCCCTCAAAGGGGCGGATATTCTATTGAATTTCTCAATGAGTACAGGGGGTGTGGGGCTCCTTATATAGCCTCACAGACAAGCCGGAGCCCCACCGCTCATCCATGTGGGGCTAAACATGAGTGGGGTAATTGGATCTTGGTGAGATCCAATTACCCACCTATTACATTCTCTAACACTCTCTACAGTATTGATTTTGAGTTTATGTAATAGATTAAAGGATATTTCACGTTGATATTGAATATATATCCTTCCCCATTTTCTTCTTTCTCTTGCTAATAATTCTTTCTTGCTATGCTCTTTCTGGACGACCTTACAATTAGAAAGATCTCTCTCATATATACTTCAAGGACCATCACGATATAACCAACGAAGTGAGTGAAGTAGGGACCTGAAAAAACGATGGCACTATATATAAGTGAATGTATACAAGTAAAGTCCTTATGATGAGTTTCAAAGTACTCTTTTAAGAAGATTGATTATTCGAGGGGAATAGACTACTTAATAACTTCACATTTGATTTATGTGCTAATTGAATAAGTGATTTAAAAGTGAGGACTCCCCTTTCCTCAACTGTCGAGCATCGGAGTTCCTTCTAAGAAATCACCACTATATATCTAGGGCAAGCAAAGGCTATAAAAAGAGTATTGGAACCTCTCAATCATCCATATATCAATGTGTGTATTGTTCTAAACATGAGTATCCATAAGATAATAAGATAGGGTAGAGTAGATATATAGAAAGGCCTTCATCAAATAGGGCATCGTAGATATATAGGAAGACCTTCATCGAATGAGGCAGACTATGTAGAATATTTTATCTGTAATTGATTGGACTCGGGTGGCAGCAAGCCGATCCGAGGAGCAGCAGAAGGCGGTGAGGCAAGGTGGTAGGGTTGGGAGGTGGGGCTGAGGGTTCAGTCTTAGGACGGCCGCTCTGATACCATGTGGAAAAGAATGCTTCCTTGTTTATTCATAGAGCCTAAGGGTTATCTTATATAGAAGATAGAAACTCTAATGGGTAAATACATATTAAAGATAGAGAAATAAATAAACTGTAAAATAGTAACATAACATAAAACTCTCAACAATTATTAATTAGGAGTGCATCCTGCCATCCTATTTTCTATAAAAAAAAGATGCTATCCTTAGCTCTCTTTAATACAATTAAGTTGAAGCAACTATTGCAACAACTCTCTCTCTCTCTATCTCTTACCAAACGTCATATCTCTTTCTCTTACCACACATCATATCTCTCTCAACCCTTTGTGACCATCCACCTCGGGTTTGTTGAGAGAGTGATTGTCGTGGCGATGTCGTAATGTTGCTGGACTAATCGCTTGTGGATCTTCGCCTTCTTCGATAACTCGTACTCTTGAAGAAAACATCAGATTTTGTGAGACGAAATCAAGAGATTCTTTGCTTGGATCGTCTCCTTGTAGGAAGCACGTGTCTCATCCATGCACCCACAAGTGCTCTCTCATCAGATCGGACTTGAGACAAGAGGCCTCTTCCTTTAGAGGCTTTGAGATCACAGTCACGCTTCAAGAGGTAAACCTTATACTCGTGCGATCATGATAAAACGGCATGAGAATTGCTCCCATACCATGTGGTATCATCAAAAAAAATAAAATTCCGTTGCACCATCGATTAGTCTGACTAATCGATCTAAGACCAGATACGATTCGATCTCCACGCTTCTGTGATGCGTGAGTTCTTTTTTGACTCACTTTAGTAAGATGGTTAAGCAATGAGGAGTTGCTCCCAACAGTTGTTACCAAGATACTTGAAAGAAATGTGAGGAGGCTTGATCATGACTCTTGATTATATATGGTCCAAAAAGAGATGATTTAGGGACATGCTAGTACATGATTAAACACTTTGATAATATTATTAATACCCCTCATAAATATTGAACCAATGCATTGGGTTTTGTTGTATGGGATACCTGCAGGTATGCCTTGGTGATGTGGTACTAATACTTGCAGCTAAGGCAAATACGCTTCAATGGATATGTGGCTACACAAAGTAGCACCTGATTTACTGTGAAATTATCAAATAAAAAGTCGGTGTATCGAAAAAAATGAAGTTAATGCGGTATGGACACAGAGAATCCATTCACGTGCTTTATTTTGAAGTTGTAAAAGTTTAAAAAAAACTTTTTAGAAGTAAATCTGTCTGAAGGTGGCGAATCTATGGAGCCAACCTTATTCAAAAAAGGAAAGGACGATGGTTCTATTTTGTGGTGGACTTTCATTAACTTTCACTTTATTGATTGGTGTTAATAGAAGAGCATCTGGAATTGAATAAAGCATCTCGACGAGAAAATGACGACAGCCAAAGAAATAACGGTGTATGCGTACTAACGAGACATGCGAGAGGTTACTATAGCATCGATAAAAATTACAATAAAGGCATTATGGCCCCTATAATATTCTAGGGTAGTCAGAAAGTTTAGCAAATATTATATTTTGCCTGGCTCTAGTGCTATATACTTGCAAGAATGCCTAAGATTGTCCAAGTGTCAACGTATTCCAAATTGGACCAATTATGAGAGCCTTTGCAAGCACAATGCAACTGTATATGCATGCATCTGCATGTCCATGCATACACGTGCTCAAGGTACTGACATCATATGCATGGCCCTGCATCAAATTAAATCACTAGCATGAAGAATGAACAACATTTAATTGTTAACCTTGAGTAACCATTACTTCCTCCAGGGAGATGTAAACCATTTGAAAAAGCTTCTTCATTTTGCTTCAAAATTTCAGCCTCTTCAGCTAATGCAGCTCTCCTGAATTAAAAAATGCTCCAAAATGAATAATTGAATTATTCTATTTTTGATATTTTGAATTTGCAATATTGAATATATATGCTTACAAACGACTTTGCTTCTCATATTCAGCACGAACCTCGTGTACATTCACCATTACTTCAAGTTCATGATCCAACCATTTCTGCATGGACTTCTCATTATGCTAAGTTCCACCCAAGGTCAATTACCATTCAGTCAGTTAATTGAAAATTTTAACAGGATTAACTAAGTTTCGAGCACATATTCTGGAACTTACCAGGCCACCAAGTGAATTGCCATTCGAACTAACTATAAAAACAAAAATAAATCCACACTTTGGAATGAGAACATGACAACTAAGACAAACATAAAAAGAATACAAAACTTTGCAAGTCCAGGTAGCAAACCAGAAGTTTCATGAGAAGAGGCCTTGCGAGCTTCTAGTAATTCTTTTAATCGTTTCGTAGCCATAGCAGCCTCTTCTGTCTTCCTTTGAAGAACCTAAAAAAATCTACTCAATCAAAGGCCCCATCTGCCTTCTACTTTCTAGCACGCGGCACAAACTGAAAAGGTGTTGTTTTATCTATATCGAACAAACCTGATGTTTCAAACATGAGTACTAAAAACTTGACTTGCCTTTTTTTAAGTAATTAGTGTTTGCATCTCCGAGTCAAAAATCTTAAAGGTTTATATGATCCGATATGCTCTGATCTGTCGGAGAAATCAACATTCCAAACAAATGTGATGGGTGAAAAGGTTACTTCAAGTGTGATTAAGATCACTGTAGCCAAGGGGATTAAGAATCAGAAAGTTCTCTACCATCACCAATCAAGGGTTTGGAACATCTGAATCATTAATCTATTTGGAGTCAAATGTGGCTGCTATATTAGCTACAATACATGTAGCACTTGCAAAACCTAAAGGAAGAGGTTAGATCAGATGTATGAGAAGAAGTTTTATCAACTCTGAGCGCCTGGTATATGGGTAAATGGATCTTGGGTGAGATCCATTTACCCATCTGTGACATGTGTGTGTATATCTACCACTGTATTTTTAAGTGTGAAAAATAGAAAGAAGAAAAACCCTCGCGGTGAAGAATGTAGGGTGTGGCCTATGGTTTTCTCCCCTCAAAGCTTGAATTATTATTCAGCCCCCTTCCCCTACAAACCCAACAAAAATAATCCTAAGTGAATCCCATGCAGCAGGAATATTCATATATGGAAGATAAGTCTACATAAGTGTGGAGAAAATTTGAGAATGAATGGAATGTCATATTCAATGGGTCTAGGGTTTTAGCGTGAAACCTTAGAGAGGCAAAAAGAGAAAAATACATAGATGACCCGAAGGGGTTACAGGACTCGATAACTATAAAGAGAAATAACCCATTAACTCTAATACTCCCCCCTCAAGTTGGAGCATATCTATCAATCATGCTTAACATGAAAATTTTCTATGATAGATGTTTCTTCAGTAGCGTCTATGTGAATATATCTGCAAGATGAAGATCTGTGGAGATATGAGTAGTAGTAGTTTTCCCTCCCCTACTGCATCTCAAATGAAGTGACAGTCAACTTCAATGTGCTAAGTTTGCTCATGAAAAATTGGATTGGCGGCGATGTAGGTAGCAGACTTATTGTCACTATATAAAGGGACATGAATAGTAATACGAAGTCCAAGCTCTTGTTGGAAAAGAGACAAGCCCGGTAATCTAACAAGTGGCTTAGGCCATCGCCCTGTACTATGCCTGCACTTGATCTAGAAACCACCATTTGCTTCTTGTTATGCCATGTAACAAGGTTGTAACTAACAAACATAGCATAGCATGTAATAGATCGTCAGTTCTTAGGTGAATTGACATAATCTACATCAGCATAAGTGATGATATTAGCATGGCCATTGACCCCGTAGAAGAGGCCTCACCGTAGAGATTCCTTCAAATATCAAAGGATCAGAAGAACATTCTGCCAATGACTATAGAGAGGTATCTCCATGTGCTAGCTCGTTCTTCTCACGGCATACCATATATTTGGCCTAGTGACAGTAAGGTAAAACAGTTTTCCTACTAGGTTTCTATATCTTGTAGAGTCCTCAAACTCAGGATCAATGGATGTAGAATGTTTTCGCAATTCTACAAGGATGCCAGATGGTTCGCATCCAAGTAGTCCAACCTCTCTAAGAATATCTAAGAAATATTCCCGTTGTGTTAGATGTAATCTCTTTGTAGTGTGTATCAAATCAATGCCAGGAAAGTAGCGGAGTTGACTAAGGTTCTTCGTGATAAACGCATTCCGGCTGAAGGTTTTTGCCTCTGAAATGTCAAACTTTATCATCACAAGTAACTACCATATTATCAGCATAAACGATCAATATAATTGTGTCAGTGGACCGTCATCTAACAAAAATAAAATAGCCAGATGTCTTCCTACGGAAATCAAGAGAGTTGATCTCAGTAGTAAGCATATCAAACCAAGTTTGTGGACTATGCTTTAGGCCATAAATGACCTTACAAATTCGGTGCACATGCTCCCCCTCGATTGAGTAAGCAGGTGATTGTGTCATATATATATATATATACACACACATCCACGAGGTCTCCATAGAGAAAAGCATTTTTCACATCTAGCGGAAAGATATATCGGTTCTTATTAGCAACAATAAAGAGAATAGAGTGGACAGATCACATCTTGACCACTGGAGAAAAAGTTCTAAAATAATCCACACCATAAGTCTAAGTAAAGCCATTTGCTACAAGCTTGGCTTTTGTAACATCCGGATCCGAATGAACTGAAACTCCTGTCAAGAAAAGGATGTTGCAAGCAAGTTTGGATCTCCAAAGTGGAGATATTCAAAGGTACATATCTCTCTCCTCTTTGTTCTCATTAAAGTCAATGTTGAAGTTTCTAATTCAGTTTTTTTATGTTGCTATCCATCAGGTATTTTATCTATTATTGTATGTTAGATAAAGCCACAAAATCCCTCCAAACTTAGAGGATCAAAGGTACAATCTTTCCCCCTCCTCTTGCTGCCTTCCATGCATGATTCAGTTTCTTGAATTGCCTATGAAATTAGATGAGAATGTGAAGCTTTACATCGAGTTCATCAAAACTTTACAACCATTATATATACTCTTGATTTCTTAAAATTTTAAGGATAAAAATTTGGATTTAGCATGCAAATTAACCTAAGTACAAGCTATTCATTAGACACAATTTTTAGCACATAAAAATAGACATTTGGGGGAAATCACATGCATATTCTTATGGAATCCTGAGAAGGATGAAGCAATTCATAAATAAAGAATCTAATATAAGTAACTGAGCCTCCAAAATTTATAAAAAAAAACTCAACCTCAAAACAGGATGACTTACATTTATAATTGAAAGCAATGACTCCTATTAATCAACTGCATGTTCTTTACATCAAGGACATGTTCAATTACTATTTTTAATGATAAAGAGAGTCCTAAAGTCGATTATAAGATACTTTGATGCACTTGTGGCTAAAGATGCGTTATTTTTGGATGAAATCCTAATAAGGATGATGTCAATGCTTATAAACTAAACAGAATTCATATCAAAATACTGTCATATCCCCTAACAGATGTGTTGTAGACAACAGCTCGAGACTGTGACATGTTCTAAACATAACAAGCATTAGATCACACTGACCAAGAATTCCAACTGCTAACATGGACCTTCATAGAGTGATTGTTATGAATATGCTCGAAGAGATGATCATGTGCCATTAACCTCCATATGTTTAATCCAAGGTGGAAAACAATATGTTCCTATGAATAATGCAGTATAAATATCACAATTTGGTGGCATGGGTAGATGCTCCTATAAGAACATATGCCCCTAAGTATCTATCCATATAGCTTTTACAGTTGCTTGAGTCGCAATGTGATAAGGTTTCATCTAGGTTACAAACTAAAATTTGTTATGGGTTTCTTGTCTACAGGACAACCTATATAATATAAATATGCACAAATGGTGAAACCCAGAGATTCCTGGCTGAGGAAATCATAATGTATATGCGTAGCATTATAACAACATTCTAGAGTAACCCATTAACTAATCTACTTTGCTACCTACACGAGCAATGTCTACGCGATTCACAGTGATAGGTAATAGCTTCCCGATAACCCCTTTATATTATATAGCATTGACATTTTCTGAGAATCCATCTTTTAAAATATTAAAACTCTTCTCTCAAAGTCAACAAATGATTTCTCAAGATCTTTACGAATAAGAAATCATCAATCAATTGATCATTATGTATAGTCTACTATTCATACAATCTATTATATATATAGGATGTTATGGCAAATGATCAGAAAACACCCCTCATTTGATGTCTCAACTGGAACTAGTACATTTGAGACATGATTCTTGTATAAGTACCATATAAAACAAAATGATAAAGACTAGCTAGATCCATATCCAAAGCATAGATGGTAATCTTATGATTTTAGAAATAATAACATGTGACCACAAAGACCGATCATCTCCTTAAATTAATCTTTTAGGTATACTCTACTATTTATTCATATCACCAAAAATACTTTAGTGACAAAATACCTAGATTTATAAAGTCAACCATTGAAGAGATTGAGAAATGATGGGGTAGATGAATAAGTGAAATCAATGATGATTCAGTTATATCAATAAGATTGTTGATCAAAAAGACCTAGATCTGTACAATCAACCACATAAAGGATTCAGAAAGGATGAGGGATCAAGTCAGTGATGACTAATAATTAAGAGTGCTAGTCACGGTGACCTTTACATCTGACTGTGCGAGGGTGCGGTGACCCTCAGCTGGGCGGGAGATTAGGAAGCCCAGTTAGGGTAGCGGCCGCTTAGTGCGTGGGTCTAGGATCCCAGTCTTTTTCTCGGGTTTTTTTGCGAGCGCTCGCAGTTTTTACGCCTCTCTGGGATCCACAGGTTTTCTTTTAAAGACCAATTCCACTGACCCTTGTTCTTTAGGGTACCTAGGCCGGAGGACCCTTGGTTTTTTTCGAGCTCATTAGCCCGTATCGGTCGGGCCGGTTTTTCTTTTAAAGTGACTTTTCCGGAGAGTCTCTCTCACCCGTCTCAGTGGCGTAGTTTTGGAGTAGACTTATCCCTCTATTGGACCGCCCTTCCAATTAGAGGGCGAGACGGAAGAGCCTCTTTTGTAGGCTACCTCACCGCTTGAGTTTTGTTTACTTTTCGCCAACAGACTTGGCGATGCTACATTTGAATCATCCATGTATACATCTGAATCCTCTATGGCTACATCTGAATCAGTTACAATTGAATTTGGAGTTACATTTGAGATTGGATTGAGTCACAAATGAGTTTGGCTAAAGTTGAGATGAATTACAGTTGAGGTGGTTGTAGTTGAGCTTAGTTTCCATTAAGCTAGTTACTGTTCCGCCAGTATTTCCTGATGAAGAGAAAAGATCAATTTGTGAAAATCATCCTTATCAGACTACGAGCTACTACTACAGTTGATTGAATTAGCTAGTGGAGGTGTTGGGAACTTAGTTAGGATGCATTTTACTCCACCGCATGCCTACGGAGGCACCCCAACCCTAAGGCTTCCTTACTACCTTAGAGTCACAGTGTGAGGTCTTATCTAGACCAAGACCACAGACTATCCACTAAGCTTGAGAAATTCAATATGAAAAGAATCAAAACATCAGACTCATCATCTACACTTACTATGATTTATCCTCATGACTCACAAACATCAAAAGAGACCCGAATCATCTCGACCATGTCAATCATTAAATACTCAAGATATCATGATCATTTCAATCATGATAGCTATTGAATAAATCATTGGAACATGAAATTGATGGGGAAGAACGGAAATCATATACAATTTTATACTGGAGTCACATCTTAGAATCATAATATGAGGTCACACTCAGATCAAGATCCTAGATTATCCACTAAATCTGATTGATTAGATAAAGACCAAGAACAAAGACTCAACATCCACATCTCAAGATCCATTAAACATGATTTATAATTAATTAAAAGGTGACAGTTTAAATATGGATCATATAATCTATATATCAAAATGATAAATATTGGGAATTAAGGTAGGGTAACTAAGTCGGGAAATTCATTTGCTGAATAACTAGAAAACTTGTTTCATTGCCAATAGCTTTAAATTTAATTTCTAAGCCTTACTTACTTGCTTTCTTTTGGAGCTACTAAAATTTCCTGTTACCTCTAATTAATAAGATTTACTCAACATTTGTTGATGTTCTTTTCTCCCTATTGCATGTATTGCAGGCAAAATACCTGCACCGTGGTATTGGGAGAGTTGAATGTCAGTTTCTGAAGCAAAACATATCAGGTATGTATGTTATAATTTTGTTCAAGGATATTATAAATGCTTTTATTTCTCTTTTGATATAATTGGGATGCATGTATATAATGCAATTATGTTGTTACATGTTAACTGCTATGGAATTTATGCAATATAATTGTGACATATTGTAGTTCTGTGGTTTATTGGTTAAGTTGTGAATGTCATTCATAAATGTAAAAAAAAATTCCCTAATTTCCAGTTCTCAGTTGTGATCTTTAGCGAACATAATACTACGAACAATATGTAAACGGGTATCACGGATCCGAGAAGGAGCAGGCCTCGCAGCTTTCAATCTATCAATAGAACCATCAAGTGACTATTTGGTCGTGAAGACCCATCTGTAGGCAATAGTCTTGACACCAGGGGGACATGGCATAAAATCTCACATGCCCCTAGATGTGAGTGCACCCATCCCCTCATTCATGACTTTTTTATCCAACCATGGTCCTGCAATGCACTATAATGATCCTAAGGAATAGAAATAACCATCAAAACATCTGTAAATTGTCTGTCAGCAATGCACTATAATGATCCTAAGGAATAGAAATAACCATCAAAACATATGTAAATTGTCTGTCATAATTGGATAAACTGTCAGTGGAAGTAAAATGTGATTTTGCTTCCCCGCAAAGCCATAGGGAGTTCTAATAAAGCATCTGGAGCTGCATTGGTCGGGACACTTCAGTGTTGCAATAGTCGGCCGACTATTTCGAATAGTCGGCCCGACTATGCAGTGTGGGGTGGTCCCCGACTGAACAGACCTCCAGTCGGTCAATAGTCGGCCCAACCGAATAGTCAGCCGACTGGCCCGACTATTCGGTTGACTGGAGTTTGACTTTTGTTATTTTTATTTTTTTATTTTAAATTTTCAATTTTTATGAGTTACATTTTACCACGATAACGCCACAAATGTCAAATCCTATATATCTATTATATTGATTGGTACTTTTATCTTAGATTCATGTTAACTAATGACCATATATGTATAAAATATAAGAGTTTATATTATAAATATTTTTTTATATTAAAAAATACAAAACCGAATAATTCTGAATAGTCGCCCGAATACCGATTATTCTCTATTCAGTGACCCCTCCGACTGAATACCGAATACCGTCTTCTGCAACACTGGGACACTTGAAAAGGGCACATCATCATGCAAATAAGGAGTATGTAACAATGCATAGTCAGAATGATTAGTGTGTTTTCTTTTGTATACAATGGGTAGTGGCGGGAGCTCCATGGTCATGTCGTGGGTAGTCTGTTCAAAGAAAACGATGTCAGCAGAATATAGTAACGATGACCAGTAGGGTCATAACACATATCCCTTTTTGGGTGCGAGAGTAGCTAAGGAAAACACACTTGATAGGACGAGGAGATAATTTATCTACAATCTGAAAATTATGAACAAATGCAATGAAGCCAAAATTTCTCAATGGGAGTGGAAAGGGTGTCTCATTTGGGTAAAAAAGAGAGAAAGGAGTTCCCCTTTTAGGAAAAAGGGTGGGACCCTATTGATGAGATAAGTGGTAGTGAGAATGGCATCCCCGCAATAGTTCTTGGGTACCTTCATGTGAGTAGGCAATGTACGAACAATGTCTAGAAGATGGCGAAGTTTCCTTTCTGTTGCCCCATTTTGTTGAGAGGTATATGGGCATGATGTCTGATGAAGAGTTCCCTGAGAGGCAAAGAAAGACACCAAGTCCTGTTGGGTAAACATAAGAGCATTTTCAGTTCATATAGTTTGAATACAAGTAGAGAAAAATGTTTTAATTAACTGAAAGATGGTCTTGACAACCTACAAAGACAACAAAGTATCTATGATTGACATAGTATGAATAGGACAAGATTCTAGATATCACAATGGACTAAAGAAGACAACGATGATCGAAGTGGCTTAATCCTAGGAGGAAAGTAAGTGTGATGATGTTTGCCGAACTACAGGCTTCGCACTCAACTGATTTTAGTGAGAACAACTCACGAAACATCTGAGAAAGAGCATTACAAGAGAGATGACAGAGCTGTAAATGTCATAGGAACGGGTCAGTAGAGATGGTGACAACATCCATAAAGGTTGAGTCAGTGGGGATATCAAGGTAGTAAAGACCATTCTTCACACCCCCACCAAAAATCTACATAGTCAAGATGTCCTGAAAATAGCAACAGAATTCATCAAAAATCACACGACAGTTCAATTCAACACATGGCTTATGAACTGACAATAAGCTCAAAGGAAAATCAGGTATGCAGTAAATGCTAGAAAGCCTGAGCTTGGAGGATAACTCCACAATCCCAACAGTGGTAACAGGAGAACGAGCACCGTTGGCTAGCCAAACTGACATTACAGTGGAAGAGGGTTGAGAAGAGGTTATAAGGCAATCCTCTAGTCAAGTGGGTAGATGCATCCGAGTAAATAATCCATGCTGGTGTTGAGACTGAAATAGAGTTGGCTATAGTATCTGAGATAGTAGCTAGATGCGTAGTAGAAGTAGCCTCACTAGGAGTAGACTTCTGCAGAAGCTTCATTAAGCAGATGACAGAAGTCCCTTAACAGCTGACGAACACCTTGAAGGCTCAAGACCAGAGCACATATTTATATGTGCCCTTGAGTTCGATAGAAGTCACATGTACCACATACATAAAAAATGTCTACATGGGCTTCGCCTCGGTAGAATTTTATGCCATCGCGGTTAAATATAGGGTTCAAGACATAGTTGTAGGAACTCAAACAATCATGAAGATGCAACATGTTTCCCTTGTTTTTATTGACCTAGGCTTCACGCACAAGGATCTTCGGGCACCGAGGATCACGTGCAGTGGTGTTGTAAGTCATGTGCGTGGGTTTGATGTGTATAGTACTCAGACCTCGCTTTAAGTCTCGTGCAACACTCTGGAAATGCAGATCTTATGCAGATAGAAAATGCATATCATACTCAGATTTGTGGCGCCACTATAGACATACTACTATAACGCTACAATAGTCACATTATTGTAGCGTTATGGTAGATGCATTACTGTAGCGATATGGTAGACGTGTTACTGTATAGATACGGTAGATGTGTTATTGTAGCACTAGGTAGATGTTTTACTTACTGTGAGTAGCCCATGCTTTGCCTTGGCGGAAGGCGCATAGCCCTTGAAGGAGGGTTGCACTTGGGCAGAAAGTTGCATGTCTGAAAGATGCCCTAGGTGGAGGCTGAGAGAAGGCGGTTCACGCCCTCGCTTGGCCGAGAAAAGAGGATGTAGGTGGCAGCGAGCAGTTGGGTACAATCCACGGTCTAAGACCGTTGCTTTGATACTATGTGGAGAAAATTTGAGAATGAACAGAATGTCGTGTTCAATGGGTCTAGGGTTTCTTATATAGCGTGAAACCTAGAGAGGCGAAATGAGAAAATTACATAGATGCCTCAAAAAGTTTACAAGATTAAATAATTATAGAGAGAAATAACCCATTAACTATAGCAATAAGAAAAGACATGACGTCTGAGTTACGCTATACGTCAGGAAATTACCAATTTTTGTCTTTGATTCACTGCTTCTAGTTTCTGTTTCTCATACTCACTTCTCCTTCCCTCTTTCTTTAACTGCAAAAATAACCAGGCATTCCAAATGGTAAGAGACAACAAAATTTAATATCAGGCACCAATTTCATCCTGCTTGACAACAAAAAGATTAAGTATTTCGCTAAAAGGGAAGAAAAGATGCTAAAAAATAAGCTAACACAGATATTTAGAATACAGATCTAAAAAGAATTTATTAATAAAATATTCATAAAAGTTTCTATGGTAAGTTGACAGTAGATTCAATTGATAAGGATACACCCAAGTCCAAAACTGAAACAATGTGGAATGAAGTGGAGTTTCACTTCTCGGTTACATTGACGAATTTAGTTCTCTAAGACGTGCTGGACTCCAGAATCAAATTCAGTACAAAAAACATAAAAATGATGTATTATGCTCACTAATAATTATGCCTCACAAAATTGTAATGTTCAAGGAATGAAAAGGATGTACGAAATAGCATATGGATGCTTTGTTGTTCAGCCAACCAAAAACTACCCATGTCCTTCTGGACATACCTGTAATAGCTCCTTCTCACGAGAGGCTTTCCATTGTCGAAATTGTTCCATCTCTTGTTTTATTTTGTGTTGCAATTGAACCTTCAAAAATAGTTGTAGATTTCATACAAGTAAACAACAAGTGCAGTCATGAAAGAAGCAGCATCATCTTGGGGGAAAACCACCTTCTGGGCCTTGATTGATTGAATTTCCTGTTGCAGTTTCTCTGCAGCTTCATCACTTTTCTGCTTTTGCTTTAAGAGCATAACCTGATTTTCTTGTTTTCTCTTAAGGTCTATTATCTGTACCGTTGGCATTAAATAACACAGCATATAATGGAAACTTTTTTCAAAAAAAGGGAGTTAAATGTTGACTTGAAGAGAAGTTCTTTCCTACCTGTGCTTCAAGGGATTTCAACTGTTCGGAGTGATTATCAGATGTCGGTCCTTTGGATGTGGTAGAAAGGCTTTCCACTTCAGCCAATAAACGGTCTCTCTCATCCTGCATTCTCACCAGCCATTTTTATCCTTAAAACACTATCAAATGTGAAGTCAAATAATTCTCTTCTTATCATTATTACTGTAACAGACCTGTACAGCCCGTTTCTCATCTTCCAGTTCCATGAGTTTCTTCCCGAAGTGTTTTTTAAGAGCCATTACTTCTGAGGCTCTGAACATTCTCATTTCTGACTGCACAAGTTTGGAATATTCAATCTAGCATATGTAAAGTCACTAAAAAGATCTGGACAAGGAAACATCCACCAAAGAAGAGACCCGAGCAAAGAAGATATTAAATGGTGAAATGAATCAATCAATTTGCAAATATGAGTCTTTAACAAGGTTTGACTTATGGGACCTATGCCCTTCTTTGCTAGTCATGGAAGAGTAGAATTAATCATGCATATATAGACCATATGACACCACCATATTTCTTTGTGGGAAGAGAAGACCATCAATCATGGGCAAATCCAATCAACTTTTTAAATCTCAAGAGACCAACCAATAACAACCTTAACTTAAGCAATGGGTGATTAGATCCACAGCTTCTTGCTGTTTCGTATTTAGAACTAAGAGGTCAGAACTACATGGTTCCACATACGCATTAGTGTTAGGTGATTAGAGTTGCCAAAACCCATTTGATCTATTTTGCGCAACCTGCCACATACAGCATAATTAGGTTGTCTGTTCATGGCATAATCAAGATCTTCGTTCCACATTTTTTAAGCACCACTTCATGATGTAACTTTCAAATAAAGCAGGATGCAAAATGAGACGCATCTATATGTATCCATTGAATGTGATTCGATTGGGTATATTGAGCTTGGACATGCATTTGTTTACCATGAGGACTACATATTGTATCAAACCCCCCATCCCCCACTCTTAATGATGGGAAATGAGAGGGAAAAAGTAGACACTAATGACCTGCAAGCAAGCATGCTCCGTCATTTTTCTCCCTGGTTTAGGGGACTTTTCCAAGTAAATTTGTGCATCTTATGGTTGTTTGTCCGTTATTTCTGTCAGCATGGTGTCAGAACATGTTTTAATCTATTGGTATCTCAAGGATCTGATTTTGTGGCGTGAAAGAGAGAGACTCAACAATTATCAAATAATCCCAGGGTCTCTTTTATATAGAGAATATACCTCAACAATAGAAAGGGAAATTTACATGATATACAAGAAAAAAAGAGAAATACCCTAATAATAATTCGTCTAAATATCCCCCTCAAGTGGAAGCATAAGCATCAATCACTCCCAACTTGGAACCAATAATTTTTTTTTGGAAACAAGGAACCAAGAAAGAAAAGCAACTTCTGGGGAAGTTCCTTCATCAATATGCATGCCAACTATAGCTCAATAGCTACGAAAGGAGTAATAATTTAAAATCATTTTGCAGCAGTATGAATGAAATAATAGTCAACTATAATACGCTTCGTGCACTCAAAGAGTGGTCGCCCTTTTATCATCGTCAATGTCTTAAAAATAAGGGGAATGAGGCTATTACCAGTGATTGAGGAAAGGCGTAAACCTCACTTTGAAGAGTAAATTTTAAACAAACTAGAACTACACAAAATATACTATTCCAAATTATGGAAATAAGAGAACTCTAAGAGAAAAAACCATGTCCATACCATTTTAAACATCACATTGAGGCATTATAATTACATATATCATTTTAAACATCATTTCCCCTTCTTTAGAGTCAACATATGACATATAATGACTGGGGAGAATGAATTGACTTATTATGTGAGCTTATATCCCTCGTATATAGGATCCGCGAAGAAGATAGACCGACAAAGGTCCTAAGGGCTAAACTATTGGCAATGATGGTGGTGAGATGGACCATAGCATATTGGCAATGGAGATGGAGACCGCTCGAGCAATTAACCTGTACGGAGGAGGGGGCTACTGATTAATCTCATATCCATCATGCTAAAATTAGTCAGTTAGGCTCGGTTCCCAAAAATTCATGTGCATTTAATAATGAATAGAGCATCATTAACATTCATACATGTGTAAATAACATTCACATTTCATCACGCATAATTGCATATTGTGTAAATTGGCCTAAAAAGCTACTAAATTCTCTTATTTTTAATTAATTCATCCTAACTCCGATTGATCCCAAACCACCTCCATTGTATAGATATTAGTAACAAAATTAAAAATATATATAAAAAAATTACTAACCCAAATAAGTGTCAAATAAACCCAAAACCAAATTTCACATCTGACGGACTAAAACGCACATATCTCCCTCAGACAATGTCTGATTTTGGTCTACTCACTTTTGTAGTACTCCATTTTCAAATACCTTCAAAAGAAGACCAATTTCGTAAAATTCGGAGCTCATATGTGAAAGTTGGGTTTTGGGCCTCTTTTGCGCATTTCATCTTTTTGCTATTTTTGACTTGAATTTTTATGTATATAATTAACCCTTTTAATTTTATTTCTTCTTCATTTGTGTTCTTTGATGAAAGTTGTATCAAGCGTCATAAAAATCCAAATCTATATAAAGACTGAAATCAAAGAAACTGACTGTGTCTGAGTGTCCTCTGTGAGTTTGTACAAAAATCTCATGTTTTGTACTTCTATTTTATTTAACTATTTTCTTATTTATTAAAAATCAAAAAAATAGATTAATGTGTAATTAAGTGTTTCTTATTTTATCGTATTTTTTCTAGATTTTTTATCCTCTTTTAAACAATCAAAAAAATTGTAAAATCCCAAAAAACAGTTTCATATACACATGGAGACCACCAAAAATACCACTTTGTACAAATGACCACTTTTGCTCTTGGGTCCTTCATAAAAGTTGTAAGTCTTGTCGAGACGAACAACTTTCGTGCAGGAAATGTTTCGATCCGAGGTCTCCTATTTCTTATTCATTTTTTCTTTCCTTTTAAATTTTGAAATTTTTTGGGATGCCACATGGTAGCCCCTGGGCATGCCACGTGGCACCCCGTATTTTTTTCTCTCCAACCGCCCCCCAGGTCACGTGCCCCGCACTTGACTGGCCTCTCCCACTCCAACAAGTGTTGCGCGCGTGCATGGACCTTCGTCCCTCACATGCAAACGCCTCCGCTTTCCTCGACCGTCGACCTGCCACCTGCAACGGCGCCACCCCGCGTAACGGTCGTCCGCTCCTTTTGTAACGGCCACCACCCTCCTTGTCGGTCGTTACCCATCTTCTACTCCTATAAAGACCCCGCCTCATTCTCCGCCGCTGGATCAGACCCTCGGATCAGATCCAAGTCCTCCGCTCGCGCCACCATCTAGGCCGTTGGATTATAAGATCCAACGGTCCGCAAGTTGTCTTCCTCCTCCGTTACTTCCTCCTCTCAGTCATTACCCTCGCAAGACACCCGCCCCCTTCCTATTATAGAAACCACTCCAGCCACACTCCTCTCCTAGCACCTCCACCATACTGTCCGTAGATCTGACATCTTCGCGCACCTCATAAACGCCCTTTCCATTACTCCATGCGCTGCAAAAACTCCTCGACACCTCGCCTGAAACGGCCGTCACCTCTGCCTATAAAAATCCCTCCTCCGTTGCACTTCCTACCCATCCACCAATCAAGGGGGCTCCACCCTAGCCTCCTCCGTCCTTCGGTGACAGCAAAGGGCGGCTTGTCGAGGCGACAATGGTCGCCGTCCCCCGGTGTGATCCATGGTCCTCCGACCATGTTAGCGCCGCCTTCGTGCGCCGCTGAGCTCCGTGCCCTAGGCTGAGCATGTCGAGTGACGACCCGAGCTTCGAATGAAGCTTAGCCCAAGCCTTTCCTCCGTCGCATTCTTCTCCAGGTAATTTCTGCATCTTTTTCTTCGATTTAATCCGAGTATCCACGCACATTCACTTTGATCAGAGTTCACCTTCACCTTCGCCAAGCAACCCCGACCTTCGCACAAGGCCACGACCACCATTTCCCTTCTCCACGACCTTGTCCACCTCCGCCAACTTCACTTCCGCTTCGCCGGAGGTGAAGACCCTGGGTCCACCGCTCCCGCCACCTCCACGGGCCCTCATTCCATTCACTTCACTCACATCTGTACGCGCATGCCTCTTCTACCTTTCTAACCTTTGCAGGTTCTCAACGGCAAGGCCCTAAATGTCGGTTTCGGTCACTATTTCGGTACCAACCGAAACAGAATTACGATGGAATTTCGATGGAATTTCGATCAAAATTTCAGTTATTTCGGTCGTTTTTTGTACTAGGACCCCCATATTTCGGTCATTTCGGTCGTTTCGGTCGAATTTCGATTTCGACTGGATATCGACATTCGACAGAAATTCGACCGAATTTCGTTGAAATTTGACAATGGTCGCAGCTCATATGCCTACTCCGATCTCGTGCTCCAACTCCGACGATCTCCCTCCGCCTTGCTCCTCTAGACGACGATGGAGCTCCGTCTTGTCCCCAGCAGCTTTGATCAGACCTCAGCGACCCTCCTCGACCATCAGGTTGTACCTCAGGGCACAGAGGATCCAGATGAAGCTCGCCAAATCCCCATCTTTTGCGACGATCTGCAGCGGAAGGAGATCCAGCTGTCGTCTGATCCTCATGATCGGACGACCCTTGTGATATCACGTGGCGCGCCCAAGCCTCACTCCTAGCCTCCAGGCTCGGGTCCACCGAGCCGCAAACCAAGCAACCATGAAGCACCACGTATCCCGAAGCCAGGGCGTCTCCCAAACCTAGCCCTTGCATGTGCCCATCACGAGTACGGCTGGGTAAATTACATCGAAGACCCTACAGGATATTGAAATTACACTTTGGTCCCCAGGCGTGTGCGTCACACGCCTGGGTATTTTGCAGGGAGGACCTCGCAACTTACGGAAATTGCACTTATGCCCCTTCGCGCATTGGGAGGGCCCCTCTCCGAGTTTTGTTTATTGCAAATAGGTCCTTCCAGGGACCTATTTGCAGTAGTTATGTTTATTTATCCTCGTATTTTTATTGCATTTATGCCTTTGCATTGTTTCATCCATAACTTGAGCACCGTAGGTCTAAATTACATGATTTCAGTGTCATTTTGTTCCATGTTTCATCATCTATCTCATGGCATAGTTAATTTTCTCATCTAACACCAAATGAAATATGATGATTTTTTATTTTATATAGTGTCATATGTTCAATTGTCTTGCCATTAAATAGGTGTTTGCACGTAATTTTATGCTCGAATTGATTCTGATTTCAAACCATAATCTGTGCTCATGACTTGTAGGGTATTTTTGTAATTAATATTTCGCATGCATATCCTTTGCACTTACTCATACATTATGCAATGCATATCTTACAATTGCATTGAAAAATCAATTAAAAATTACATGCATCATATAAATGCATTGTTCTGCTTTTTAGTGCGCACATCTGCATGAAGACCTGAAAATGAGAAGATATTTCACACATCAAACAAAATTTGATAAATAGATTAAAGTAGCTCGTTCCATGTGTTCGACCTTGGTAGACTTGCCAAGTATAAATACTCCACAACATTCGAAGGTTGCGGTTTTTGCTTAACCAAATTTGCCTCATATACTATGACAATTCCTTACAATTAAAGAGGCAAATTTCACGTTCATCAAATGACGTCGTTGCCTGGGAACGACGAATTTTTAGGGCTTTAATTTTTTTGTAATTATTTTTTGTGAAATTAATTTCTGTGTTAATTTTTTCTCTCTCTTTTATTTGCATTTTATTTTATTTAGCATTTTTTCTCACTTCTGATATTAACCGCATCTTCTCTCTTTGTAGATTTCTCGGAGCGAATTTTTTGAATATAATTCAAGGATCTGCAAAGATTGAATTTTTATTTTTGAGAGGGGGTTAATTTAGTTTAATTTTCTGCTCTATTTTCAAGGTCCCTCTCTCTGAACCCTTGTAATAATTCAGGATTGGACTTCTTTGTGGTGTATCGGGTATGTCTCAACCCCTTCTGTATGGTTGGGACCCGACTTGAGTGGTTTAGGAATTAGGCATATATACGCTTGCTTTTTTATCCTTGATTGTGCTCGTAATTTTTAGACCACACTTTTTCACTAATTATATGCATTTAGATCATTTAACATTAGCCAAATTGAAATAAATTCTTTCCCGCTAATAGAACTATATGCTTAGGGTGATTTCATTGTGCGTATCATTTAGTGTAATTTAAATTCTTTGTATTGTATCCCGCATGAAGAATGCGAGGAATCACTGTAAGTCTTCTTCTTAAGCATGCATCGTTGATTTACACTTGCATTGGCTTTTTCAATTCTCCCTCCTCAGTTTTACCATTTAGGAATTAAAGGAATTGAGACTGCTCCTTAGGTGTGAATTTTTGTTCTCACCTAATACTTCAGTATAACCTTAATCTAAAATCGGGACTGCTAATCAAGGCGATTGTTAATAAGAATTACATAAAATTAACCCTTGTGTCTGATGGAGAGAAACACACTCATTGTTTGTAAGGACCAGATCGCACACTTAGAACAGAGCCGAAAATCGAAAATTTTTACTCAGACTACTGTTTAAAAACAACTAGCTACTTCTCAGTGAGGGTTTCAGGTAGTTGTTTTACGGTCCGACTTTCTTTAGCAGAGTAGGTGGTTTAGAGGACATCATGAAAGGCTCAAGTAACACGGGTAGCTGTCTAACGGTCCATACTTATACCCATACTGGCTGAAAGTGGATGCAAGTAGCTGTAATAACTCGGGACAGTCTTTGTGAAATATTTCAGCACCTAACAGCTCAGTTTAAATTTTCAAGTTGCTTTGTCATTAAACTAAAATTGAAAAGATAAGTGGTCGAACCCTAACTTGCCTTCACCAGTGTTGAGTGGGTGAATCTACGTGCTTGTTTTGTGTATGATTTGTCTACATCAAAGACCTTGCAATCGCAAGCAAATCGTAGTTCGCAGAACATTCCATCCCTCTCTTGAGAAGATGTCGGCACAATGGTCTTCTTTCCCGATGTCCACGACCATACCCTGATATCCTTCTTCTCACACTTCCCAAGGGAACCTGCTCTTCAAACCTAGTCCCCCTCAGCCACCATTCTCTTCCCTCCCATACATCACATCCTATGATAACACTTCTTCATGGAATAGACCTCTCTCACATTCTGACTATCTTATGGACACGAGAGAGCGGGGGGAATTGAGGATTGACAGAGAAACACGATTTTCGATTATTATGGACTCCCAACCTCTTGAACCATCCCTTACTCAGGTTGACTATCTTCCTGAGTACGATCAATGTTCCTTCGACAATTCACAAGAAAACCAGAGTCATGGAAATACGACTTATGACCAGACCATAAAAACTATGAATAATCAATACTCTATTCAAGGTTACATGACGAAATCACGACATATGAAGAATGATTATTCAATAACAAGTCATGATATGTTTGAGGATGAGATTGCTCGGATCAATCATAAAGCAGACGCTTTGACTGAGAAAATATATGATCTCATTCAATCTATGCAGAATCCAAAAGAAGTGAGGCCACCACCAAACGAATCACATAATAATCACGTGACTCACAATCAGTCACAACCACCACTGACCTCTGACCCCCTACTGACCATATCACAGAAAATACCAAAAAATTGAAAAAATCGAAAATTCAAAAAAAATGGACAGTTATAAAATGGAAGCATTTTGCAAGAGCCTGATCTTATAGCTTCCATTGATCAAGGCCATAGAATATGTGCCTCATCTTAAGCGATTTGTGAAGAGTCGACTAAACCCTAAAAAGACGTGCAAGAAACGATCAAGGACTAAATATCATATCGTATCTATGGCCAACTCTTTGGTGATGAATCATAAAATCAAAAGCCGCAAAGTCAAGCGATTGACTCGTATCACATGTGAAATTGAGGACACCTTATTCACTCATATTCGGTTAGACGACGATTCTACTTTAAACATCCTCTCGAATTCCAACTTTAATCAACTCAAACTCGGACAACTCAAAAAGACTAGGGTGGTCGTTCAATTATCCGATCGATCTATCAAAAGACCGTGGGGGATCATTTCTTTCGTCGTAAATTTCCGATGTGAAGAACGTAAAGTAGACTCTATTGTCCTTAATATTGAGCACCCCGAAAGGTTGTCTGAGTCTCCTATCATTCTAGGAAAGGCGTTCTTAGCCTCTGCTAAGGCGATTGTCGATTGTGAGACTCAGGAAATCATGTTCCCGAACTCGGACCACAATGAATAAACCCTCAATGATACGATCTGCTCTGAAGAAACCCGACTTGAGACCGACAGTCGTGATTAAGAGATAAACGCTTCACATGATCAGACCTCTCCTCACGAAATACAGACACAAACACTAGGAGAGTCAACTGAGAGACCGACTGTTGGATAAACCTCTAATTCTCACCTTAATATAGCTTCTTTGAAGAATCAAGATTTTGTAGCTTATGAAGAATTGGACCATATTTTTAGAATCGTCACGATTATTTAAGTGGTCCAGTCTTTGAGTCGACAGTAATTCACGAGATACTTGAACCATATAATGAACCGACTCAGGAAACCTCCGACGTCACCAAAACTCACGATTATCAGGAGGTGACATCGACATACCCAGCCAACATTCACAAAGCCATCAGGAACACGCTCCCTCGCCTGAAGCCACATATGACCCTACAAGAATTGATCGACTTTTATGAAAACTCATTTGACGAGGAACTCAAAAATGCCACACCGGTTACTCGAGATAGGGAGATGAAGACTGTCCATCTTCCTCCCAATGCTTCTCACGGAAACAAACCGACCAAGAAAGTCACCTTTGACCTTAGACACCAGGTGATTTCCGAAGAGTCCTCATCCGGTCCTGAAGTGGTTCATTAGGTAAGTGAAATAAGTACAGCTCTGTACCTCTGATTGACAATAGTTGGAGATCCTCTACGTACGACTACTATTCCCTTGAGGACGACTCTGATGATGGCTTGTCTTCTTCATCCTCCCCCTCTTTACCACCCCTCACATCTCCATATTATCTTCCACCCCGCTCCTGCAAAAAGGTCCGTCGCAAACCTCCTTGACCTTGTACATCCGTAAATCTACCCGGTTCCCCATTTGTAATTATCCGATCATACATAGGCTGACCTGAGCCTAAGTATAGGGGGACCGGTACCATTGTTTATACTTCACTTCTCTTCTTTTTCTTTTTCACTCATTTATACTTAGTACGAGCTATGTCTGCATTTCACTTTGTGTCATGAGGACATAGCACAAGCTAAGTATAGGGGGTGTTTGTATATATTCTACTTTATCCATAGCTCGTACTTTAATGGTTTTCATCTAACATCGGGGATGGGTACAAGTAGTGTATATTATGTATATTATACTAAATACTTTTTGTAAATAATACCTGATTTTCAAAAAAACAAAAAAAAACCTTTTGATTAAAAAAATCCACTCATGATCTTGCATTTCATCAAACATCTCATGCATTCCTTGGCTGGTATATTCCTGACACATTCACTATCACTCAAGGCTTGAGGATTTAAAGAAACTTGATTTCTGAGATCTTGAGAGACTGAGTTAACTAGCCTTAATCATTAGGGTTTTTGAACTTAATAATCCACACTTCTCTAGTTTGAAAGATTTGAGCGCTATATTGCACTATCCATCTCTACCTTCTAAAGAATATGATAAGCACAAACACATTCACAATTGTATGATTGATGAGATGAGTTGAGTTATCACCTGAGGAATTAGGACTAGAGATTTGAGTTTAGACCCGATCTAATGATGCTCGAGGATGGGATAAAGTTAATGAAAGCTTCAAGAAACCTGAGTGTCAGCAAACCCTAGCTAGTATGTGAACAAGTTCGCATGCTATCTCTTGGATATTTTATTTATCTATGTGCCAGGGTGTGATGAAACTAATTTAATTGTTAATCAGTGTGCGCCAACTTTTGGTAAAAGAAGTGGAGCTAGCCAAAAAGAGAAGAAAGAAAAGAAAGAAATATTCCAAGAAAAGATCTATCCTTCAAAGTCTAATTCAAAAGAGCTTCCACCAATGACGAGCGCTCCCAACCATTTTCAAAGTGTCCACTTGGACCAAATGCTATTAGGACCTAGGAGTCAGGCTAGCACCATAAAAGGGCTCTGCATCGTATAGTGATACAAGTCTGGGTGTCTTAGATACTCAAAAGAGATACATCCCGATGTACTTCCAGAAAAACAAGTGCAGACGACTCCGAATTCTCTTGCCGGACACATTGATCAACAAAAATAAAAATATACAAGTGTTGATTAATAAAACACTCGAGATGCCCCTTGTTCCAATGTGCGGGAGAGAAAATTATACACAATCATATGCCCTCCATCACCTGGCCGTCCATATACATTTCAATTCTGACAAACTAAAGAGACGGTTGACTGAAACAAGAATAGACTTATTCCCTAGTATTGAGGATTAGGTCTAGAGGAGAGTCTCTTAGACTGAAGCTTTGGGTGATGTCTCGACTCGACTCTCATGAATGCAGTACATTAAAAGTCATATCCTTATAGTATATCTACAAACGGAGAGTCTGATAAATAGATAAGTTAGATTCCTTTTGATTAAAGCATGGTTGAGCTCAGAATTTTAGGATCACTCAAATTTAAGGGTCTTCGATGAATTGAGCCTTGAAAAATCACAGCACAGTCAGGGATGTATCCAATTAAGTCATTCATTCATTGATACTCGAGGACGAGCATGGTTTAAGTATAGGAGTATGATGAATCTCATATCCATCATGCTAAAATTGGTCAATTAGGCTTGGTTCCCCAAAATTCATGTGCATTTAATAATGAATAGAGCATCATTAACATTCTTACATGTGTAAATAATATTCACATTTCATCATGCATAATTGCATATTGTGTAAATTGGCCTAAAAAGATGCTAACTTCTCTTAATTTTAATTAATTCATCCTAACTCCGATTGACCTCAAGATATTACTAACAAGATTAAATAAAAAATACAAAAAATTCCTAACTCAAATAAGTGCCAAATAAACCAAAATCAAATTTCACATCTGACGGACTAAAACGCACATATCTCCCTCATACAGTGTCCGATTTTGGTCTACTCACTTTTAAAATTCCCCATTTTCAAATATCTTCAAAAAAAGACTAATTTTGTAAAATCCAGAGTTCATATGTGAAAGTTGGGTTTTGGCCATCTTTTATACATTTTATCTTTGGGATATTTACACCCATAACCCTGAGGGCCCGTTCGGTAGGAGAATAAGCAGGAATAAGGATGAGGAATAAGGGGAATAAGGGTCTATTCTCCGTTCGGTAGGAGAATAAGAATAAGGAGAATAAGGTGGAATAAGGCTTATTCTCTGTTCGGATGGGTTTTGTGGGATAAGGAATAAGGTTTGAAAGTTAGGTAAAGTTGTTGGTTGTTATTAGGAGTGATGGGTTATAATATCTAATTATAGGTAGCATATAATTTTCAATAACCAATACAGAAAAAACGACAATAGTGACGTTTTATAGAAAAAACTACCAATATAGAAAAAATTACCAATAGTAAATAATGAAAACTACGAATACAGAAAAAATGAAATACGTTTTATAGATTTCCCTCAGATTTCAATTTCCACATGGAAAATAACGACGACAGTGACGTCGGTTAAGCCACGCCACTACTGTGGCTGCTCAGCCAAGATCGACACCGCATCATTAAATCGTAAGTTATGACGGTGGAATCATCATAGGGACATTGCAGGAATTTTAGGATTTACTTTAGTAAGAAATCACGATAATAATCCATGGAAGGCGTTTAATGTACAGCAATGCGCGATGCCTCGTAGAAAAGCCAATAACGTAGTACGAAGTAGTAGGTGCAGGCGGGACAATTGTAACAGAAGGTACACGTAATTAACATAAAATCAACGCTGCGCATTCTCCCACATGGCCGTTGCCAAAGCATCACGTAACAATTCTCCAGCTCGGATCTCCTGTTCGGAGACCCTGACGTCGCTACCTGCAGCGGTGTTGTCGAACTCTTCGTCATTGGTATCGAGGTCTACAGACGTCCCAGTTTGAGCTGATTCAAGAGTGAATGCACTTGATATCTGATCCTCGCCCTGGACTTCACGGATGAAGTTGTTGATGATGCAGCAAGCCATGACAACCAAAACTTGCTTTTCGAAACTGTAAAACGGCCGCTCAGTTATGGCCTTGAAGCGGGCCTTCATGATGCCAAAAGTACGTTCGACGTATGAACGGAGCTGGGAATGCCTGTGATTGTACAACTCCTCCGGCCGTCGATATGCGTGTCCCCTTCGAGCCCTGAACTGGGGTAGGTGTGCAATAACGCCACGATATGGGGTGAGGAAGCTCTCTGTGTTTGCATATCCACAGTCGAGCAGGAACTTCCTTCCCGGAGGTACATGAAAGCCTCCCTCGTCTAAAGCCCATCTTAGCACCTTCATATCTGCGGCTGAACCCTCCCATCCGGCGGTGACGTATGTAAATTTGTAACTGAAGTCGACACACGCCATGACATTCTATGCTATTGTTTGGTGCCTGCTCCGAAACTTTGGAGCGACATTCGCGACGACATTTGCGGGGATAAGCGTGCCATCGATGGCGTCGATGACATCCTACAAAAATGTTGAATTAACTCGACATTCTTATGTAAATAAGTTGCATTCTAAATCCATCGTGCAGGAGTACCTTGAAATAAGGATAAAAGTTCCTGTTGTTCAGAATAACATCTGGTACCGGACAGTCAGCAGCTGGGAATCTGATGAACAGATCTCTGAGGGAGACGATGCGAATGAGAATGTCGTTGAGGTGGTTCGAAATTGTATCACCAGAGTGTTGAAAATGTTCAGAAAGCACACGATTCTTTGCGTTGTGGCCGAGATAAAACAAGAAAATGCAGAGGGATTCCTCTGCCTTGAAGTGCCTTGAATCCTTCAGGCCAGCTCGATCCTTTAGGAGATTGCATAAACGTAGAATCGTATCAGGGTACATCCGGAAAATAGAGTATGATCGGGCAACGTGTCCATTCAGCATCTCTCGAATCCATACATGTCCCGTACGCATCGACGTATGCTGTGGTTGTCTCGGGATGTAACCTGCTCCATCGATCAGGTTGTCCTCATCATCCTCTATCACTGCACGCAGGTATGTCATGTTCAACATGACCAAATTATACCTCATTGCGGTGATTGCCGCCATTCCCTCCATGGGACCTGTACAAAACAAACATTTCCGTATGGGTTGTCATTCATTGATCACCATCAACAATCACAACAGCCAAATGATGTAGAAGACATGTACGGAGGCTAGGAACTTATCATTTTCCAGGCAAGATAAGCGCGTCAAGAAACTTAATTATTACATGCCATCGAAAGTTAAATCATAAAAAATTGTTCGACATGAAAATATTACATGTCAGGCACACAACTTAAGAAAAGAAAATGCGATAACGAAACAAAAGAAATGCATCTAACATAATGTAGACCACAAGACAGTCACACAGATGACGTGTTGAGCAGTTAATCCTTGCCCAACTGGATGCCCACCCACGCAGCCAACTTCGCAGGGACAGACTTGGCCCGGTTGAATATAATTCGTTCGTATGGGTCACGAAGGCTGTGGGCAAGGCGAATTTGGGCCTCCGCAGGTAAGCCCGGAATGAGTGCCTCGAGCTCATCCAGAAGCTCCTCCACCCCCTGGTGCGGATCTTTCGGAGTCCACGCTTAGATCTGCTCCCGCTGCAGCTCCAACATTTGCGTCGTCAAACGGACGACGTCTTCCCCCAACATCTGTGACGGTAAGGGGGTACCGTCACTGCGCGAACGCTTCGTGCTTGTTGCCTGCGCGCCTGAATCTCGGCGTCTTCTCCTCCGGCTTTGTTGCGTACTTGGGGCAGCAGCTTCCCCTTGTTCGGGGACCTCAGCGGCTTCGTTGTCCCCTTCGAGATCATCCTCGAATGCTTGTTGTGTACCAGCATCGCCCTCAAAGAAGGCATCAAACGAACCAGGGGTTGCTGTCTGCGAGGAGAAGGCAAACGTTCCCTTCGCGGTGTAGTCTCCGATAATGGCTTCAACCATACCGAAGTGGGGGAAAGACTTCCTCCGATATGGCTTGTACGCCTTGTCAATCTGAGTGCATTTAAAAGTGAGCAGAGTATATTATAATTTATGGAACGTTAAAGTGGGTGCACATGCAGTTACTCACCGTGAGCCACGCCTCCTCATCAGGTGCGACCACGGTGCAACTCAATGGATCCCACCCCCAACCGCTCTTGGACATGAGGTAAACGAAAGCCGTGTAGTCCTTCTTTATGGTTTTCCACCGATTGTTGAGCTTTGCCTTGTCCCAGTTATTCCCAGTGTGCATGTTAAACTTGTCCACTATACTGTGCCATGCCGGTGATGTAAACGAGCCTCCAACCCAGTCGCCAACATCAAAGTGATGTTTGAACAGCTGGAGAAGACATCCATCCATGGCGGGTGTCCACTTCACCCTATGGACTGACGATTCGTCGTCCCTAAGGTGTACCCCAGATGAGCCCGCACCAGCCGTGAACATCCTGTAGTATAAGTCAACTGCAATGAGGACCTACCAATGTGGTCATTATCAACCAATATATAATGTACAAATCAGCTTAGACCACGACATAAGCCATGCTGCCAAGCGAACAAGGTATGTGGAGCACCAACGAAGGTGCTCTCCAACACCATATGAACATCCTCGAGCACCCAATAGGTAGCTCTCAGCAACTTTGAATTAAATATTTGTACCCACTTTTTAAATAACGTCAGCAACCAATAGTAACAATCAGGCATCGACCACCAAAGTAAATTCAAGACGAAGCACAAAGCATCACACAGCAGCAGTGGGGGAAATAACCAGAGCAAACAGCAGTACAGGTAGGTCACAGGTATTTCACAATGCGTCACTGACGTAAAGCATTCAGCAGGTAAAGATCACAGCAGCACAGAACATTACTGACACAAAGCACACATTTAAACATCCTTGGGGTGAACAACAATCGTAGAGCACCAAGTAGGGTGCTCTCCACCAATTGAACAACAAGAATTTATCATGCCAGTCCAGTAATGACGTAATCCTCAATGATGAATTGAAATGAAGTAAGGTGTTGCCTTCTTAAGACAACGCATCATCGAGCACCTAATGGGATGCTCTCAGGCCAATCACAGCGCATCGGGCATCATCCACGCGATTAAACCCACAAGTACTTACACCGTAGAGCACCATGTAGGTGCTACATATTTATATTTACATCATCGAGCACCTACTATATAGCTCTCAGAGAAGATTTCGATTCGACATTCAGTAGTAACCATCACCCAACTATCCATCGAAGTGTTAACAAATAGTTAGCATCATCGAGCTGCAAGTACTTAGCTCTCAGTCAACAATTATACATCATCGAGCTGCAAGTACTTAGCTCTCAGTCAAGAATTATTCATCATAGAGAGCTGCAATCATTACTTAGCATCCTTGAGTTTTTCTCACAGAAATATACATCATCGAGCAAGAAATAGCTTGCTCTCAGCCTAATTAAAAAAATTGGCCTCATTTATAAACTGGAATCGATCTTGAGCTGTAGCTCTCAATCAAGGGTTATGATAGCGTAATCACCGTTTAGGTGTTAACAAAAGGGTTTCATCATTGAGCTGCAAAGAATGTAGCTCTCAGGCCATTATTGGAATGGAGAAACATGTATTTATGGTAGCCCAACAATCAGCATTTGTGTGCTAAAGCACACATTTTAATCACACAGGGGGCATAGTTTAGGTGTAATTCATCGAGCTGCAAGTACGTAGCTCTCAGTGAAGTATTGCAATCTACAATCAAGATTAAACATCACCAACGATTACATGGCAATGCAGCAACTATCAGCTCGGCCTCAAAGCCCAGCAATCAACATTAGTCAGGAAAAGGACACATTTTATCCCACACAAGATCATCTTTGTTATTTTCGCAAGGAAATTTTGAACATCATCGAGCATGGGGTACATTGCTCTCAGCCCACCCAAAAAAATTGGCCCCATTGAACTGCTAGAATCGATGATCAGTAGAAACCATCACGAAACTATCCAAAGCAATGCATCCAATAGCAGCCCGGCCTCAAAGTCGATCAAAATCGCACATTACATTAAGCACACAAGTAATGACATTGTAGAACACGATGAAGGAGTTCAAAAAGATAAATTTACTTCATCGAGCATCAGTGAGGTTTAGCTCTCAGTCACGTAATGGTATCAGGAGTCAGCAACAAACATCATCCAAGAATCCATGTAAACAATAACAGCTTTGAGTAGAATACATGTTGTTGTTACCCCCAAAAAATTGCAGTTGTTGATCAAGTTTTGGAATCAATAATCAATATTAAACATCATCCAATTATCCAATGTTATGCAGCCACTTCCAGCCAAGCCTCAAACCGCATCAAGCAACAACCGTGGGCTGAAGAGGCCAGCTAAAAACATTAATCAACACCAGTGTGCAGTTCACACAAAAAAATGAAGGACATCATGGAGCTGCAGATGGGTTGCTCTCAGCCACGATAACGACCACACAGGTCATTAGATCACAGTTTAGTGCTCCCAACTACTAGGTCCTCTCAAAAAGTAGGTCATCAACCAACACCCAATTGGCGAATAAGAATAGCATAATCAAAGGAGTGGGCAATCAATAGGAACCATCAGATTAGTGAAAAAAATCAGCTCCCCATCAATAAGCGACCTACGGCCCCCTCCTGTCAACAGCCAAGCATAACATACCATCTTCCAGCACAAGTGAGGCAACCAACCCCTCACGGCCGAGAAAATGGTTGTGATGCCAACTACTACAGATCCAAGAGCACTTCATAGGTAGCTCTTGAACCCAAATCATCATAAAACAAAGCAACACATTTGGAGAGACAGTCTATACTCACAAGCAGCAAGCATATAAGGTCATAAAGCAACGGCAAATCATGAAGCCCAGACCCAAATGAAGCATCGACCGGCAAAGCAACGGGATATGTAACAGGTAATGATCATCATAGCACAAAAAAATCGAGGGAGTGCTTTCGAATGTACCTGGCGATCCACCACAAGCTAGATGATATGTGAAAACACAATCCCAGAGCAAAATGAACCCCAGCGGCGGCAGACAACCCACTGGATTTCCTCCTCCGCCCCAATTTATAGCCATGGGAAACCCTAGACTCCATCGATTCCATTGCAACCACAGAGGGCTCAAGGCAACAGTAGCCGATATAATGGCCAATACAACCACCGGGATGACCCATCACACCGCAAGCACAGTGAAAGGCATACCTCGATCGAAAATCACGGAGGAGGTTCCCACAGGGGCTGACCAAAAGCAGCCCTACCATCGGCAGCTCAGAGGAGCGCGGGTCCCAGAAGACCCGAGGCAACAAGCGTGGACGACGTCGCACACCGGAGGCTTGCGGGATGGCCGAGCGGGGGAGGGACAAGGGATGGGCGGCGAACGGAGGGGCGCGGGAGGGAAGGGGAATAAGGTCGGGGGCGAAGAGCGATCGGGGGCCAAAATTGGGGGAATTGCTGTACAAATCGGGAACCCCATTTTCCCTTATTCCTCCTTATTCCCGAGCCTCTATTCCCCTACCGAACAGCCCCTGAGTAGTTTCGTAATTACCCCAGAAACCCTCGATAATCACTAATTACACCGAAGACCCTGAATAATTGCTCCGTTTTACACACATGACCTTCCGTTAGTTTGGTTCATTAACTCAACCAGATTGCTGAGTTAATCTAACCAATCCGTGATCTAACGGTTGGGATTAACCAAGAATAAAAAAAGAAAGGAATGAGAGGAGAAGGTGGGTGATGAGGAGGAGGAGACTTCCTCCCAGGCAGGCGAGGGCTCCAACCTGGGGGGAGGTTGCAGGCTCTGAAATGGGAGGGGGCCTAGAGTTTGGCAGGCGGGGGGGCTGCCTATGGGCTCTGAACTGGGAGGGGTGTGCAGGCGGGTTCCAAACTGGGAGGGGTTGTGCAGGCGAAGATGGCAGCAGGGTTGGGCTCCGAACTGGGTTAGGCTTGAAGGCGGGCATTGACGGACTTGGGCTTGAAGGCAGAGACGGAGGGAGGGGGAGGGGGGCAGGCAGAGACATGGAGGAGGGGGGGACCGGATAGGGGGTTGCAGGCGGAGACGTGGGGAGGCGGAGGGGGTGCTGTAGGCGGAGATCGGGGGGTGGAGGTGGGGGTGTGCAGGCGGAGATCGGGGGGGCTCTGACCCTGGGGGGGCTTGCGGGCGGAGACACGGGGAGGCGGAGGGGGTGTGCGTTGCAGGCGGAGACCCGAGGGGTGGCAAAGATGCGGGGAGGCGGGGGGTGTTGTAGGCGGCGGCTCTGACCAACCTGGGGGGCACCGACTTGCGAGGGGGGGTAGGGGTGGCGGGGGGTTGGGAGGGGGCGTTGTAGGCGGCTGCTCTGACCAACCTGGGGGGGCACCGACTTGCGGATGCGGTTGCAGACGAAGGTGGGGGCCCTTGTTGATTGGGAGGGGGCAGGGGAGGCGTCGACCAGGGCTGCAGAGGGAGGTGGGAGCCCGGGAGGAGTTCTTCGAGAGCTTACAGGCAGGGGACGGGCAAGGAAGGAGCGGAAAAGGTGGTCGGAGGTGGGTGCTGGAGGGATAAACAGGGAAGGAGGGAGGGAATATTTGTAAATAATGAAAATTTAAGGGGTGTAAAATAAAAAATATCTTTTGATCTACACAATGGCATCATGTTATAAATATGATGTGTTTTGAAGGGTAAAATTATCAACATATAACTTTTTCCGTTAGAGTTAACGGAGAACTAAGACAGAACTTGACACAAGGTTATGTCATGTAAAGGTTAAACATTATTCAGGGTCTTCGGTGTAATTCGTGATTATCGAGGGTTCCTGGGGTAATTATGAAACTACTCAGGGTTATGCGTGTAAATATCCCTTTATCTTTTTGCTATTTTTGACTTGAGTTTTTATGTACATAATTAACCCTTTTAATTTTATTTCTTCTTCATTTGTGTTCTTTGATGAAAGTTGTATCAAGCGTCATAAACCATCCAAATCTATATCAAGACTGAAATCAAAGAAACTAACTGTGTTCGAGTGTCCCCTGTGAGCCTGCACAAAAATCTCGTGTTTTGTAGTTCTATTTTATTTTCTTATTATTTTATTTATTAAAAATCCAAAAAAATAGATTAATTGTTAGAAAATCGGAAGCGAGTGCGGAAATGATAAACAGGGCATAGAAGAAAAAGATAAAGGAAACACTATGATTTTACGTGGAACCTTACTCTGTGAGGAGCGGGATGAAACCACGGGAGAAGCCCTCAATGGGGCGTGTTATGCATTGCTTTTTCTCATCTGTTACAGGAGGCCTGGGGCTCCTTAACAGGGCCTCCAAGTCCCACCACTGGTAGATGTGGGATTAAACTCAGTGGTGGGGTAATGGATCCTGGAGGTATCCATTTACCCATCTACAACTCAATAGGCGCACTACCAAATACTCCGACACTCCCCCTCAAGCTGGAGCATGCAATGCTCAGCTTGGACAAACAGAAAGAGACTCAACTCAATGCTACAGGACACTACGGACAATATCAACCCGACGCGCACATTGCTGCAGTCGAGGACGTTTCTTCTCATGTCGTGCAGGTGAGGAGGACGAACGGGCTAGAGTGAGTCAACTGAAGACTCGGAATCTGACCATCGAGTCTGAAACTGCGCCTGAAATCTCCTAATCGGAGAACTGGGTCTCTCCCATCTGGCTCAGAGAATGGTGCTCTACTCTGGAGTACCTATGATACCACATGAAAACCCTTACCCTCAATGGCATAGGGAATGGTCCTCTGCTCTGGAGTCCCTATGGCTCACATGAAAAATCTGGCCGAAACAACCTCAAGAATGATGGGGACCTCGAACAAATGATGGCAACATATGCTCATCTGAAAATGACCGCAAACTCATGTGTGTCTGAAACTGGACTCGAAATCAATCGTCGAGTCTGAACCAACTGTAGAGTCTGGAATCTGAATGGTCCCTGTATGTGAATCTGGAACATCCGAATATGGCTGGAAGAAGACCTGTGACTCTACATATACTCCCCCTTTCTCCCATACTAGTCGGAAAACATGGATGACAATTATCGACCAAGTTGGGAGAAGACAAAGAAATTGGGAAGAACATGAATAATTCTCGAAAAATTCTTACGGCTTTTCCTTCTTGTTTTTTTAAGCCGACACATTTTTTTAAGTCGTTCAACCCCCCTTTTTTTCGTACGGCTTCCTTTTTTCTTTCTTTTTTTCTTCTTTTCTTTTTGCAAATTTTGCGTACGGTTTTTTCTTGTACGTGCCTCTTCTTCTTCCTTTTTTTATTTTTTTTTGAAAACATTTTTTTGCTTTTTTTAAATGGCCCACATGGGCCTGATAATCATGCGCCCCTAGGAAAAATTCGACCACACGACACTTCCTCTCTCCTTTTTTTTAAATAAGGCTCATTTGGGCCCTTACAAAAAAAACCAAACCCATCTGGGCTCTTAAGCAAATAGCCCCCTTTTTCTAAAAAAAACCGTCAGGGCCCTTTAGGGTTCCCACGTGATGGGAAACCCCATTTAACGCCGCCGACCCCTTTCAGGGTTTGAAGACAGGGTCGTCGCCCCTGCGATCTTCGCAGATTGGAGCTCGCCGCCGCCGTTGCATCTAGCGATCGGGGGCGTGCTTGGAGGACTGGAGCGAGGGTCGCAGACGCGTAAGAGAAGATCACGCGGTTATTCTTTGCCGTTGGACTTGTAGAGGAGGATCTGCTGGACTTGTATAGGAAGGGGGGCGCGCGCGACTCGCGCGTAGGAGGGGGGTTACAGCGCCGCCAAGGAGAGCACCTGGGGACAACTGTTTGCGGGTGGACGTTCGATCTCGGAGCTTCCTGGAACCCCCAGGGCGGCGTCGCTTGGGTTGAAGGGGGTTCCGCCAGGAGAGGAGTCGAGGGGATCTGCGGGAGAGCGTCGCGCGCTGCCTGTGGTCAAGGGAAGACTCTGCTAGGGCTGGAGGCGCGGCAGAGTTGCGCAGCTAGGGCAGGAGGGCTTGCGCCTGGCCTGGTATGGGGGATAGGACTTCGCCTGGCCTGGATAGGGATTCGATTGCCACGGATACTGCTTCTGGGATACTGCGCTGCGGCGATGGCCTAGTATAGGGCTCCGCCTGGGAGCCTGGGGTGCGCACCCTGGAAACGCAGGCTCGTCGTTGGAGATGTATGAAGATGCGCCTGGAAGGATCTGTGCAAGAGCAAAAAGTGGATCGCACGCGCCATCAGCCTGGAAGGAGAATCGGGTGGGCTAGCCTGGATGAAGGAGTTGTCGATGGGGCATAGGAGAACAGATCTAGGGTTCCGGAGATCCCTAAAAAAACTCTCGAACAATAATCTTCACGAACTGTTTTCACAAAGAGAAAACGAATCTCGAACAAAATAAGAACACGAAATCCTCGAGAATCGACCCGCTCTGATACATTGTTAGAAAATCGGAAGCGGAAGCGGAAATGATAAACAGAGCATAGAAGAAAAAGATAAAAATGGAAACACCATGATTTTACGCGGAACCCTACTCCGTGACGAGCGGGATGAAACCACGGGAGAAGCCCTCAACGGGGCGTGTTATGCATTGCTTTTTCTCATCTGTTACAGGAGGCCTGGGGCTCCTTATATAGCCTCCACAGGGCCTCCAAGTCCCACCACTAGTAGATGTAGGATTAAACTCAGTGGTGGGATAAATGGATCCTGGAGGTATCCATTTACCCATCTACAACTCAATAGGCGCACTACCAAATACTCCAACATTAATGTGTAATTAAATTTTTCTTATTTTATCGTATTTTTTCTAGATTGTTTATTCTCTTTTAAACCATCAAAAAATTGCAAAATCCCAAAAAACGGTTTTCCTATACACATGGAGACCACCAAAATACCACTTTTTATAAATGACCTCTTTTGCTCCTCGATCCTTTATAAAAGTTGTAAATCTCGTCGAGACGAACAACTTTCGTGAAAGAAATTTTTCGATCCGAGGTCTCCTATTTCTTTTTCATTTTTTTCTTTCCTCTTAAATTTTAAAAATTTTTTGGGGTGTCACGTGGCAGCCCCTGGGCATGCCACGTGGCAGCCCATTTTTTTTCTCTCCAGCTGCCCCCCAGGCACGCGCCCCGCACGTGACTGGCCTCTCCACTCCAGCACGTGCTGCGCACGTGCATGGACCTTCGTCCCTCACTTGCAAACGCCTCCGCTTTCCTCGGTCGTCGACCTGCCACCCGCAATGGCGCCGCCCCGCGTAACGACCGCCCGATCCTCCTCCTGTAACAGCCACCACCCTCCTCGCCGACCATTACCCATCTTCTACTCCTAATAAAGACCCCGCCTCATTCTCCGTCGCTGGATAAGATCCTCGGATCCGATCCTAGTCCTCCGCTCATGCCTCCATCTGGGTCGTTGGATCGTAAGATCCAACGGCCCGCAAGTCATCTTCCTCCTACGTTACTTCCCCGCTCAATCGTTACCCTCGCAAGGCACCTGCCCCCTTCCTATTATAGAAACCACTCCAGCCACACTCCTCCTCTCCTAACACCTCCACCATACTGCCTGTAGATCTGACATCTTTGCGCGCCTCATAAACGCCCTTTCCATTACTCCATGCATTGCAAAAACTCCTCGACGCCTCGCCTGAAACGGTCGTCACCTCCGCTTATAAAAACCCCTCCTCCGTCGCACTTCCAGGGCTCTGCTCTAGCCTCCTCCGCCCTCCAGTGACAGCGGAGGGCGGCTTGTCGAGGCAACAATGGTCGCCGTTCCCCGGTGTGACCCATGGTCCTCTGACCATGTTGGCACCGCCTTCGTGCGCTGCTGAACCCGTGCCCTAGGCTGAGCATGTCGGGCGACGGCCCGAGCTTCGAATGAAACTCAGCCCAAGCCTCTCCTCCGCCGCATTCTTCTCCAGGAATTTCTACATCTTTTCTCTGATTTAATCCCGAGTATCCATGCACCTTCACTTCGATCAGAGTTCACCTTCACCTTCGCCAAGCAACCCTGACCTTCGCGCAAGGCACGACCACCATTTCCCTTCTCCATGACCTTGTCCACCTCCGCCAACATCACTTCTGCTTTACCGGAGGTGGGGACCCTGGGTCCATCGCTCCCGTCGCCTCCACGAGCCCTCATTCCACTCACTTCACCCACATCTGCACGCGCACGCCTCGGCTACGCTTCTAGCCTTTGTAGGTTCTCAATGGTCGGAGCTCGTATGCCTACTCTGATCTCGTGCTCCAACTCTGACGACCTCCCTCCGCCGTGCTCCTCCAGAAGACGATGGAGCTCCGCCTTATCCCCAACAACTTCGCCCGGACCTCAGCCACCCTCCGCGACCATCAAGTTTTACCTCGGGGGACGGTGGAGCTAGATGAAGCACATCGGATCCCCGCCTTCTCCGGCAGTCTGCGACGGAAGAAGGGGATCCAGCTGCCGTCCGATCCTCACGATCGGACGGCCCTTGTTATACCACGTGGCGTGGTCGAGCCTCACTCCTAGCCTCCAGGCTCGGGTCCACGGAATCACAAACCAAGCGACCATGAAGCGCCACGTTTCCTGAAGCTAGGTCGTCTCCCGAACCTAGCCCTTGCACGTTGCCTAGCACGTGTAGGGCTGCGTAAATTGCATCGAAGACCAAATTACACTTTGATTCCTAGGCGCATGCGTCATGTGCGCGCTTGGGAATTTTGCAGGGAGGACCTCGCAACTTACGGAAATTGCACTTATGCCCCTACGCGCATTGGGAAATTTATAGAGAGCCTCGTCCAGGTTTTGTTTATTGCAAATAGGTCCTTCCAAGGACCTATTTGCAATAGTTATCTTTATTTTTCCTCGTATTTTTATTGCATTTATGCCCCTGCATTGTTTTCGTCCATAACTTGAGCATCGTAGGTCCCAAATTACATGATTTCAGTGTCATTTTGTTCCTTATTTCATCATTTATCTCATGGCATAGTTAATTCTCTCATATGACACCAAATGAAATATGTGATTTTTTATGTTATATAGTGTCTCGTGCTCAATTGCCTTGCCATTAAATAGGTGTTGCGCGTAATTTTATGCTCAATTTGACTCTGATTTCAAACCATAATCTGTGCTCATGACTTGTAAGGCATTTTTGTAATTAAAATCTCACATGCATATTGTTAGAAAATAAACATGTGGAAGCAAAACATAGAATAAGATATAGAACACGAAGAACGCGGGATTTTATGTGGAACCGTACTCCGTGAGGAGCGGGATGAAACCACGGGAGAAGGCCTCAAAGGGTTCTGTTCGTCTATTGACTTTCTCAATGGTTACAGGAGGTTTGGGGCTCCTTATATAACCTTCACAGAGCCTCCAAGTCCCACCACTGGACGATGTGGGACTAAACAACTGGATGGGGTAAATGGATCCTGGAGGTATCCATTTACCCATCTACAACTCAATAGGCGCTCAACCAAATACTCCAACACTCCCCCTCAAGCTGGAGCATGCAATGCTCAGCTTGGAAAAACAAACAGAAAAAAACTCAACTCATACTACAGGACACTACGGACAATATCAACTCCATGCACACACTGCTGCAGTCGAGGACGTTGTTTCTTATGTCGTGCTGGTGAGGAGGACGAACGGGCTGGAGTGTGAGTCAACTGAAGACTCGGAATCTGACCAATGAGTCTGAAACTGCGCCTGGAGTCTCCTCGTCGGAGAATTGGGTCTCTCCCATCTGGCTCAGAGAATGGTACACTACTCCGGTGTACCTATGATACCACATGAAAACTCTGTCCTGACAACAAGATGAATGATGGGGACCACGAAACTGAAGACCGCACACTCGTGTGTGTCTTAAACTGGAGACTCGGATCAATCGTCGAGTCTAAACTGTAGAGTCTGAACAACTGGCTGGTCTAACATCTGAATCTGGAATCTGGAGCAAGACCTGTGACTCTGCACCACACTTCCCCTTTCTCCCATACTTGTCGGAAAATGAACATCGACAAAGTTGGGAGAAGACAATGACATGGGAAAAACATGAATATTTTCGAAAAATTCGTTGCGGCTCTTCATGATTTTTTTTAAGCCGTCACACTTTTTTTTAAAACAGTTTTTAAACATTTTTAAAGCCATTTCAACCCCTTTTTCCTGGCCTTTCTTTTTTCTCTCTTTTTTCTTTTGCATATGGTTTTTTTGTACGCAACCTCTTCTTTTTTTTCCAAAATGACTCGGCCCAAAGTCTGGACACAAGCTTCCCTCTCTTCCTTTTTTTTCAAATATCGGCCCACTTGGGCTCTACTTCTTTCTTTCTCTTTTTTTTTTCTTCAGCCCCCTTTGGCTTCAGCCCACCTGGGCCTTAAAAAGAAACATATTTTTTAAAAGGTGACATCGGCCCCTTAGGGTTCCCAACTGGGAACCCTTTTTCATTTCAGTGCCCCCCCCCCAAACAACGGGGCCTTCAGATGCTCGGCGTCACCGCCAACAATAGGAGCCAGGAAGAAGAGGCGCGCCTGGATAGCTCACCTGGACTAGGGCTTGCGCGCGAGGCGCGCCTGCATGCCGCACAAGGAAGGAGGGGGTGTGGGTGCGTCGCCGTTCGCAGGAGAGGGAGAGGTCGCCTGGTCTTGTGCATCGCTAGGGACCTGAGCGCCGCCAAGACTTGTGCTCTGCCGGGGTTGCGTACCATCGCGAGGGAATAGGGGCCTAGGGACCTGGAGATGACTCCACCTGAGCGATGCGGGACTGCGTCGTTGGCGCTGCTGGACTTCCGTCAGGAGATGCGGCATGGGAGGACCCTTGCCTGGGGCTCGAGGCATGTGCGCCTGAGATTCTTTTTTACGTGTGCGCGCGAGATGAAGGACCGCATGCGTGATGTTCTCGCGCGTTGAGAGGAGATGCGAGGGGCTGCTCGGCTTCCCGATGGGACGTCATCGTCGATGGCAAGGGTTTCTCTTTGGTAGATGCCGCTTGGGAGATGGGTTGCCTGCGGCCTGGAGGTGCCATGCGAGGGAGATCGCACTGTCAACCTGGCATATGCAGCCTGGGTTGGTACGTGATGCGGTGCGGTAACGCGCGTGAAGCTCTGGAAGGCGAGAAGATCGACCTGGAAGGCATGAGAAATGTTGATGCAGCCGTGCGCGTGAATGTTGGAGATCTTCAGGGCGAGAATGCCGATCAGAACTGCCCAACCTTGAACTTCAGAAGAAGAAAAATTTTATAACGGCAGAAATTAGGGTTTCAAGAAACCCTAAAAACTGAAAACTCCAACTTGATCAATCTTCAACAAATCAAGAACTTCAACAATGCAGAATATTGATCTTCAATTACAAATCTCCAAAACAAAAACAAATCATTACAATCGAATCTCGAACAAATAAAGTACATGAACTCCTCGAGAATCGACCCACTCTGATACCATGTTAGAAAATAAACATGCGGAAGCAAAACATGGAATAAGAATATAGAACACGAAGAACGCAGGATTTTACGTGGAACCCTACTCCGTGAGGAGCGGGATGAAACCACGGGAAAAGGCTCAAAGGGCCGTGTTTGTCTATTGACTTTCTCAATGGATACAGGAGGTCCGGGGCTCCTTATATAGCCTTCACAGAGCCTCCAAGTCCCACCACTGGACGATGTAGGACTAAACAACTGGATGGGA